>BSBK01001966.1:2317500-2867500 GCA_027943335.1 Chamaecyparis obtusa
AGGAACATTGAAATGCAATGCCAGAAACATCTGCAAAAGGAAGAATCAGGAACACCAACAGTGCAACAGAAGTACACGCATAGGATAAAGGGCAGTGTCGAAGAAGAAGAATAGATCTTCTGGACACACAGCATGGGCTAATGTCATGGAAGGTACACTCACTTGACAAAGGTGGATGAGCACAAAAGGCAAAACATCATAACCCCCCATGGCACTTTATAACTGAGTGCGAGTACAAACAAACATAAGGAGTACAAGATCCCAGATATGCAAAAGTAGGCACTTTATCTCAGTGTGTTTACATAAAAGAAATGCTATAGAAGAGAAGCATACAATGCTCAGAAGTTAGAAAGAAGAGTGAGCCAGAAGAACAGAAGGAGAGATCCCAGGACCTGTAGAACCCAAGTAATCCGCCAGAGTGCGAAAGTGCAAAACTCAAAGGAGAGAAAACTTGGAGCACAATCTAGATAAAAGACCCCTGCAACTAAATAACTCACAGAACCAGATTTCCAACGATATCTGGTGAGCCCAAAAATGAGTCCGGATGAGCGAGATATGGCTCCCGGAAGGCAAAAAATAAACATCACCTTTGACAGAAAAAAACACTATCAAAACAGCAGATCCAAAAATTCTAACCTTCATAATCGGAAAGAGCTCAGAAAGAGCTTTCCGACGATATAAAGAAGTCCAAAAAAGACCTCCGTATGCTCCAGATAGAGAAAAAAAAGCCCAGGTACCCTTAAAAAGCATCAAAAAGGATTTTTGAGCCCCTGGGGCTGGAAAAAAAATAGAGCCCCTGGGCGCATGGCGCGCACAGGGGGCTAGAGCCGGAGCTCCCGGTCACCCATGTGACCACCGCGGAGCTTAGAACCCACCGGGCCGGCAGGGCGGAGCAGAGCGGGGCCAGGAGGCGGCGTGCAGTGCGGCGGAGCGGAGGCAGCGGCTGGGGCCACGGAGGGCCGGCAGCGGAAGAGCGCCGGTGGCGCAGCGGAGGACCAGCGGCGGCGGAGTGCAGGTAGCGGCTGGGGCCGCGGAAGGCCGGCGGCGGAAGAGCGTCGGTGGCACGGCGGAGGAGCGCGGGTGGCGCTTTTTAAAAAACAAAGGATGCATTTTTTTTAAACCCAAAAAATCATTAAAAAATGATTTTTTTTAAAAAAAATTTTGATTTTCGAGTCGTACGGCCCTAGGAGGGCAAAAATTTTCTCCCAGAAGTCATAGTGGCCAAAAATTTCAAATTTTATATGATTTTTGACTCTCCCGGACCTTCTGAGCGCAATGGCGGCGTCCGTTTTTGCTCAAAATACCCCCAAAAAGAAAATTTCTTTTTTTGCAAGCAAAAAAGAAACAAAAAATAACATCCAGCAGAGAATACTAGAACTGAAATTTTTTTTGAAACCCTCCTACTTCTGAATCACTTCAACAAAACACGAACAACGAGCAGCAAGATGGCTCTGATACCATGTTAGATTAGGTGAAAAACTAATCTCCCAAGAACACCTGCATGCATAACCCTATCACATGGAAGAAGCAAATAATAGAAAGCAAGAAAAGGCTATGGAGGCCGAAAAGCCAGAGACATCATATGCACAATATTACAATATGATATTCTAAAACTGATAAGAAATACAAAGAGGTGAATCCTTATAAAAGGAATCACGAAACCCTAAAGGGAAACCCTAAAGAATAATAAGATGCCTAAGTCTAACTTAAGTGTAGAGAATAATAGACTAATAATTAAATAAATTAATTATTAGCTATAATATGACTACTCTAACATGACTACTCTAGGAAGACTTGGATATATTTCTTAAAATGTAAAGAGTCATATGAAGTCCTTGATAGGTTTAAGGAATTCAAGGCTCTAGTAGAGAATACATCTAGTAAAAATATCAAAGTCCTAAGATTAGATAATGGGGGGAATACATTTCTGATAACTTTAAAACTTTTTAAAATAATGCTAAGAATAAAAGGGAGTTAATTGTTCCTTATAACCCTCAACAAAATAGGGTAGCAAAAAGGAAAAATAGGATTATTGTAGAAGCAACCAAAGGAATGATGCATGACCAAAATATTCATACCTCATTTTGGGCTAAAGCCTCTAGTACCATTGTTTACATTCAAAATAGATGCCCTCATTCCTTACTTGATAACAAAACCACAGAAGAAGCATTTACAGGAATAAAACCTAACATAGGTGTCTTTAGAATTTTTGGATGTCATGTTTACATTCACATCCCCAAAGAGAAAAGATCTAAACTAGAACCCTCTAGGAAAAATAGAATCTTTGTTCGATATAGTGAGACCTTTAAAGCCTATAGAGTCTATATTCTAGGACAAAGACAAATTGAACTAAGTAGGGATGTCATATGTGAAGAAGATGTTGCATTCAAGAGAACTAAGGATGTAAATGAAATAGATGATGAAATTACTTCATGTATTGAGAAAGACTACTCTTCTGAGATTCAGAGGGAGATTCAAGAACCATGAGAATTTAATGATCACATTGAACCTATGGATACTACTGATAAACCTAGATTGAACAAGAAAAGACCTCTATGGGATAGAAAAATGATTGAAGAGGTTGAAAAGTATGCATCTCCATAAGGAACTTTTAGGGAAAGTAAAAGACCTAATAGATTTTCCAGTTATGTTTCACTCATGAGTGAAATCATAGATTTAGAACCTTCCAATGTTGAGAAAGTCTTACAACATCAAAATTGGAAAGATGTTATGGTAGAAGAGTATACATCTATAACCAAGAATGACGTCTGGGACATTGTATCAAGACCCAAGGACAAAATAGTCATTTCATCAAAATGGCTTTTCAAAATAAAACATGCAATAGATGGAAATATTGAAAAATATAAAGCAAAATTTGTCACTAAAGGTTTCTCTCAGAAGGAGGGAATTGATTATGAAGAAATATTTGCACCTATATCCAGGTATACTTCTGTCAGGGCTATGATTTCTATTGTTGCATCAAAGAGATGGAAAATCCATCAAATGAATGTAAAGACTACATTTCTAAATGGCATTATAGAGGAAGAAGTATACTTGGAACAACCTAAAGGGTTTGTAGTGCATGAGAAAGCTCTCATGTTTACAAATTAAAGAAAGTATTATATGGGCTCAAATAGGCACCGTGAACTTGGTGTGAAAGGATAGATCACTACCTATCAGGACTTGGCTTCTCCAAGAATGATGTTGATCCAAATCTATAATTAAAGGTAATAAATGGAGATATGTTGATTCTTATTCTTTATGTTGATGACTTATTAATTACAAGGGAAGATCATCTCATCACAAAGTGTAAACAAGACCTTGCATCATAATTTGACATGAAGGACTTAGGTATTCTTCAATATCTCCTTGGTTTAGAAGTTTGGCAACATGATAATGATATTATCTTAAATCAAGTAAAATATAATCTTAACATCCTGAAAATATTTTGGATGATGGATTGCAAGCCTATGTCTACACTAATGGAAACAAACTTTTTAGATGTTCAGAGAAGAAGCAACAAGTTCAGAATTAGCAGATTCCACCCTCTACCATCAGATGATCGGATCACTAGTATACTTGATCAATACTAGACTAGATATTTTTATGTTGTAAATGCACTAAGTCAGTTCATGTGTGAACCTAAACAGTTACATTTAGTTGTAGCTAAACACATTTTGAGCTATCTTCATGGTACAATTGGATATGGCCTAAGATATAAAGATGTAGATCTAAACTTACATGGATATATAGTTCAGATTGGGTTGGAGGTATAGTGGGTCATAAGAGCTCTTCAAGGTGTTGTTTCAGCCTAGGATCAACCATGATATCATGGTTCAATAGGAAGCAGTCTTCAATTCACTAGTACATTTGACCTTATTTTTCCACCAAAATTTTCGACCAACAAATAAAAAGGTTTTGGTTGGTCAGATTATAGAAGGAAAATTTTGATTTTTTTTTTAAGTTATGCCCGTGTTGGTCGAAATTACGACCAATATCGTGGGGGTCAAAATTTTGACTAACATGAGCATAACTTTTTTTTTTATAAAGGTTTCATTTATCATTTCATTATTCCCAGCATGACAAATTTGAAGGGCAGCGCATGAAGGAGGTTCGCATGTTTGATTTAACTAGGGTTTTTGGAGTTTTATATAACATATTCCTCTCAATGCCAGGATCTGGATTTATTTGATTTAATTTGGCAGATTTGGTGCTAAATTGGGTGTTTTTAACCTTCTGTAGCCTACAGGGAGCTTTGAAAGGGGTGCAAAAACTATTGAGCAACCACAGAAGGCTAGATTCAAGCATAGACCTCAACAAAACATCTCACTTACTAATCAGCCCCACTCAAGAAGCATTAAAATTTGGATCGCTGGAATTTTGTGAGGTAGAACTGAAAAAGTGTTTAATTTACATTATCATTCTCTCCTTTTATTCATACATTTGGAATTGTATTTAGAGGTAGATAACATAATATTTGTGAAGATTTAGTCATGGGATTTGAGAAATAATCCTAGGGATAGCACATCATAAAATAGAGTATTATCACATTTCATGAGATAACATCTCTTTGAGGCATTCTGTCAAACAGTTTATGTGCCTTGTGTATATTTCCACATTTTCCATACATATCTATCAAAGCATTTTCCACTTTAATATACAATGAAAATCCCCCTTCCATTATGCTTTGATGGATGCCCATACCTTAATGTTCTAACACTCCTATTTCGGCACAAGCTGGTAGGATGCTGGCATAAGTCATGGAGTTTGGATTTACACCTACTAATTGCATTTCCTTAAAAGTTTCCATGACCTTCTCAACATTTGTAGCATTCCATGAGACCACATTTCTTTGACCCCTAATTTCTCTGCTACAAAGTTAGACAACAAATTTGTCCTTTCTAGTTTTAACTGCATCATTTACCTTTAGAATATAGAGAGTTGGCGCTCCTCGAAAGTCCAGATCAACTCAATTCATGGTGTTTGGAGTCAAACCATTTGTTTAAAAAATAATACTAACACTTTCCATGTTGATTCTGCACAAACATTGATATCATCTAAAAATTGGTCCTATTTCTAAGTGATCAATGGTTTCACTAGTTTTTCTAGGGTTCACAGGTCTTTGCATCAAAATGTTCAGAATTTTTACCATTTTAAAGGAATTTTAACATGATTTTAATGTTTTCAAAACACAAAATGTCATTAAAAATTGGGTCAACGATTGGCCAATGACTTTTTCATGAATCTAGATTTTTCAAGGAAAAATTTGGCACTCTAGGATTCAAGATTAATTGGGTATGATCATGATTTTTTATAGAGTATTACTTCTCTAATTATTAGTATGCATGGATTATATGCATTTGTATTGAGATTGCATGTTTAGATAGTTTTTAGTTGGATCCTTCCATTTGATTGGATCCTTTCTAACAATGTCAACATGATCTACTTAATAAATTAATAGAGCTTTTAGTTGAACCTATCTTTCCTATTTTGAAGAAGAAAGGGACAAAGGTTTACAAATCACCATCGATGATACCGATTTGATCCCACAACGTGACGTTACATCTAATCTTAAGCCCCCACTTCCTCCATTTTTGTTTATTCCTCCTGGATTAGCTCTTGATTGACAATTGGGTATCCAAACAATCTCAGCCCAAATGCATCAAATCCACTGTACATATCTTCTAATTTTTTGGCACATACATATTACACACTGAAGAAATTCTATCTCCTCATCATTGCAATAAAAAGGACCATTATTTTTACAAATACCCTAATTGGCAGTGAATGCAAATGCAACCAGAGAAAGCTTTAAAAAAGAAGCTTGTTTACATTCACATTTAAACCTCTAATACAGTCTAACAAAACATAAATTCATCATAATACATAATAAGCAAGACATCAAAAGGGAAGTAAAAAATCTCTTTCCCTAAAGCTCCTATAGGTGCCTTTGGAGTCCTTGGCATGCAGATCTGCAGGATGGAAAATGGATTGAAAAATCTCTCTTTTCACAGCCCCTCTCCTTGGAGGAAGTGGATTCATCTTTCTGTGAAGCTTTGCAGGATGAGGATGATCCATTGCCACATTCTTCAATTTGCCCTCACAAACTTGATTCTTCTCCATTGCCCTGAACCCACTAAGCTCACCTTTGAATTTTTGAACCGGAAACTAAAGCTTTAACACCAATTTACTCTTGCATCAAAGACAACTCTGGTGCTTTGGCTTTATATAGCCATAAATAACTTCACTCCAAATGAAACCCACTAATTGGGCTTCACTAATCATGGTTTCTTTTCTTATTCAACTCAAGTTAGATTGAGGTTATAGGCTTATCCTCTACTTTGGACTATCTTTCAGCTAATCTACTCAAAACTACTTTTACGTGGCAAGGGAAAAATCACAATATCTAGAACCCAACTTTAGCTTACAGTAAGAGGTAGAGTAATGTATTATAGTACATAGCATCTTTATTATGTCACCACATTGACATCATCACAAAGAAAATTAGGGGGCGGAGGACCGACTTACGAGAATGTTCTATTACAAAAAGCAACTGAAAGTGCCATACCTAGAGGCTAGTTCAAGCTATCCATCTACTTTAGGATTATTACAGGCATGCGATCAGACTAAAAAGCATTTTATTGTAGGAATGCAATAAAGGATTTGTTTTTTGTCTGTTTTGTATTTTTTCACTTTTCAAATGGAAGTCGGGCTTTTTTATTTTAAATTTTATATATAAAAAAATCTCTGAATAATAAAAAATGGGTGATAAAAATTATTTTTATTTAAAAGAATAGGTTTTTCTTCATAATTTTTTTTTTATAAAGTTTAGTTTCTTGTAAAATTGTCTTATATTTCTTGTAAAATTGTCTAATATTTCTTGTTATTTTTATTTTTAAAATAAATTTAACCTCTCATTAAAATTGAGATAAAATGTATTAAAATGTAATCTAAAAGTTAAGTTTTTATTCATATAATAATGTAAGGTTAAACATCTACTTTAGAATATTAGAGACATGCCAGCTTCGATTATGCTTTGATGGATGTCCATACCTTGTTCTAACACTCTCGTTTCAGCACAGGCTGGTAGGATGCTGGAAAAAGTCATGGAGTTTGGATTTACACCTGCTAATTTCATTTTCTTAAAAGTTTCCATGGCCTTCTCAACAGTCATAGCATTCCATTAGACCACATTTCTTTGACCCCTAATTTATCTACTGCAAAGTTAGACAACAGATTTGTCCTTTCTAGTTTTAATTGCATCATTTACCTTTAGAATATAGAGATTTGGCTCTCCTCGAAAGTCCAAATCAACTCAATTCATGGTGTTTGGAGTCAAACATTTTGTATTGAGATTGCATGTTTAGATAGTTTTTAGTTGGATCCTTCTATCATGATTACATCAAACAATGGCTACTCATCATAACAATGATAATTACATTGTGAATAATGAAACCTATTAATCAAATCAAGAATGTTGATGGACACCTTAGAATGTTAAAAGAGTAGTTGTGAAATCTTAACATGCTTGTAATGGCTTTGATAAACAATGTCTGAATTGTACAGCTTCTACCGCCTTAACCTTCTATTTTATTTGCCTCTTTGTTCGAACCAATTTACAATATATATGGCGTGAATAGTCTCAGCTAGTAGTCCTTAAACAACACATATAAACAATACACATTAAGGAGAAAATTAAGCCTAAAAAAAATTTAGTTAATTCATGGGATTATAAGCAACAACTTTTCAGAAATATGAATATTTCATGAAGGAAATTACATCATATCAAGCAAGAATAGATCAAATCATCGATTGTCTCAAGTTAGAAGCCAATTGTCTTCATTTCTTTGCAAACTTTGAACATTGCATTTTCCTATGTTTGTGCTTGGTGACAGCATTTTGAACATTTTTGACATACTTAAATGGAATACACAATACCAAATGATGAATGCTCAATTGTTGTAATGGCAAAGCATCGAAACCGTCCATTTCTAAAATTTGATTTGGTATGATAAATGTCCCTTTGTGTTGAAAAAATTATAGTTGATAAAATGGTTGTTCAATGACGCTTTGTATCTGCAGATTGCAAAAAAATCATCCTTCTTCCACCAACGAGTTATTCCATTCAAGAAAGACCATGTTTGACAATATCAACGTACAAAAAAATAGGGAGACATCAGACAATTGCTAGACTGTGGTCTAAATTTTTTTTAAAAGGTGATGGAAAATGTTATTGTCCTTGAAAAATTTGTAAGGTCTTAAAGACTCGAAGATATCTAATCAAAAAAGCCAAGGAACATTGTAGGCAGCATGGTCACATTGAAAGGGGAAACGAATTTCATCCATTGGTATGTATTTTAATAATTTATAAAATATATAAGACATGATTTGATGATGACATCATGGTCATGGTTAATATAAGGTCATCATTTTAATATAGGTCAACAACCCTGGGTTTCATGTTAGGGACCATGACAATCTGGAGAATGTGGATTTCCAAATGAGGGAACATGGAGTGTGAATATAGAAGTAGAAGGTAATGATCCCATGGAAGAAGATCACGATGATCAAGATGATGATGATGATGATGACGTAGACCTTGATGTACCTATACTTGAGAAGGCACATGAACCCCTATACGAAGGCTCCCAAACAACTCTTCTTGACGTTGTATTGTTGTTGGTGAACTTGAAGGTTATGAATGGTTTATCCAACGTAGCAATGACACGTATGTTAAGGTATGTCATCTTTTTTCATTTTTTTAGTCGTAACTCCCTTACAATTAACAAAGGGTGAATCATGTAGAAATTAATATTCTTTATATTAACAAATTATATTTTTGGTCGTAGGTTGATAGGTGAGTATTTGTTACCACCATCAAACATTCTACCTCACTCGTACCGAAAATTATCTGCCATTATGAAAGATATTGGAATGGAGTATCAAACAATACATGCATGTCCAAAAGATCATATTATATATCATAAACAACATGAATTTGCAACAAAATGCCCTAATTGTCATATTAGTAGATATCGATCAGATCGAATAACAAAAAAGGTGTCTCGCAAGGTTCTTCAGTTTATTCTCATTATTCCACGTCTGCAATGATTATTCATGTGCAATAGCTTGGCACAATTTATGGATTACCATGCACGCAATAGAAGTCGAGATGACATTATGCGAATGTCTATGGATGGTTTGGTATTTAAGAAAATAGAGAAAAATTGGCCACACTTTAAAGAAGAACCTCGTAATCTCAAGCTTTCATTGGCAACGGACGGTGTCAATCCATTTGGAGAGATGAGATCTGTTTACTCGGTGTGGCCTTTTTTTGTTATCAACAATAGCATTCCTCCTTGGATGTCCATAAAGAGGGAGCACATAATGTTGGCAATGAGTGTTCCAGATATTTTTTCATTTAATAGTCATCTAAATTAATTTATTATAAATAATTCATCAAAATGGTCATAATAATTATGTAATATTTTTGTTCATTCAACTAGGTAAGTACCAAGTTAAATATATCAATGTATATATTGAGCCCCTTATCGATGAGTTGATGGTGTTATGGAATGAGGTCACTATGTATGACATCTCTAGACCAATAGGACAAAGACAATTTCAATTCCATGCAATGCTTGGATGGACAATACATGATGCCCCTGGGCTAACATATTTTTGTGGTATGTTCTCTTCTTAACACCTCTTTTTTGGTATGTTATAGTGCTAACACAAAGTTAACATATTTAATCCAATTATACATGATCTTGTAGGTCTTCAAACAAAGAAAAAATTTGCATGTCCAGTTTGTGGTCCAAAGATGAAATTTCATCATTTAAAAAGTTTAGGAAAGCAGGTGTTCGATGAGCATAGACACTTCCTCCACATAAATCATAAGTATCGAATTACCGAAAAACATTTTTTCAATGGAAAATAAGAGACTACATCAAAGCCATGGAGAATGAAACCTAGCCTATGGAAGTTGGAATACAATAAAATAAATCGTCGAGGTAATGTCATTCCATTTGATGGTTTTTGTTTGAAATTTATATTTTGATATTGTGTTTTATTTACTGATGATGTAATTGATGCTCGTGAAGATCGTCAAGGCAATAATGATCAACTTCCAAAAGGACTAAAAATTTATCCTACGCAATTTAGTAGGTTGTCGTACTACGAGCAACTCACAATTGTGCATTTGTTTGATGCTATGCATATTGGAAAGAATGTAACAGAGACATTATGGAAAATGTTGGATGGAAGGCGTGACAAAGACAAAATTGTCAAAATTTATAGTGACATTGAATAATCCAACCATGCAATGAAAAATGTCATTCGATCAAATAACAATGGAAACTAGATTGATACAAGTGCCCTTACTTGGTTATTGTCAGAGCAGTAGAGCAATGCTATAAAAGAAGTCATAAAAAAATACAATTTCCCACAAGATTTGCTGCGAACATAAACAATCTCATATCAAAGAAAAATGAATTTGGGGTAGGGATGAAAACACATGATTGGCATACATTTATTAAGGTAATTCATGTTATTTTGTATTCGCTATATCTTTGTATACTGCATGTAGTTTTCATTGCATTCTTTTATAAAATAAATTGATAAGATCATTTTACAAATATTGCAGTACGTTCTACCTCTATCTCTCCCACACCACTTCGACAACAGTGTCAAACAAGTTATATATGATCTTGAAAAATATATGAGGTGGTTGTCATCAAAAGAAATCAATAAAGAAGATATAAAATATTGAAAGAGAAAAATTCCTCATCTTATGTGTGAAATGCGAAAGTTTCTACCTTCAACTTTTTTCAATGCACAAGAACACTACCTCATACATCAAGTTGAGGAGATTGAATTGTGTGGACCTGTACAAACTAGGTCAATGTGGATGGTTGAGAGGCACTTGAAATTTTTGAAAGGCTTGGTTCGACAGAGAGCACATCCTGGGAGTTCTATGGTGGAGGGATATATGGTATACAAGACCATGGTGTACATTAGTGAATATCTTCCTAAGTTTGCAGTAAAGATCAATGTAGATCGTATTTGGGATCCCAACTCCATTAATAAATTCGAAGGGGAGTACTTAATGGGAAAAGGTAGATTGAGGAAAGTGAGAAGTAAATATAAGATGTTATCGTAGCTAATTAATTCTTATAAATCTTCAATATAAGTTATTTATAATTAGTGTATTTTTTTTATACAATTGGTCGAGAGTGGGATGCAATACATTTGTATATTGCAAACAATCTTGATTGGATGATGGTATGAATTGAACAATGTCAACAAAATGGTTGCTCATTAACATGGGAAGGTGTTGCTTCATTGGTTAGAGAAGCTCATCGTAATGGAGATTTCAATGTTACGCCAATGGTAATTGATCTAGCATATAGTTTAAGAAGTAGAGAGGTACGTACAAATTTATTAATGATCATCACTCATGTTTCATATCAACTCACGATGCAAATAATTTTCACACGCTTAAAAAATTGCAGGTCAAGCACCACGAAGCTATGTACTATCATGGCCACAAATTTTGCATAAAAAAGTTGGATGACATGAAGAAAACTTGTGATTCTAGGATAACTACAGTTTTTGAGGTCACTAATATATCATCTAGAAATGACATACATCCTCAACAATCTCAAAATCGATACTATGGCATCTTGGATGATATAATTGAGTGCGACTTTAACTCTTTCAAAGTAGTTATATTTGTCGTCAAATGGTATAGGCTATGACTGAATCAAAATAATCCTGATAAAATTGTTATTCAACATGATAATGAATTTATAATGATTAATACAAGGTCGTTTGAGCCAGTTGAAGATGAGCCCTATGTTCTTCCAAGCCAATGTGAGCAAGTGTTTTACTTAGAGGTTCTACATAAACAGGGTTGGTCATTTGTTGTTAGACATGATCCAAGAGGAAGGCCGATAAACTATAATGTTATGGAAGAAGAAGATATTGAAGATGATGAAGAAGAAGATGATGAAAAAGATGATGGTGATGATGATGATGATGATGATGATGATGAGATGGATGAAGAAGATGATCAATGACATGATTGAAATGTACAAGGTATGTGATTTAATTATTTATATATATTTATATTGATTAGTATATATATTTAATATTGATTTATTGATTTCAGTTATAATGATTACATATTTATTGTGTTCAATTCTAATGATTACAACATATGTGATTTATAATTATCAATGTTTTGCTTACGATGCTCAATTAATTATTGTTGATACATGTATATATTTTGTTTGATTGTCACCCTTTTTGCAAACAGGCAATTGACTAAAGACATTGTCACCCCTTCTGTTGACGATCTTGCATTCCATATATAAGGTAAATTTGTTCATATTTACGATGTTGCATATTGTTCATGTTGTCTTCTTAGTTATTTGTAGCATACGTATCATGTAATTTTTAGCTAACTTAAGATAAATGATTAACATATGCAAGAAATTTAACCCTTTTGGCGAGGATCCTGCACAGTGACATGGATCAGTAGGTATAAATCAATATATAGACATAATTTTCTTATATTCTTCTTGTTTATCACTGAGCACGTATGTTATAAATAGACATATTATATAATCATATAATGTATAGACAAAGAAGAACCATACGTATGGGTCACGACTTGATTATTCTATATATATTATTTAATTATTATCAAAATTCTATTTGAAGCGGGGACGTGACAATATCTCATTTGATGGATTGCAGGACCCACCAAATAGGTACTTGTCAGATCTATCTACATCAAATGACAGAAATGAGGGAATGGTAGATGAAAGTTCTACATGTAGTACGGCTAAAATGGGGAGATCAACTAGAGGTCAAAAGATTATAAAAAAATTCAATGAACGCATGCAATTTTTCCTTGCTAAAGGGGGGTCATGTTCTTATGATGATGAGATCAAAGGCGACATCAAGGTGCCCTTTAGGTACACACATCTTGAGAAAGAATGGGTACCCAATGAGCTACCTCTAATTAACACTAATTTTTGTGTTAATGAGAGGATATATCACATAGCTCCATCCTCATTACATGGTTTGGGTCTATTTTCCATGGATGAGATAAAGGTATGTTACAACAAAGTTGTTGAATTGATGAAGTATGTTGGTCCTTGTTACAATTACAATGATTGGATGTGGATTGTTCAATATAAAAAAAGTATTCATAGGTATGCACTATCAGCTATACAATGGAAAGAAAATAATCAAAGTAAAATATTTTCTATGTACATTGATGGGAGACCAAAAGAAACAAGGAATATTGCGGATTTTATAAATAGTACATGACATTCCTCAACAAATAAGCAACCCAATTGCATATTTGAGGTGCGTGAGGGGAATCAAGTTTTTGTATGTGCGATAAAATCAATAAGTGCAGGGAAAGAACTGTTAATAGATTACCATTTAAATCACATAGATACAAACAAAGTTACTATCATGAGGGTGCTAAGTACTATATACCATTTTATTAATTTATTTTTTTGCTAAGTCTATTGCTTTCAATTCGCTAAAGTTTTATATTTAATCTTTGTCACAGGACAATATGGATCCCCCACATGATAGAGGCCACAAGGATGCTCCTCCCACCCATTCTTCAACAACGGTAAACCTTATTGAAATTGTACAAATTAGATAGTTGAAAAATGTTATTTTATTTAGGGTTTTGGAGTTATTATGATAGTTTTATTGATATTCCTGTCACAATTTGATGTTCAGGATAGGGGAAAAGCACCTGAACAATAGAGGCAATAGCTACCACTTCTAATGACGATATCCCATAAATCCCTAATTTAATAAATATGTTGAAGAAAAAACTAAAAAGAGTCAATTTAGAAATTATTAGCATTTTGGGAGAAGCAAATCCAACCGAGGAGATGTTGAAGAGGCACGATGAATTGATGGTGGAAGCACGTCATTATGAAGTAATCAGTAATGAATCTTTAGTTATAACAAAAGTTCAGTAAAGGTTTATATTTTATACTCTTTTATGTTGTGAACTAAAATATGTATGTGTTGTTGTTACAGAATTTTTTGCAAAGTCAAGTACCTAGTCAAGGACATCGTGGTGAGGCCAGTACTAGCAGAGCTCCGGCCACCTCAGGTAAAATGATCCTTAAGTTGACAAGTTACAAGGAACTTTTTCTTTGGAACATTCAAAAACTTCTTAACTCTTACTTTTATTATTTCAGAATGTCTTTGCTACCAATGTATTGTTCAAGTGATCAAGTGCAGGCGACTCCTCCTAGGAGGTTGACCGACGTCCATCTGAGATTGCTGAGTGCAATGTCGGCAACAAGGGGCATGCAAACATCGATGCCTTCACGGTCTATGCCTGGTAAATCTGTGTTTTACTATATTTGGTTTTGTGTTAATTAAGATTTGATAATTTTTACTTTAATCTTGGGTGCATCTCATAGTGGATTAATTTTGTGGAGTAGGAGATACATCGGCGCCGTCTGCTATGCCAAATACAGATCAGAGTACATGTATTGGTGATAATTCACCATCATTTCCTGGATCTACTTGTGTTTCTAGCACAGGAGTTATGCAGACGTCATTGTTGATTGACGATAAAGATTTGATGCTTTTAAAATGTCCTAAGCTTCCAGGTACTTTAAAATTATTATTTTTTATATTGTAATATACATTTACCTATTCATAAAAAGTTTTGGATTGATGATCCCATGACATTTTTTGTAGGAAATGATTCTTTTTATAAGACGCTTTATGACCTCACATTGAATATATTCGGGCCCACCATCCGTACAAGGTGGAATATCATAAGTGAACTAACCCTATCCCACTATTTTTATTTCATATCATTAACTAGTACAGTATTTTTCCTTTCATTCAGGCCTTTTCTTTTACTATATTCAAGGTACACAACTTTAGTTAATTTTTCTATCTAACAATTTTGTGTTTTTTCTTAAAAGGTGGAGCTTGCAAGACAAAAAATTAAAAGATTAGCTCATTAAAGATTTAGATCATGAATTTGGTAGTAATATTTTTGAGGAGAAGAAAATTTTAGAAAAAGTTGCCAAACATCTTAAGACTGTGAGGGAATCATATAGGAGTCTCATCCAGAACCCAAAGTATGAGCGTCCTCCCTTTATTCCAGTGAGGGATTGGAATGAGTTCATTTTGGATGCAAAGGAGAAAGGGGATGCTCAAAGAGGAATTACACCAGAAAATGAGAGAAGAAGGTATATAATAGTATTAACTACTAGTATAATATAATAATGCACTAATTAGTGATCTTTATATCTATATCATCTAACATATTTCAAACTTTTCATAGGTTGTAGGACACATCAAAGGCAACAAAGGCTAGGCTGCAAAAGATTGGGCAGCACAAACTTGGCTCTGGTGGATATTCCAAAATTAAAGCACGAATTGTAAGTAGCAATAAATGAATTCTAGAGAAAAATTATTTATAAAATGCAAATAATTTTGTTTAATCAAAAAATGCAGGGCTCTGAATTTAATTTAGAGGCCACAACAAAACACAAAAAAATTGCCTTCAAGGAAGGCTATCAAGTCGTGGCTGAACGCCTACTCCAAGCTTCCACTGGCCCAACCCAAGAGTCTCCTGCATCATGTGAACAGGCAAATATGCCAAAAAAAATATTTGAAATTGAATACTTGAGCAACAATCTATTTGATAATAATGTGCACGATATTGCAATGCAGCCTCCTAATCGTAACACAGATCCTACGCTGCATGATGAAGCCCCTAATGTGCATCGTAGTGTCGATGGAGGTGTTCATTTGCTATTTAAAATTATTTATGTAATTATTAATACAATTTAACATCTTGAATTGAAATTGGTGTAACCTTTTTTGTGTATATTTTAGAGCATACAGAATGTCATGTTGAACAAGTGGAGGATGTTCAGAGTGATCACCATGTAGATCATGTGGCACATTCAGGTAAAGAAAATCTATGTTTTGTTCTTTTAAATTTCTTTTTTTATTTATATTTCTTTTACTTAATTAAATACTTGTAACACTAATATAAAATGGTGTGAATTTAACTCATGACGTAGTTGTTATTGCAGCGGACCCTCCTTTGGCGCAGAGGCCTCCTGTTCCTAGATAGATGAGGAGGAGACATGTGTTGGCATTAGAATCAGTAGAGGAGGGGAATGACGAGGACATTGATGTTCCTCTTAGCCGTTACCTTAAAAAAAATAGTAAGAAACCCAAAAAGAAATGATTATAATTAACATTTTTTGCTAATGAAAGAACGTTGTCTTAATGGATGTAATTTTGTACTAGTAATGTTGATGAATGATGTGTTAATAAATTATTCATGAATGTTGTGTGTTAATGAATTATTCATGAATGTTGTGTGTTAATGAATGTTATCATGTGATTATAATGATTGAATGTTATATTTCAAAAATGGATGAATGAATGAATGTTATTTGATCTTAATGGGGAATTTAGAGTGATGTTAGGGGGGGGAGAGGCCAAATGAGCTTCCACCTTCATGTGGTTGGCCTTGTTAAGTAGAGAATATTAAACTATTCTCAAAACCAAGTGAAGCTCAAACTAAACCAATGACGTAGATTCAATGGTCAAAAACACCTACTAATTATTCCATATTATTTCTCATTCACTTTAAGAAATATTTTACTTCTTAAACATGTTCATCATCCAATTTGCATCACCATGTTCATCAAATTAGATTTATAGATAAGAAAGTGAACATAATACAGACAAATCTAGAAAGGCCAAATGAACATAATTATGATTGCTTCAAAATTGTTCTTTATGACTGCATGTATGACAACTTTGTCATATGACCATACCTTTGACTGCCCCAATGTTCTAGTTTAACTTCATTTTTACCCTATAGTATCACTTGAAGTCAGATAATATGCACATGTATTGTAGTAAAATGGGCATTGATTCATGGTATTAATGATTGTTCATGTAGTATCCTTTGATACCTTGAATGCAAGTTTTGAAAACTTACCTTTGTTTAGATACCACTATCTCATGTTCATGCTATAACACTTCTTTATGCATGTCATTTGTAGTTGTACCAAATGACTATGAAGTATGAACGAAAAACATATGTCTAGTAACCTACTCACTCAGTTAATATATGCAAATGTAACTTTTGATGTGCTATATCTATCAATGCATCATTGCTTTGTCCATAATTGAATCTATAACCTTTCAAAAGTCTCTATTCTCACTTTACTTGGTCGGTCTATTTACCATTGATTTGATCATTTTCCATGTTGGACCTCATGTCTTTGTAACACATCATAACTTCATATATCTATATTGGTTGTCCTTGACGTAAAACTAAAATTGGTTGGAGACATAAGTGAGGCTTCTCACTTCATGGAAACTTCCCTTAAATTCAAAATCCATTCTCTCTCAACTTCAACTGAAAGATACATTCCTAGTATAGATTTTAAAAATGAAGTTTTGGGACATCTTACTGTAAGAATGGTGTTGGGTAGAGAGAGTTATATGATATGCCATGCATGCTTATTAGCTATCAGTGATCATTTAGAAGCCCGTATTTTTGGTACTATTGTCCCTTTTGAATGTATGAATTTATGCTTATGCTCAAACTCATAATTTAATGATCTTCTTTGATACAAATAAAGCTAGGTTCCATTAAGCTAGCAAAGAGATACATGAGACAACTATCTATAGAGCTGGAGTCGATGGGAAACTCAGAACAGGAGCCTGCATAGGAATTCTTGCTGCTTCAAGGTGTGCATTTTTCTTTCAGAGCTCATCAGGTAAATATTCACT
Source organism: Chamaecyparis obtusa (assembly GCA_027943335.1). Classification (NCBI taxonomy): domain Eukaryota; kingdom Viridiplantae; phylum Streptophyta; class Pinopsida; order Cupressales; family Cupressaceae; genus Chamaecyparis; species Chamaecyparis obtusa. The sequence continues at coordinate 2,335,336 of BSBK01001966.1, forward strand.
TCATGTCACATGTGGATAAATGGCCTCAATTGTTATTATATTGTTTTGAGTAATGTTTTCTTTTTCCATTTATTTGTCTACCATATTTGCAGTTTGCAGGAGGGTTTGATGCAAAAACCATGTGTGCTTTTGAGGAACAGCATCGTCTTGTTCACATTGACTTCCTTCCTAGGACTGACTTCATAGTGGTTGACTATTCCTTTGTTGTTCAATTGATTCTAGATATCTCAGTTAACAAATTTCTTATCTACTAATATATGATTCTTTATTGAATTGCATTCAATTTAATAGAGGGCTTGATCTTTGCAAGTGTATATTTGATTTTTGTACACAATTTTATAGTTCACTCTCTCTTTAATTTCATTTTTTAATTTGTGAGCTTAACTAGGGTTTGTTGTCGGTATGCTTCCTAGCGAAGATATATCACGAACATGGGAGTTTGAGTGGGTAAAGTTTCATCTTTCTTTATTATCATTTCCATTTGTCTACAAGTTAGACTTTAAAATTGCTAGTTTGCTTGTCAATCCTTAGAATTTCTGCCCCTGGTCTCATATTTTCAATTTTTAGTCCTCTGTGGAGACTATTAACTGGACCTATTTTCCTAAAACCATCTAAATAATTTGAAAGTATTGTATCCTTGAAAAATGTATCTTTATACATAATAAATGAGTTGTAATTATAAACTTTCTGGAAGCTCTGTTAAGTTTTCTTTTATGTGCATTTTTGAAGCAATTAAATTTTAGGGAGCCGTGGAAGTGCAAAAAAGAATGAAAAAGTGTAAGCTTTTTTGCGTAAAGGGTGGACTGGATAGTTTTGAAAGTTGCATTCAAAGATGTGTCAAGTAGCCAACCTGATCATATTTGGGGCATTGAAACAAGAAAGCAAAGTAGCATGAAATATTATAATGACCGTGAGAGCTATCACCATTTCAAGCTTTTTAGACATTGTCAGGTTTGTTTTTCCTGCCGAGGTTAATTTATTTTAAAATGCACTGCAGTTTTCCTTGACTATTTTCCTAGTGTAGTTTGAACTATCTTATTCGGTAGCTCTTGAAGTGTTATCATTTTTAACATTTAGATTTCAGGAATGTGTTTTCTTTAATTGTATGCATTTTTGGAAAAACACAATATGTCATTGTACTAAATGCATTATCTTAAAAATGAGATATCCCTCTTTCGATTGTATGCATTCTTTGAAAAACACACTATGTGAAGTACTAAATGCATTATCTTAAAAACAAGATTGTATTTCAGAGTTTGCCTTCAATGATTTAGTGTTAAGTTGAGATAGGTAACATTAAATGCATTATCTTCAAAAAAAAGCTTATATTTCAAACTTGCCCACCATAATGAATTTTGTAGCAGAGGCGTAATATGTGGAGTATAGATTCAAGAATGCATTTAGTATGATTTCCCCACATTTTCCACTCCTATGTATGTTTTTTCTGATGTTCAGATCTCTAAATTAGTAAAGATAAAAAAAATGGTTTGATTCTCTTTACTTGTTTTACCCAATATTAGTAAGAAGGGAAAAATAATTGTCAAGATTCTCTATATACTTGCTTCAGATCTTGGGATTGTGGGTACTAAATATGCTCTCTATCCATTGGCTCCTACCTTACACACCTTCCTTTTATGGCATCTGAAGTTCATGGCCATAATAGGAAGGACTTAATCACATTTGTGTCATTCAGAATAAATTTCAATCTAAGAATCTGAATAAAAATACATTGATATGTCACCACTCTTTTACCATTTTAGTTGGGTTTATGATGCAATCCTAGATCTAGTGTTGGTTGTATATTCAGGATGTGGGCTCTACTTTGCCCAACATATCTTAATCTCTTTGCAACTCTTTAAGCTTATTCAGATTTAAATATGGATAACAATAGTGACTGCCATTGTAGGCATTCATGAGATTTGAATAAATGAAGTAAATAGAAAAGGTCTTCTCCATCAAAATTGAAAGTAATCGTTAATTGCCTTGACCAAGTTCTTTACCTAGTAAATGCAAGTTCACATTTTATTTTTTTGTAAATTATGTCTCATGATCAACTGTGAACTCATTCAGTTAGGATAGAAATCACGTATCATTTTGCAGGCAATATTTGCTCAACCTTTAGTAGAAGAACATATTAAATGGTCACATGGTACCCTCTTCTTTTCTCTCTCCATTGCACATGCTTGTTAATACCTTATGTCATTCCATGCTTCATGATATGCGTCATTAAATTAATTAGGAGGGAGCTCGAGAAAAAAAAAACTAGTAGTTACTGGATCTTGTCAATTTCTTGTCAGAGTTTACATATAAGTGTGCATTAGGTACTCAAAAAAGGTATTGGATAAATCATAAACTAAAACTTAAAACAGTAAACTAAAACTTAAAACATGTAAGGGAAGTTTGAAAAAAGTTGAAAAAAAAACTAAGTGTCCCCCTTGGTAAGATATGTGTTTTAGTTTATGATTTAGACGTTGCTCTCAAAAAGGTATTGGCTAAATCATAAACTAAAACATAAAATATATAAGGGAAGTTTGAAAAAAAAAACTAAGTGTCCCCCTTGGTAAGATATTCATTTTAGTTTATGAAATTTAGACATTGCCAAAAAAAATACAGTTGTAAGATTGGATTTACTGGATTTATTCCTTGAGATTTATACATTATATTTGTGAGTAATGGAAATAAATTATTCTTTTAGATTTGATTTTGTTAGAATAACTGAGAGGGGGGTGAATCAGTTATCCAATGTCCCAATACAAAATGTATAATCCAAAATCAAATACTTAACTTCTGATACTCGATAATTTAAGATACTGTACTGTCTATGTTTTTACCAATTACCAGTCTAAAACATATAGTAGTTACTGATCAAATCAAATATGCAACATGGAAATATGACATCAAACAAACATCACAATCAACACATAACACAAGAGAATTAACGTGGAAACCCTGTGAAGGGAAAAACCACCTGGGACCGGCAACCCAAAATATTCACTCTTCTGAAGTGAGGTCGATGAAGACTCAACCCTGTTAAAGGTTACAAACACACTGTTAGGTGTGACCTTGTTAGAGGATTTTAGACCAACCATTATCATCCAACCAGCTGTCACTATGGGGTTGACAGGATAACAATGTTCATTCTATGAATGATACATAAAAGACTTTCTTAGTCCACTCGGTTAAGAGATTTGACTGTGTACAATGGTTAAAATGTAACAGTAGGTGATCTACCTTAATACAACTTCAATTGCAAATATACAGATCAATGTTAAGCTCATTCAATCCTCTAATCATTAAATCAATTCTGTTCCAATCAATGTTCAGTAACTTACTATTGCTCGGTAATAGCTTCCTATCGCTCGGTAAAAACTCTACAATTCGGTTCTCACTAACCAGTTTGATCAGGTATGCATGAAAACTTGTTCAAGCGATAATTTTGTAGTCTCCTCCTTCCAGCATTACATTCACTATGAAATCTCCAGTCTCTTATATAGACAAGTAAACCATTTTCTTCTGCTCCATCAGATTTTGTCGCTTAATCATCTTCGTTGATTTTGTCGCTTAAACATACCTTGGCTAATGTGTAAATAACATGTTTGATTCTCATCTTGTAGATCTTTCCTAAATTTTGTTAGTCTTGATCTGTGTAACAAACATTATCTGTTACCTCGAAATCATACACTTTCCAGCTCATCAATCTTATCAGCTAAGCTAGTCATTTAGTTCCTCTATTCTGCTCGGTTAACAAAGAAATGCGTTGATGAACACAAGCTCGGTTTACACTATGCTCGGTATACACTACACTTCATCGGTGTACACTGAAATGCTACATCAACCGACAACACTGCTTTGTGTCTTTCATCTCTTTTCCTCATCATAGATGAATGAAACATAATCAAGTCAATATCATAAGGTCATAGACTCATCAACAAGTTACTCAATGTATTCTTCATCCTCATCTATCATTTCCATCTTCCTCATGTAGATATTTTTGTACTTCATCTCTTTCACTCGTTTAGTATAGTTGTTTCGGTATAGTAACTTACAAGATAAGTGTTGTCAAACTAGTTGACATCAATGACAACATAATATTGATTTAATCATATTACATATCTAATCAATCAGCTTGGTGATCTTAAATCACAGATTCTTCAATCAAGTTCTAAATCAGTTGTAGTTCATTAGATTTGTGTTTCCAATATTTAATGAAGTAGAATAATAAAAATATCAGTTGATATTCATTAATGGCTTGAATATTATTCTCTTCTCTAGACTAATGTTTTATGTGATATTTAGGATATGATAAGGAAAGGTAGATTTAGTGATCTATTCAAGGTTGCACCTCTCTAGATTAATATCTTAGAATGTGTAGAGTGTGTAAATTGGTAGACCAAGTGAAGGGATTAAGCTTTTTGATGGAGATTTAAGTTAAACAAACTTGTTGGGTGTTAATTCTCACATCATTACTCTTAGACATTTGTAAGCAAGTGTATCATGAATAGTGGTAATTTCATGTATGTTGAATTCATGCATCAATAATTTTGCAAGTTCCATTTCATTGTACACATGATGTTTCCATAGATCACATATTTTGAAAAATTAAAATATAAAACACTTTATTTGAGTGTGTCTATTGATGAATGTAAACCTTTTTTTTCTTTCAAAGGTAATTACTTTAAATTATGCCACTTGATGTGATTGTTGTAATTTATTCTATTGGCCCTAATTAAATTATGCCATTGGACATGATTACTATGTAAACAATTAAATCATAATATTGCTATGCGTAATTTGATAATATATTTTATTTTATTTTTAAAAAATTAATTTTTTGTCATTTTTTCGACGGTAGAAGAATAGTCCTTTCGACGACAGTGCTATATATTCGACAACTATTCTGACCACATTTCGTCAAAAGAGAGACAAACATTCTTCAGTATTTCGACGAGAATGTTGTACACTAGACGACAACTTCGACCCTAAGTCGTTGCAATTTTGATGAACATTGTTCGCAAAGATGGAAGGTATGATCGATATTTCTTCCAGGTTGAAGCGATTATTTTGACGGCGAGTCCGTCGATAATTCAACCACTATAGAAGTCAGAATTTCAACGATGGTTTTGTGTGTCGTATAATTGACGAAAAAACTTCGACAACAGTTATGGTCGTTTGGTCGACCAATTGGTATCGAAAATTTGATTAATCCTCATTGAAAAACAAGCTAAAATTTACTAGTGATTGCTCAAAGCTCAACAAAAGTAGAGTACATTGCAGCATCTGTAGGGGCACGAGAAGCAGTATGGTTGAGAAAACTCCTTGTCAATTTGTTTGGAGAATTATTAGATCCTACCATCATCCACTATGACAACCAGAGTTGTATAAAGCTTTCAATGAATCATGTATTCCATGATAGATCTAAGCATATTGAAATACCTTATCATTATGTTAGAGAAATGGTGGAGAGAAGAGTTATCCAGTTGAGATATATTAGTACAGAAGATCAAACAACAGACATTTTCACTAAGCCTCTTGCCAAAACGGAGGTAGAATACTTCAAAGGTAAACTTGGTATGGTTAAAATGTAAATTTTGAGATTATATTTCAGTATCTTTTGTACTAATAATATTATTTTCATTGTGTGACTTTAATGGGACCCTTTGTGCATCATTTGGTAGTGACGACTTCTAAATGATAAACACTTGTAAATTTTAGTAGTTATTGCAAAGTGATGACTTTACAATAACTTAACTATCTATCATGATGGATATCATATGGTTGATACCTAAGTACATATAATGATAGTTCATGGTGGATATTGAGTTATTAATATATATGGACATGCCATGTAACATATATCCTAATGGTAGGCATCATATGGTCGATGCCAATGCACATACCCTAATAGATAGTGTGAGCATTTGGTGAATATCAGAAGTGTTGATATTTGGAGACCATTGCTCTGATATCATGAGATGATATCATTATGGTGAATATCATAAGTGTTGATATTTGTAGACCATAACTTCTAAATGTCATGAGATGACATCATAAAACATTTGTATTACATTGAGGTAATACTCTGTCCACACTATGTGTGGTTCTACTGTATTTACATTCACCCTAGCTAAGAGGGAGTGTTAATGATGTATACCTTTGGTCAGAAAAAATTTGTTGAGGAAATAACATACATGACTAATCTATATATGATTATCAGATAAGTTATCATTATGAATATATATATATATATATATATATATATATATATACATAAATATATATAATAAAGAAGTGTTTCATTATTATTATTATTATTATTATTATTATTATATGCATGTATTATATAAATACACAAGTTAAATATAATTATTAATTATGTAAATTATAATCATATATATTAAATCATATAATAAATCGGATTGACTAAATGTATTGATAATACAAAATGAGTCGATTAAGAATCGGTCTCATTAATATGAGTATCGATATTATTCTATTGACGATTAGTATCGATAGAAAAATATCGATACTAACATTAATAAGTATCGATGCTTCTTACCGATTATGAGTATCGACTATACAAATGCATTAATATGATTAACTTGATTGTTATCGCCGAACATGTTATCGGCTTTGTGCACATTGCCACCGAGATTGTTATCGGCTTGGATGCCATGGGTTATAATCAATGTTAATTATGTGTTTAAGTTACGAAAGGGAGCATGCCTCTAGGAAGAGGCATGTCTCCACGTGAACCTTGTTCACATGGAGGCATGATGCTTCATAGGCATGCATCCCTACTTAAATATATATTATGTAAGAGATATTCAATTAAGAAAAAGCACAGACAATTGAAAGTGTGAGATAAATTAATATCACTCACATATATATATATTATCAAGTTGTGAGAAAAGTAAATAAAATTTAAAATCTTCTATATACATGTCTGATCCAAAATTTAACAGGAAGGAAGTTTGTAAAAGGCATGAAGCATGAGCATATGTGTTTTACGTTAATTCCAAAAGTTGATAGAGAGGAAGTAGAAGATGTACTTATGGAAGTTACAGATTTTATGGATGAGTTTCAAAATATTGTATCTGATAATATACTTGATGGATTGCTACCAATAAGAAATATTAGTCTTCAAATGGACTTGATTCCTAGAGCCAATTTGTCGAATAAGGCAGCCCGTAGAATGACCCCAACAAAGAGTGAAGAGTTGAATAGATAAGTGCAAGAGTTGTTGCAAAAGGGGTTGATTCAAGAGCGTTTGAGTCCATGTATTGTACCAACAATATTGGCACCAAAGAGAAATGGAGAATGGAGGATGTGTACATATTCTTAGGCTATCAATAAGATTAATATCAAGTATAGGTTGTCATTGCCAAGGATGGATGACATTATGAATTGTTTGAGTGGAGTTGAGTACTTCAATAAGATAGATCTAAAGAGTGGATATCACCAAATCTAAACTAGAGAAGGAGATGAATTGAAGACAACCTTCAAGACAAAGGAGGGTTGTATGACTGGTTAGTCATGCCTTTTGGGCTAACTAATGTGTTGAGCACATTCATGCAACTCATGGACGAGGTATCGAAACAATTTTTGAGTAAGTTTGTTATTGTTTGCTTGGATGATATTTTGATCTTCAATAAGACATTGGAAGAGCATATAATACATATTTGTAAGGTCTTTGAGAAGTTAAGGGAAGAGAAGTTGTTGATTAACTTCAAGAAGTGCAGTTTTGTGAAGGAGATAGTGTACTTGAGATTTTTTTCTCAGCAATTGGTCTTAAAATGGACCCAGAGAAAGTGAAGGCTATCCTCGAATGGCCTACTCAAATGAGTTCTAGTGAGGTATATCTTTTCATGGTTTGGCTAGCTTTTACAATAAATTTTAGTAGTATATGTGGATCCTTAACTAAAACCATGAGAGGGGATAGAAAATAGTTTAAGTGGACTATAGGAGCAACAAAGATTTTTGAGTTGTTGAAGAAAAAAGTTACAAAGCAACTCATTTTGGCACTTCTTGATTTTAATAAGGTATTTCAAGTAGACTGTGATGCTAGTGGCAATGCCATAGGAGCTTTTTTGAGTCACAAAGGTAAATCGATTGCTTATTTTAGCGAGAAGTTGAATGATGCCAAAAGGAAGTATTATGTTTATGATCACGAGTTTTATGTTATAGTTCGAACATTGAAGAAGTGCAGACATTATCTTTTACCTAAAGAGTGTTTTATTCACTAATCATCAAGCTTTACAATATTTGAATAGCCAATGAAAATTGAATCAAAGGCATTTACAATGGTTTAAGTTTTTGCAAAGTTACACTTTTGTTTTGAAGCACTGGAGTGGAAAGTCTAATAGGGTTGCAAATGCCCTGAGAAAGAGGTGGAATTTGTTGATAGAGATACAAATCAAAGTTGTTGGGTCCCAGGAACTCAAGAGTTTATACACAGAGGATCATGATTTTGGCGAGGCTTGGAGAGCTTGCACAGAACCTATTACTCTTGACAGGACCGAGTGGTTGGATTTCATAATCCAAGACGATATGTTATTCAAATGAAACCAATTGTGCATTCCAAAGTGTTCCATGAGGGAGAACCTAGTCAAAGAGAAGCATAGTGGAGGATTGGTTAGACACTTTGGTGGAGAGAAAACCATTTCTTTGGTTAGTGAGAATTATTATTGCCCACAATTACAACAAGATGTTAAAAAGTTTGTGAAAAGCTGTAGAATATGTCATATGAAAAAAGAAACCAAGCAGAATAGAGGGTTATATCAGCCATTACATATACTAGATAGGTTATGGGAGGATATTAGTATGGACTTTGTTCTTGGTTTACCAAAGACTAAGAGAGAACATGATTCCATTTTGTGGTGGTGGATAGGTTCTCGAAGATAGCACACTTTATTCTTTGTAGGAAGACTAATGATGTTGTTCATGTGGGAGAATTGTTTTTTAGAGAAGTGGTGAGACTACATGGTCCACCAAAGAGCATAGTTTCAAATCGAGACACTAAGTTTGTTGGATACTTTTGGAGGACATTGTGGAAAAAGCTAAAGACATATTTGAAGTTCAGCTGAGCACACCATCCACAAATCAATGGGCAGATAGAAGTGTTGAATAAGAGTTTGGGAAATCTATTGAGGTGCCTAGTAGGAGATAAACCCAAGGGGTGGGATCTGATTTGACCATAGGCCATTTTTGCATAATACAATTCTATCAACATGAGCACTAGTAAATCGCAATTCTAGATTGTATATGGAAGTAGTCCTAGAAATGCTTCAGAATCATGGAAGATGGGCAAAGGAGAGAAGAGTAGTGCCAAAGCTAAAGACTTTGCATAACACTTGAAAATTTTACATTAAGAGGTTAGAAAGCGTATTAATAAAATGCATATTCAGTACAAGGCTAAAGAAAATCAAAAATGAGTTATAAGGAATTTCAAAGTGGAGATGAAATAATAGTTCATTTGAGAAAGGAGAGATTTCCAATGGGAACATATAATAAGTTGAAGATGAAGAAGTTTGGACCATGCAAAATTTTGAAGAAGCATGATTCAGGAAATGCTTATGAAGTACAATTGCCCAGTGAACTCAATATTTCACCATTGTTTAATATTTCAAATTTGACAGAGTATCATAAAGGAAGTATTGAAGATGAAATAGTGGAAGCGGAGTGGAATATTCTAGCACCTATTTCAGCTACAAAAGAGATAAGAGGATATCTTGGATAGTCATGTGGATAGAAGCACGATAAATAGGCAATATAAGGAGTACCTAATCAAATGGAAAGGAAGGCATGTTGAAGATTCATCGTGGGTATCAAAGGAAGAGGTTGATTGCCTTGGTTTTCCTCTGCACACGTGAGATGTGACAAATTCACTTCTCAAATTACCCTAGGTGTTTGATGCAGGAGCATCTAGGTTGTAAGAGCAATCTTGCATCACCTAAAAATATTGTCTAGTTTTTCAATAAGGGTTATCTTTGGGTAGGGTTACTATTTTTGGCAAGTTTACTATTTTTAGTAAGGTATTCATTTGAGTATGGATCATTCTAATTACTTCCCTAGAAGTTCATTTTGGATATATAAGTCTACTGATAAAGTTTCGTGGCAAGATCAAGTTTTGTTTTGAGGATATTGACTTTTGTATTTTGACAAGGTGGTACAAAAACTTCAAACTTGGTTTTGAAGACCTTAGAGGCTCCAAAAGGAGTCAAACTTTTCTCAGATGGTGCTTTGTGACCTTAGTTTATAGAGCACGTCAAGAGATTTCTGAAAAGTGGTTATAATAGCCAACCAAGTACACGGTTCACAAGTTATGGCCTCCAAAAGTTGCGCTACTTGAGAAGAAAAAGTAAAATCTTTTCAAATACTCAATGAGTGTCGAAACCCATTTACGACATATTCTCAGCATATTCCAATGTGGAGGAATATAATATAAAGTTGGTCGGCCTCAAATAAGGGGGTAACCAATTTTCATAACCTTCTAGGGCGGTTAAAACTTCCCAATATAATGAGGACAAATAAGGGTTACTAGGGAGATCTGATGGTGCATATAGTGGCTCTGGCTTGCAGATTATTGTAATGAAAATGCCCATGTGGTTGTAGCATGTTATATTTCTGAATAGTTTAATGTCATTTCATTGAAGATAATTGAAAGCAAGTTTTTGTCTTCTTGTTATTGTTTTGTTCTTGCAATTTTATGTTCATGAGGATTTTCTTTCTTGAAAACAATTTGGCTCAATACTAGTTGGAAAGACCTCCCACTTTGTGATCTCATTGTCGAGCACTTTCCAATGAAACTATTTGGGTCAATGGTGTTGAAGGCAATATGGAAACCTTGGGAAAATTGTAGACACCTTATTGCACACAACAATATCATTAACAATGACAATAATATGTGGACTATTTTTTTTACCTACGATGGCCGCTCCTTTTCAAAAAATCATCGTTCCCCGCTCACGCTTATGCGTCCAGGACTGCCTATGTTGGTTCCGCTCACGCTATCGCGTCTGAGACTGCCTTTGCTTGCTCTGTTGGCGTCCCTACTCCTGGTCCTGCAGCTCCTGTGCCAGCGGCTAGTGGTTCTTCCTTGCATGGGCCGTTGAGTGGGCTTGGTTCTCAGATGGTAAAGGGGCCTTCTTTATCTATGATCTCCTATGCAAATGTGGTTGCCTTTGAAGCGGGTATCCATGGTCCGGCCTTTGTTGGGGTGGGTGGCCACAGGTCCTCTCCTCTTGTGAAGCATGTTTATGTAAGTAACCCTATTGTGGTCAATCTTGATACTGATACAGTTGATGAGATTTTAAAAACTGCGGAAGACTTCTCTTCCAATGTTGTTATCTTTCGTTTTAGGTTTTTTGGCCATCTCTTTCAAATTTGCATGCTTGGATTTCCAAACATTGGGAACCAATATTAACTAATACTATTCAGATATGTTGAAATTGATAGCATCGTTCAGATAATTCACATATAATTATATTTGTGTGTGTGTGTATATATATATATATATATATATATATATATATATATATATATTAATATACACATATATTCTTGAATTAAATCTATCAATTTATATTTCATATATATATATATATATATATATATATATATATATATATTATAATATATAATATTATAATATATGTCTAATTATAATTACATATACATTAATATATATATATATATATAATTATAACTACATATATATTAATATATATATTAACAAGTTAAGTTTTTGATGTATTATAATATTAACCGATATCACTGAATAATGATTGGATTAATGTGTGATCGGAGATACCCGATAGTTATAATACTTACTATCAGTATTAATGCCTTCATTGACTATTCAGTGATGTGTGATTTAATGCCTTCATTGACTACCAATTACTATCGGTATTAATTATAATACTTACTGCATTAAATGGTTTTCGTTGTTATACAAATGCATAACGCACAATGCGTATTATTGTTAAACGACAGTCTTAGTAATAATACTAGCAGTGGTTTTGATGAGTCGTGACTCATTCATGAGTCACGCCTCATCAAATCAGGACTGTGCACAATATATATATATATATATATATATATATATATATATATATATATATATATATATATGCAAAGTGTTGCTTATGTTAGACACCGAATATAGTAATCAATTAGTATATAAGTGTCCATGCATCTCTGCAATATTAAACGCAGAAAATAGCAAATCAGTATTAAGGGTACAGTCAGTGCAGTCATTTCTTACAGCCAGCATGATTAACATATTAAGTGATCAGTTCTTCATAGAGATAAATGTCAGAGAAACTCAATATTGTCTCAGTTTAGTATTGATGCATAAATAATCAATATTTGATAATATTTACATTTCACAAGATATCAACTTTGATATACATCATTATTGTTGTTATTCAATCTACATTGAATTGAAAACAAGAATTAAGTTTAAATAGATAAATCTAATCAAAACTTAACATGGTATCAGAGCCAGGTTCCTTCGTTGAAGCCTAACCACTTGAAGGAAGTTCCGATTAGATTGAAGGAAGATCAAGATCAGATTTTTGGAAATCTCAGAATGGAAAATAAAATGAGACTAGAGGACAGACTTGAAGGTGCCTCTGATTTTGAATCATGGAAACTTCGAATGATGTTGGTATTAAGGAAGAATGACTTGAAGACAATAATAGAGAAATGTTTATTCTAAATGGAATTCAAGATACCTTGTGATTGAGAGGGAGTTCACTGATACAAGATAAGAACACTTCTAAGGTAAGCTTATAATGATTATTGATTATTATGCTAATGTTATTTTATAATCATATGGGCCCTATGTAAATCATAAGGAAGTGACGACTTCCAAATGATTATCACTTGTATTTGTTAAAGTTATTGGAAGGTGACGATCTTGCAATAACTTTTCTTTTGTAGTAGATATATTTTGCTTGTGGATAGAATCGTCGATAGAGGCAATCCACTCTGAAGCTCATGAGTTTGTGGATAGAATCGCCGATGGAGGCAATCCACACAGGAGCTTGTGGATAGAATCGCCGATAAAGGCAATCCACTCTGAAGCTCATGAGTTTGTGGATAGAATCGTCGATGGAGGCAATCCACACAGGAGCTTGTGGATCGAATCGTCGATGGAGGCAATCCACACCTTAGCTCATGAGTTTGTGGATAGAATCACCGATGGAGGCAATCCACATAGGAGCTTGTGGATCAAATCGCCAATGGAGGCAATCCACCTGGGAACTGTGGATAGAATCGCCAATGGAAGCAATCCCCCTGGGAACTGTGGATAGAATCGTCAAGGCAATCCACCTGGGAACTAACCTTCACTATTTATGAACTTATTGTGATTTACATTATTATCTTCCCTAGCTAAGAGGGAGTGTTGAAATTGATAGCATCGTTAAGATAATTCACATATAATTATATTTGTATATATATATATATATATATATATATATATATATATGTATATATACATATATATGTATATATATATATATATATGTATATATATATATATATGTATATGTATATATATATATATATATATATGTATATATATATATATATGTATATGTATATATATATATATATGTATATATACATGTATATATGTATATATACATGTATATGTATATATATGTATATATACATATATATATATACATGTATATATATATATACATGTATATATACATATATATATATATATGTATATATACATGTATATGTATATATACATATATATATATATATATATATATATTTACATATATATATATATACATATATATATACATATATATATATATACATACATATATATATATATACATATATATATATATATATATATAAAATTACATATACATTAATATATTAATATATATATAATTATAACTACATATATATATTAACAAGTTTTGTTTTTGATGTATTATAATATTAACCGATATCACTAAATAATGATCAGATTAATGTGTGATCGGAGATACCCGATAGTTATAATACTTACTGTCGGTATTAATGCCTTCATTGACTATTCAGTGATGTGTGATTTAATGCCTTCATTGACTACCAATTACTATCGGTATTAATTATAATACTTACTGCATTAAACGGTTTTCGTTGTTATACAAATGCATAACGCACAGTGTGTATTATTGTTAAACGACAGTCTTAGTAATAATACTAGCGGTGGTTTTGATGAGTCGTGACTCATTCATGAGTCATGCCTCATCAAATCAGGACTGTGAACAATATATTTATGCAAAGTGTTGCTTACGTTAGACACCGAATATAGTAATCAATTAGTATATAAGTGTCCATGCATCTCTGCAATATTAAACGCAAAAAATAGCAAATCAGTATTAAGGGTACAGTCAGCGCAGTCATTTATTACAGTCGGCATGATTAATATATTAAGTGATCAATTCTTCATAGAGATAAATGTCAGAGCAACTCAATATTGTCTCAGTTCAGTATTGATGCATAAATAATCAATATCTAATAATATTTACATTTTAGAAGATATCAACTTTGATATACATCATTATTGTTGTTATTCAATCTACATTGAATTGAAAACAAGAATTAAGTTTAAATAGATAAATCTGATCAAAACTTAACAAGATATACCTTGTGGCAAGGGAGTTTTTTATTGTAAACTTTGAAAATGTTGAAGATAGGAAAACTATCTTGTGTGATAGTTGTTTCACTTGGGAGGAGTGTTTCCCCTTGATGGCCAAACCCTGGTATCCAGGGTTTGATCCTCTTTTTAAGTCCTTCAATAAAATACCTTTATGGGTAAGACTGCCAAATCTTCCCCTTCATCTTTGGCTGGATTCTGTTTTGGAATCTATGGGTGAGGCTATTGGGGATTTCCAGATGGTGGATTCAGACTTTGAATTTTTAAAACGACGTATGCTTGTATTCTTGTGGAGGTCGATGTTTCCAAGGGTCTCCCTGAGAAGATAACTTTGGCTTCTTCTAAGGGATCTTGGACTCAGAATCTAGATTATGAAGGAATCTCGTTTAGATGCAGGAAATGTCACAAGGCTGGCCATCTTCCTATGCGTTGTTCATCTGATAAGGTTAAACTGAAGAAATCGCCTTCTTGGTGGTCAGGGGCTTCTGATGACCATTATACAGTTCGTAAAGTTTCTAAGGATGGGGGGTTGGCTGCTTGTCCTCAGTCTGATCATGCTTTGGTTGGAGATTATGTTGTTGTCTCTGATGCTACCAATGTTGTCTTTGAAGCTTCTGATGTTGTCTCTGATGCGACTGTTGTCTCTGATGCGACTATTGTCTCTGATGAGGATTTGCTTCAGTCTGTTGATGTTGTCCCTCCTGGTGTCGCTAATGTTGTCCCTGACCAGTTCGTTGATGTTGTCCTTGGATCAACGGTCTTGTCTTCATGTTTTGTAGGTGTTGTTGCTCATGGTTCTTTTGGGAGCATTTTGGGGAATGGTAGTGGTGCTCTTCCTGTCCCTTCTGTGGATGCCCACCCTTTAGTGGGTTCTTCTTGCTCTTCTTTGGCTTGGCAGAAGGCTGCTGAAAAGGTGGAGGATGGATGGACAACAATTAAAGAAAAGAAATTTAAATCTTCCACTCCTTTTGATATGAATTTACGTTCACATAAGGATGGCCAAAAAATGTAAATCTTGATCGCTCTTTTTTTGGCTGGTTGGGATTTTTATCTTCAACTGGTAGGAGCTATGGTTAGCTCCTTTGGTTTGTTTGGTGGGACACCACAGTTGTATCTCGGTCTCTCAATGCTCTATCTTTTGATGCTTTTGTACAAGGTTTCGGGACCTTTCAAATCCTGTTTTTACTTAATCAGAACAATGACAATAATATTTGTGGAGAAAGATCCATCTAGTGGAGCCTCAAAAGCATAAGGATAAGGCATTAGCTTTACTACAAGGATGTTCAGTCAGGCAGTAAGCTAATAAAGGAATCAAGATATTCAATGATATTATAGTTGAGGGGCATATGTTGTCTTGGCATGAAATTTGTTCTAAATTTGAGATCCCAAACTCATTGGAGGACCTTTACTGTCCTTACAGAAGCTTATGTGGCCCTTTCCCTTCCTGGGATCTTTGTCAATGATAATGACCATTATAATATGGTTTGTTGGCCTAATGGCTCCCTTCTCTCTAATGTGAAAGCTAAAGCCATTTAGACCTATCTTGCAAATAATAATGATATTTCGTCCCACCTGAACAATTGTTGGAATCTCAAGTTGAATCCTCCCTCCTAGCTTAACACTCATAGTAATCTTTGGGCTAGACCAAATGAACCAAAAAAAAGTAAAAGTGTTTCTTATGGCATCTACTCTTTCTTGAACTCCCTACTCTTAATCTGTTGGGGGATACTAGCACTTGTGCAGTTTGTAGACCTCTGAAAACTGTAATGCACATATTCTTCGATTGTTTATTTGCAAGAGAAGTTTGGCACATGTTTGGCATTACTACTACTCGGAATGTTAGTGTTTGGGAAACCCTTACTAGTTGTATCTCACTACTCAAGAAAGATACTAACATGCTTTGGTCTATTATTTCTAGTAAAATACTTTGGCTTATTTGGGAATTTCATAATATTGATGTTTATAGTGGTCGAAGCAGATTTCTTACTGAGTCTCGTAAGGAGACTCATAACCTAGGATGTCATCTAGTAGGCTAATGTCACTATGAGATTGGCTAAATAAAAGTTCAAGAGCTTATTGAAAGATGGTACTGCAAGAGTTTTCACCTGCAAGATAGCTAATGGATATACATGGACAAGGAAAATGGAAGAAAGGACTCCATTTGAGATAGGACTTGCTAACTTTGTGGCAGAATTAGAAGAAAAAAGAAAGCAGCATACAAGAGATCAAGATAGAGAGCACGTAGTTGCAATAGCCCATGTGCCTCTCAATATAGTCCCTCCAGGGATACCTTTTACATATTTCATTAGGACAACTACTTGAAAATATTAGAATAGAATAATTAGTTAACTTTACTATATCGGAGTTTCTTGAATTCAATGATTAGAATAGAATAAGTTAATTTTACTATATTAGATTAGTACAAGAGTAAAGTACAAATCTTGATTTCATTTCAACATAACATTCTTTGGATTTAGTTATTCAAATAGGTTTAGATAATTTTATTATATTAGACAAGTGTATATTAAAGTACAAGTATTTCATTTCAACATAAAATATCACATCGTCAATAGTGAATCAACAAGTCATTTTTTTAAAAATTTTAGGTGATTGTTTTCAAATGTCTCTCAGTCGCTTGACGTTTTTAAATGTTTTGGCTCTCGCTCCCGCTCGCTCAGTGTTTTCTAAGGTTTTGGCTCCCAATCGTCCTGCTAGGTCTCCTAGCGCCTGTTGGGTCTCCCAAGACCTTTATGTGGGAGGTTGTTAGTGGCAGTGGGACAACAAAGACTACTTCACTGGTCCCTTTTGTTGTCGTTTGTGTTGGGTTGTCTAGGGCTTTTGCTTGCTCTCTAGTGGCAGTGGTTTGTGGGGCGTCTTCCTTGCAGCCCAAGTTGATGTCGTCTGCGAGGGTTGGCCAGACCTTTATTGTTGCCTCCTCGAGGCCTTCTTCCTCCCTATTGGTGCCTTTAGTTGCTTCTATAGATGAGGTGTTGGGCTTTACGGTGCAAGTTGTGGGCTCATTGGTTGGTGCTGTGAAGAAGGGTTCTTTGGCTTTTGTGTCTTTCCATGTTTCCAAATCCATTGATATTTCCTTGGGGGTGGAAACGGCGGCTGAGATCAAACATACTTCTATTCTTTCAACCCATGGGGCTATTTGTCGATTTAGGGGCTTTTGGCCAAGCCTTCCAAAGCTTCTTCCAAACATTGGGAGCCTATCATAACTGAACCTGTCCATATTTTTCCATTGGCTAAAGAATTTTTTGTAGCCAAGTTTGAAGTCACTGAGGATAGGAATCATATTCTTTGTGGGCACTTTTTTAGTTGGGATGATTGGCATGTGTTGATGATGAAGCCATGGCATGATGACTTCAATCCATCTTATGATACTTATAATAAAATGTCTATTTGGGTCAAGGTTCCAAACCTCCCTCTCCATCTCTGGGTAGATCCTCTCATTGAGGAAGTGGGCATGGCTCTTGGAGACTCACTGATGGTGGATGTGGAATCAACTGACATTCTTCATTCCACCTATGTCTGGATTTTGGTGGATATTGATGCCTCTAAGGACTTGTCTGCTAAGGTCAAACTTATTTCCCCTTTGGGCAATTGGATTCAACCTTTGGACTATGAAGTAATTCCCTTTGGGTGTAGAAAGTGCTTTAAAACATGTCATATTGTGGCTAGATGTGATCTTGGTAAATCCAAGTGATATGCCTCTTGGTGGAAGGGTGCCTCTTCCCAACATTATGTGGTTGAAAAATCCTCATCCCTGCGGAGTTTTCCTCAAGTGATTTGCTCAAGATTCTCTTGTTTCTTCCCCTCCGGATTGTTCGCCAACGACATTGCCAATTATTGTTGTTGTTAAGGAGACTAGGGTTGAGGTTGTCTCTCTAGATGTGTTCATGGGATTTTTGTTGGCCCTTTACTAACTGAAGTGTCTACTGTTGCTCATGTCAATCCCGCTACTGTTGTTGCTATGTTGGATAGTGTCAAGGTTTTTGTTGATTCTTTGGTTGTTTCTGTTTCTGGGGGCACTCTGTTGGTTGTTCCTTAGCAGAGTGTTGGATCTTTGGTTCTCAAGTCATTAAGCTAGTTGGATGAGGCTGCCTTGAAGAAGGATGGATCACGGTTAAAGGTAAAAAATTCAATCAATCCACCCCTTCTCTTGACATGAAACTTCGGTCCCATAATTTGGGAACTAAAAAAAAGTCTTAATGGCTATATCTGATTCTGGGCTGCCAATCTCCAATGTCTAATCTTTTGCAATAGTCTCAGGTGTATTGTTTGGGGGGCTGGCCTATTACTTTGGCTGGCCTGTTGTTTTCTTTGGGGAATTTTAAAGCTTTATCTTAAATTTCAGATTTGTGCAGGGTTTCGGGGCCCCTTCAAAACCTGTTTTTACTTTAATCCAAAGTAAGTCATTGTCAAACAAACAAATATAAATCAAGATAGAAATGTAGGCAAAATCATTAATAAATCGCATCAAAAACCAAGAAATACAAAAGTTTAGCTCACCCATTTATACATTCATTTATTTAATAGAAATTATTGTAGGTATATTTAACTATTTACTTGATTTGGCACTCAATTAACACAAATTATTTATTTTGAAAATATAAATAAATATAGCATACATTATTTGTCATTTAAAAGTTATATTTCAGCATTTAGTCTAAACCACAACCATTTACTTTGTTTGTTGAAATTCACTCAAAAACCCAAAACAAAATGTCACGTGACTCGTCTTTGCAAATAAGATATGACACAAACAAAGCAATCAACGTAGTCGCCAACGCCAAACAAAATGCCAAACAAAACAAATCAAACACAAAAGCTTAAACTACCAAAGAGAATGATCAAATTGACACAACTCCCCCAGGTAGGAATAATGTTGCCACCTTTATGACACTCCATGCCAAGAGAGTGGAGTCTTTCACGTATGAATACCGTTGCCACCTTTATGACACTCCATGCAAAGAGTCTTTCAGAAACTCCCCCACTCCACTATCGTGTGAGCAAGAGTACCGTGTCTACACCAAGCCACCCGGAAGCAACACGTCTCACCCCACTTCCAACTCATACATAGTAGTGGTGAAAATATGGCTCAAAACCAAAAATTGTTATTAACTTACAATGCACATGATCAAGCTCAAAGACGAACCATGAATTATAGGTTTAGTATTCTAGATTGGTTGTTAAAAACAATTGTTCGTTAATCCATGTTAAGTATCTTCTTATAAGTCTTATGCGTACACATTTTTATGGTTGAAGATTTGAACTGAGTAACATCTAGATACCTAAATAATTGTAATGACTTTGTAAGTGGCATATTTTGCTACTTGTGTGTAAGGCGATTGTGTTTCTAAAGAAGCTATTTGGAAAAAGAATATAGTGTTTAATGTTGTTCTCCCATAAGTGGTGCTGAGTTAACAAATGACAGTTTTGGCAAGTTTAGTGTTTTCAAGTTGTAATCAAATTTAGTAGTTAAAGGTTAATTACAACTGTGTATAATTATTAGAGTGACCTCTGAATTCATGTAGACTTCCCTAATGGAATAGCATTCTTTAGGGTACGACGCACCCACACAACTCATGTCTTTTCTTCTGATAGTGATTTGAATGAATTTATGTAGACACCACAAATAAATGATTTTAAGGCCCTTTCAGCACATACCCCAACAGCTCAACTTCTTGTATCTTTTCTTCTGATCTCGTTTCAGACACAGGGATGAATATGTTTATGTATTCTCGACAAATTAGAGATTTTGATTCCCTTTCAGCACATACCTACACAACTCAACTTCTTGTGCCTTTTCTTCTGAACTCATTTCTGATAGTGTCCTGAATAAACATATGTAAAGTCTACAAATCAATTATTTTGATGCCCTTTCAGCAACATTCTCTCAGCTCTCTATTTAAAAATAAAATTAGATATATGTTACAGGATTTGAGGAAACATACGGTACATAATGACACTGATTACAACTCAAAAATCATTTTGGAAGCCCACCTTAACATTTTGATGTGTGTAAACCTGTTCAAAGGTAGAGTTATTTAACAATTACTAGGTTTTCCATATTTATGGAACTGGTTACGATACATAATGGCTATAGTAGGCTGCAAACAAGTTGTCAGATCCAAAACCTTAACTGATCCAATACTAATAAGCAAATTTCTAAATACTGTATGAACTTTGCCAAGTACTCTGCATTTTTTCCTTTCCAAAATACATGATCAGATTTAAAACTAGACGGAGAGAACCAGAAACACGCAGCTAAGATCTCATGGGAAGAAAAAGATTCATTTGACTGATAGAACCAAAGGCAATTGCATCTTCTCCTGATCTGAAACTTAATCTTTCAAAATACCAATGAAATACATCAGTCATTGTTCCAGAAGACATTCAGGTAAGTAACATTGCCCAGCAGAACTCCAGGCATCAAAATAGAGAATTACTGCATTACTATAATATCAAAAGATTCTGTATTCTCTTCATATAAACACGAGGTGAACTAACACTGACTAGCCAAACTAGAGCCATTAAAATAAGAAAAACTGCATCAGTGTGACATCAAAAGATTTCTTATTCTCTTCAAATGGCCTATAGGTGAACATACAGTAAAATCCACCTTTGTATTTACTTATAATCCTTGAGACGTAAATAAATAAAATAGGCAAAAAATTGAATGCCCCGACTTTAGTTGCAATTATGTGTCACACAAAGCTACGAACATCTATCACTGCACAGTAAAAAAAACATACAAATATAAGATGTCATGAGAAAATTATGCTACAAAAAAAATATCTGTCAAAGGTCAAGAACAATTTGCTAGTAAAAAGTATACTTCAACAATATGAAATATATATAGAAATCAATAATACTACTTAAGAAAAGACAACATCTTTTCTCAATTTGCTGCTTGCAGGAATCTCTGTTAACAGATATGTATGACCGGTAGGTTGCAACAGTATATGAAGAAAACTTGTAACAATAGAGAGGATAAAAACAACAGGGAAACATCATTTGCTCAAAAGAATATTTTCATGTAAACTGTCCCTAGTTACTGCTCAGTGTACTATATTCTTATAGGCCAATAATATTTCCTTGGTTAATTGAAGGCACTGATTTGGAAACAACACCTATAACCACAAGGTTTCCCTTCCGACTTTAAAGCTAACAATAGAGTCGTCCATTTGCAACTAGATTCTAAAAAAAATCCAAATGTACAATCGAGGAAGAATATAAAGAATTTTGCGCTGATAGGATGGTAGTTAGAGGATATTCTCAGAACATTTCATTTTCGATCAAGTAGTTTCATGGGAAAAGCTTCACTCTCATTTAGTAGTTGGTGTAAAATTAAAGTTCTCTTTTATGATTTGTAATTTCAGTGTCCAAAATATTTTTATAGCCGCAAAAAAGTAATCCACTAATATACATATCAAAGTATTCTCAAGGGAACTATGAGTATGGATTGCACTAAATAGATGTTTGCGCCACATATGACAACATACAATGCTGTGCACATAAAAGTTTAAAGATTGAGAGAAAAAACCATTGCATTAACAAGATATGGGCCTTTGATACCACTTCTACCCTCTAGTTGTTGGTTGCTCCATACGTTGGAACACTTTCAACAAGAAAAATCTTGAACTTGCAAGAATGAAGTTGTATTTTGAGATATTTAAAATCCACATTTATGAAGATGTTCAATTTCACTATCCCACGAGGAAGGGTCCATGAGCCCAAGGTGTGAATCCTAGACACTAGGATGTTTTGGGTACAAGAGATGAGGACAAGGACATCCCCTTTTTATTGTGTTTGTTGGTGATGCCCCAGCCCCAGCCATCCCTCCAATGCTAGGCCATCCCCCATTATCCGCTACTCCTTAAATTGCAAAAAATAATCACATCAAAAATAAGATGGTCAAGGTGTCACCCATGTTGGGCCTATGATACCACTTCTACCCTCCAGTTGTTGATTGCTTGATATGTTGGAACACTATTCAACAATGAAAATCTTGAACTAGCAAGAATGAGGTTTTATTAAGAGATATTTAAAATCCACATTTATGCAGATGTTCAATTTCACTATTCCACGAGGAAGGGTCCATGAGCCCAAGGTGTGAATCCTAGACACTAGAATGTTTTGGGTACAAGAGACGGGGGCAAGGACATCCCCTTTTTATTGTATTTGTCAATGATGCCCCAGCCATCCCTCCAATGTTAGGCCATCCCCCATTATCTACTACTCCTTAAATTGCAAAAGGTAATCACATTAAAAATTTGATGGTCAGTGTGTCACCCATGTTGGGACTCAACCCTACAGAATCAAATTTTGTGTACCTAACTCTATTTTGACCCAATACTTTAAGTGATCTAAGAAATTGTGTACCTCCTGAGTTGTTAAATTAACCTAAGTGCGGTCTTCTGCCATTCCCCCATGTGCCTATAATTTGTTGTAATTGCCAAAAAACCCAAACAGTGTCTTAAGTGTTTGTGTTAAAGGTTAAAATGTCTTAAGCCTATGCAAAATGTTGAAGTTGTCACAGTTTCCTTGTCAGGCATGCTTTCCTCCCACCCTCGCTTCCCTATGTCCCTATCAAGATTGTCAAACTTTCCTATCGTGCCACCTGCCTCAGTCTGATTCCCTTTACTCTTGTCAGCCCATCCAACTTCTCTCTCCCCAAATACTTGTCATAGGGTACGGCCAACCCTTGACCCAGACTAGTTCGAAACTCTCAAATTTTTCACTATTTGACTTCACCTACCTCAAATTTCAGACCTTGCAGGATTTCATCCTCGACTTTCTAAACAATCACCCATGCTCCACAAGGAGTAATAATTCAATATGATATGTATTTAATGATCTTCTTCCCCTCACTTGATCTCTTATATATAGGATCTTCAACCAATAGTCACAACTCTCCCAATGCCCTAGGAAATAAACTTTAAAATATAATTTCATAATATTGATTAATCCGTCCTTTGGCACTCGTAATTCCCTTTATTCTTCTTCGGTGGCTTCTCCTTATCTGCAGACTGCCTTTGCAAATTACTGCATCTTTAACGATCTCCCACGGTTTCCTTGGACAATGGATCTTTATACCTTTGGCAGGGAATCAGTTTTCATATTGCATTTAAACAATCGTGACTTGTAGAGACGTCCACATTAATTGAATTAACCCATCAAGCACAAGCTGATAGAAAATGTGATAATTTGGAGGCAATAGGAAGACTCTAGGGGCCCGTTAGCATGAACCTCATTATGATTATGTGTTGTTCAATGTCCCCTTTTAAAACTGATAATCCATTTCCCTCCTGGAGTTAAATATGTTTCAGATCATTATCAAATCGAACCAAAGCCCATTCGCTAAATGCTAAGTTCCCAAAACCTATAGGAAAATGATAGGCATTAGGTTAATCATGTTTTAATTTCACTTTAAGGAGTAGTAGATAATGGGGGATGGCCTAGCATTGGAGGGATGGTTGGGGCATCACTGACAAATACAATAAAAAGGGGGTGTCCTTTTGTGATTACCTTTTGCAATTTAAGGAGTAGTAGATAATGGGGGATGGCCTAGCATTGGAGGGATGGCTGGGGCATCACTGACAAATACAATAAAAAGGGGATGTCCTTGTCCCCGTCTCTTGTACCCAAAACATTCTAGTGTCTAGGATTCACACCTTGGGCTCATGGACCCTTCCTCGTGGAATAGTGAAATTGACCATCACAATCTGCCCTTCCCAAAATTAAAACATGACTAACCTAATGCCCATTAGGTTAATCATATTGCATTAGGTTAATCATGAGTGGGCATCACAATCTGCCCTTCCCAAAATTGCTTGTCCTCAAGAAATTGAAAATTAGGATGCTGAAGAATTTCTGCACCCTCCCATGAAGCATCTTCTTTGGCCACACATTTTGTAGGTTCTGCTCAATGTGCTCTCTACAAGCTCAAAAAAGTGATCTAACAAACACCTGTCTAAAACCTGAAAGATTATAGTAATATAGATTCTATGCGAGTCTTTGATGGGAAAATTCAAAATATCCAAGTGAGATAGTCTATGGCATCCTACTTACTTTCAATGGTGCCCATAACATCTTTAGCGTTGATGTGATCATGGAGAAAGTGATCAAGATGACTCCAAACAAGAAATCAATCGTATAAGAACTTATAATATACTTTACGAGGAGCACCTTTTCCAGTATTATCAAGCAAAGGTATATTCGGACAGCCTGTCATTTGGAGTAATTTAGTAATAGGGTAGTCTCAGAATAGCCGGAACTCCTCTGTCCCTCCTCGGGCGCTCATATCCCCGTATCCAATTTGGATACATATTCAATATAGCCCTAAAACACATTGAATATTGTACCCATGTGTGCCTAAAAAACCTTGATTTTCCAATTATGTAAATCTTCCCAAATTTAATTTAAACAACTTCATTTATGCAATTGAAAAAAAAAATTTCGTATAAACAAAACCTAATGCCAAATGAGGAAAAATAAAATGTCTTTCTATTTCATCGACCCATTCTTTAGGGTTATCTTCTAAAGCAACTCTATTATTTTTTCATATTGTAAAGTGTTAAATTAACTTATAATTATTTATGTAGCATTTATGTGTCTATATTGCTTTTAAAGTAATGAAAATATCCTCTAATAACTTGGAAAAATTGTGTTAAATATGTGTATGTGTTTTTTATTAGGGGCTTTAAAAAATGGCCGTATCCACATCCGATACCTTATCTGTATTTGTATCTGTATCTGTGTCCATTCAATTTTGGGTAGTCTATATAAGCATTTTCCTGTCCCTCATAATACTGTCTGCCCATGACCACAACCAAATGTGCTGACAAAGACAAATCCCAACTCATTGAACTAATTGCAACACACCTAAATTGCCCCTACACTCACCTAAGCAACAAATTCTTGTCCTACCAAAGCAAGACCTTCGTGTAGATGCCCAATTCCATTAGATAATGCATGCCTCAGTGGTGTTTTTTTTTTCAATTTTGGCAATAGACTTTTTCAAACCTTCCTTCAGTAAATTGAAGAAATTGTGATCTTTTCCCACCATCTTCGTTTGAATAACTTAGTAAATCAAGGGCAGTTAGCTGTGGATGTTTTTGAGTTGGCACAAACACTAGAGCTGGTTCTAGTCTTCCCTCCATATTTGACCTCTTACTTGATGGAACCTTGAGAGAGTCCACCATATATTATTTTCTTTTCAAGCTTCAGAAAATGCAGGATTAGTTTTGAATTCCAATTTATTCTTCTAGTGTAGCCACAGAATTCCTTATCCTTTTCTTTGCATATTTTCCACTTCTTTCATGGTCAGCACCTCGCAATTCCCTCTTTCTGGAATTATTACCTTTGGATACCTTATGTGCTCCTCTACTAGAAACTCTACTATTTAGCTTCCTAGGATCTCCCCATCTAGTATACCCCTTTTGTCGCCTATAAAAGCGTCCTTAATAGCCTGATTGAGAGAAGTCTCAAAGCAGATTATCTGGATTGCTGCAGCAGCCAATTGGGCATTGTTGCCAATATTGGATGGATCCAACAGGTCCCTCCAAGTCAGATATTTTTTCACTTGTTGGTCCCAAACTTCTCCTGAAACAAAGTATGTTTCTTTACAATGAAATTTTTCTTATCAGCACCATAAGTCTTATTTTGTCATGGATCAATTCCTGTAGCCAATTGGGCATCGTTGCCAATATTGGATAGATCCAACGGTCCCTCCAAGTCGGATATTTTCTCACTTGTTGGTCAAAAACTTCTCCTGAAACAAAGTATGTTTCTTTACTATGAATTTTTTCTTATCAACACCATAAGTCTTATTTTTGTCATGGATCAATTCCTTACCTAATTGTAACCTCTTAGAAAATCTTAAGGTATCAAAAGCAAATTGTAACCTATTTGATCCATTCAGTGCAATAAAATTTGCCCCTTGCTCTTTTGCCAGATCAAATTTATTTTGTATCCTATGTGATGAACTGAAAGCCGTTGTCAGGTTAGTTTCTGAAGCACTTGAGCTAGCAACCCTTTGCAAACCCTACAAAAGCATTTTTATTTTGTTCTTTCCAACATTCTTAGCCTTCGCATCTAGAACTACAGAATCATTCTTGCTCTTATGATACCTGCAGCCACGCTTCTTTGATTATGACTTCAATTTATCCCCCTTATTTGTGGATGCCAAAACACCTCAGTTATTCTTACAAAAACGTATCTACCAAATTCATGATTTTCGGCATTGCTGGCCACACTCTGTGTGTCTTATGTGATCTCCACTTGCCAATACCTCAGACCTGAGCTGTATACTTATCATGGACTGATATCTAGTCAAATCAATCAGCTATCAAACTCAAAGTAACCGATACAGTGTTACAACTACTCCCGTCTTCCAGTCTTGCACATGAATGATAAAAGACCAGCCACAATAGAATACCAAACTAAACTAGTGAGAAGGGGTATCGTCTGACTGAATTGGGCATCCTGGAGCTTCCATTCCAGAATATGCATTTCATTGACAGCAAATTCAGATAAAACACACGATGCCAAACTTATTTCATCCCATATTTATACTCCAGTCTCCACACATTGGCTCAGGGGAAAAAAAGCTAAAAGGAAATCAGCCCAAAAAACTGATTTAATATAATTATTTAATAGTTAACTTTATTGATAAATTTATTTATTTATTTAATACATTATTTAATTATTTATAAAACAAAACACTAGCAAACAAAAGGGACCCAACCCTCCTAACAGGGAACACCATAGTCCACCCATACCAGATGTTGCTTGTCCTCCAGCAACTTCAAACTCGGATGTCCGGTAACCACACCTTCCCACGTTGTACCTTCAATATCCTCATCAGAGACTACCTCTATATAATAAATTTTCCGTATTCCCAAACACCTATGACCGGGTTGCCATGATTCCCTGCATGTGAAACATTGATTTTTCCTCTGCAACTTGCTTTTAGACATCTCCGCCAGATTTGACTTAGGAGGTATCATGTCGTTGAAAGGAGTTTTCTTTGCTAGCATAGGAAATGCTTGCTTGGAACTCAAACTTTCCTTGGTTACTGAATCTTCAAAACTTAAAACCCTTTTGGTGGCTTCTTGCAAAGAACTTGGATCAAATGCTCTTACTAACCCTCTAAGGGGTTCACCTAAGCCATCCACAAAGAAAACTATGAGCCTTTTCTCTAACACCTCGGAAATCATTACTAAAAGAGTCTGGCATTCTGCTACATAGTCTGTTAATTTTAATTAGCTAGATTTGGACTCTAGCCAATATTAAATTTAACTTAACTTAATAGTTTAATTTATATATTTAATTTAAATTAAAATAATATCGATTAAGGGCTGGGCCCTTCACAGTGGTTAAACGTCTTAAATCAACCTTGGCGCCAAGATTATATAAAACATGTGGTCCCAGATCTGGCCGACCTTACCTTGTAATTTATTACTACCTAATATATATGAGGATTCCGGTCATTGTAAAGAACATCCAACATACAAAACAAGCTTGCAGAGTATCTCTGCAAGCTCCCTCTGCCATATACAGCGAACTCCCTCTGCCATCCGATCTGCTCCTGGTTTGCTTCAACAGCAATACACATTAAATACTGGAATTGTCTAGCAACAGCGAATACATGGAGGCTTGATCTAGGCTACTAATTTGTATTTACAGCAAATTCATGGTGAAGCATTTTTGCATCTAGCCAGCAGTGAACCTCATAAAGTATCTCCATCAAGCATACATCAGGCCACATAGACACAGTACAGCAACACACAAATCTGGGTATCCATTCACAAGGCAGAGATCTGATTGAGGAGATAAAATCTGAGCTATCATATTGACTCAGTCTTCTACATCTGATTTACTTCATGGATCGGGGATCCTCAACAAATCCACTGGGATCTTACTGTGAGTTCACTTGTAATTGCAATTTGAGAAGCAATAATTAATCGGATCTGACTTGGTCATCTTCACTATTGTGCTCTTCCTACTCTTGAAAAGATGGTCAAAGATATGTCTAAACTTAGTCATGTTTATGATGATGCATGCAAAGGTTGTGCAATAGATAAAAACATTAAAAGTTCTTTTCAAAAAAGTGAATCTAGATCTAAGGAAAAACTTGCTCGTCCATTCTAATTTATATGGTCCAATGGCAATTGCATCTTCTAATGGCTGTTTATATTATGTTACTTTCATTGATGATTTCTCTAGAAAGACTTGGATTTACTACTTAAGGACAAAAGAATCTGATGAAGTCCTAACCAGGTTCAAAGAGTTTAAATCTCTAGTTGAAAATCTTTCTGGTAAACGAATTAAGATTCTTAGATCTGACAATGGAGGTGAGTACACCTCAGGTGCCTTTCATGATTTTTGTGTAAAAGCAGGGATCAAAAGAGAGTTTTGTGTACCCTACAATCCTCAACAAAATGGAATTGCTGAAAGCAAGAACAAAACCATTATTGAGTCAGCCAAACCTATGATCCATGATCAGAATTTGCAATTGTTTCTTTGGGCTGAAGCTGCTAAGACTGTTGTTTAAATCCAAAACAGGTGTCCTCACATCGTCCCGAAAGATGACTCCAGAAGAAGCATTCATAGGAGTGATACCCGACATCAGCCATTTGAGGATCTTTGGAAGTCCAATCTACATTCACATTCCCAAGGAGAAAAGAACCAAATTGGAACCGTCTAGTAAGAAAGATATACTTGTTGGCTATAGTGAGAATTCAAAAGCTTTTAGAATCCATATTCCAGGTCAAAGGTATATTGAGGTAAGTAGAGATGTTAGTTTTGAAGAAAATATTGCATTCAAAAAATCTAAAAGTTCCTTGATTGAAGATGAAAATGTTACTAACGAAAATCATGAGATGGATGTTGATGATGATGTTGAGTTTCAAAGGGATTCTACAAGTCCTCTCGATCCAATTAGTCATGATGAACCTTTAGTTCCCACAAATGGTCCTTGCAGCATCATCCTAAGCAAGAAAAGACCACTTTGGGTGAAGAACACAATACAAGGGGCTGATCGATTCACTGCTCCTCCTGGCACTTTCTGAGAAAGTAGGAGACCTCAAGCCTTCTCCAACTATGTGGCTTTGATGTGCAACCTCACTAAAAATGAACCGGTCAACGCAAAAGAAGTTATGGATCAGCTTGAGTGGAAGAATGCCATGGATGAAGAATACGAGTCCATCATCAAGAATGACGTGTGGGAGATTGTGCCTAAACCCAAATGTAAATCTGTTGTATCTTCTAAATGGTTATTTAAAATTAAACATTCCGCTAATGGTGGTATTGAGAAATTTAAAGCTAGATTTGTAGCTCATGGTTTTTCTCAAAAGGAGGGTATAGACTACGAAGAAATTTTTGCCCCTATAGCTAGATATTCTTCTATCAGGTCTATCTTAGCCATTGTTGCAGCTAAAGGTTGGAAGTTGCATCAAATGGACGTCAAAACTCATTTTCTCAATGGTTTCATTGAAGAAGAAGTCTATATTGAGCAACTTGAGGGATATGAGATCCACAAGAAAGAAAAATGTGTGCAGGTTGAAGAAAGCTCTCTACGGTTTGAAACAAGCTCCTCGAGCGTGGTATGAAAGAATTGATAAGTACTTAATAGGCTTAGGATTTTGTAAAAATAATGTTGATCCTATCATTTATTTCAAAATCCTTAATGACGAGATGTTGATTTTGGTCTTATATGTTCATGACTTATTTCTAACTAGAAAAGAAGATTTGATCATTAGATGCAAGGAGTTAGCTTCTGAATTTGAAATGAAAGATTTAGGACTTATGCATTATTTTCTTGGCTTAGAAGTTTGGCAAGGGCCTAATGAAATTATGTTAAGTCAAGGAAAATATACTTTAGACATTTTGAAAAGATTTGACATGTTGGATTGCAAACCTATGTCTACACCTATGGAGACTAATCTGAAAAAGTTGAGTGCATGTGCAGAAAATTCTGATTTTGCAAATGCTACAAAATACAGGCAGTTGATTGGGTCCTTGATGTATTTAGTTAACACTAGACCGGACATATGCTATGTTGTTATTGCACTCAGCCAATTCATGAACAAACCTAAGCATGTTCATCTTGTTACTGCTAAACACATCTTGAGATATCTTCGTGGCACAATAGACTATGAGTTGAAGTACTCTTCCAACATGATTACCTTGGAAGGATTTTGTGATTCAAATTGGGCAGGCGATGTCACTGGAAAGAAGAGCACTTCGGGTTTATGTTTCAGTTTGGGATCCGCCATGATCTCCTGGGTCAACAGGAAGTAGTCTTCAATTGCCTTGAGTACAGTTGAAGCTGAGTACATTGTAGCAAGTGTTGCTTCAAGGGAAGCAGTGTGGCTTCATAAGCCTCTTACTGGATTGTTTGGACAACCATTGGATCCTACCATCATTCATTGTGATAATCAGAGTTGTATAAAGATGGTTGTCAATCCTGTGTTCCATGACAAATCTAAACATGTGGAAACTCATTATCACTTCATTCGAGATATGGTACAAAGAGGTGTCGTCCAACTGAAGTACATCAACACTGATGAGCAAGTGGCAGATATTCTTACCAAGCCACTTAACAGGGTGAAGTTTGAATACTTCTGAGAAAGGCTTGGACTTGTAAAGATACCTGCTATTGCTGAGAGGGAGTCTCAGCTTCATTGATGTATCTTGATTATGTATTTGTATTTACCACCCTCTACTGGCAATGCAAGGTGGACATTGTATTAGTTGTACCTTGAATCTTCTTTGAGAGAAGAAATGTAAAACCACCCTCTGCGGGCAATGCAAGGTGGAGATGTACTTATGTATTTTTTGTTACCACCCTCTGCAGGCAATGCAAGGTGATGTTGTAATTGAAGTCCATCCTCTGCAAGCAATGCAAGGTGGCAATGTAATTAATCTGTTAAAACCACCCTCTACAAGCAATTTAGGGTGGCAAAGTTTTTTTATCACCCTCTGTGGGCAATGCAAGGTGATCCTCTTTGAGGCTTGTCCTCTTCCACCCTCTATGGGCAATGTAAGGTGGATCCATCCTCTATGAGTAGGCACGATGGAGATCATGAAAGGAGCCCATGATAGTGGCTAGAATCCTCCCTAGCTAAGAGGGAGTGTTAATTTTAATTAGCTAGATTCGGATTCTAGCCAATATTAATTAACTTAACTGAATAGTTTAAAAAAATATATTTAATTTAAATTAAAATAATATTGATTAAGGATTAAGGGTTGGGCCCTTCACAATGGTTAATCGTCTTAAATCACCCTTGGCGCCAAGATTATATGAAACGTTTGGTCCCAGATCTGGCCGACCTTACCTTATAATTTATGACTACCTCATATATATGAGGATTTTGGTCATTGTAAAGAACATCCAACATACAAAACAAGCTTGCAAAATATCTCTGCTCTATACAGAGAACTCTCTCTGCCGTCCGATCTACTCCTGGTTTGCTTCAACAGCCATAGACATTAAATACTGGAATTGTCTAGCAAAAGCGAATACATGGAGATTTGATCTAGGCTACTAATTTGTATTTACAGAAAATTCTTGGTGAAGCATTTTTGCATCTAGCCAGCAGTGAACCTCATAAAGTATCTCCATCAAGCATACATCAGGCCGCATAGACACATTACAGCGACACACACATCTGGGCATCCATTCACAAGGCAGAGATCTGATTGAGGAGATAAAATCTGAGCTATCATATTGAATCAGTCTTCTACATCTGATTTGCTTCATGGATCGGGGATCCTCAGCAAATCCACTGGGATCTTATTGTGAGTTCACTTGTAATTGCAATTTGAGAAGCAATAATTAATCGGATGTGAATGCTGGGTTTTTCCTCCTAGAGGTTTCCCAGGGTAAATTGTGTTGTGTCTCTTGTGTCTTCATTTGTTAAATTTACTGTTATATTACATTTGGATCTGATTACTTAAAATTTAATAGTCTTCCACCCTTCCTTCCTGCTTAAACTACTAATTCTTTGAAATGAGTCTTAAGATCCTTCCTATCAAACCTCTCTATCAATCTTTGGCTGAAATCTTCCAAGGTGGTGACAAAATCATGCCCTTGAGTTATCATGTGTGCCACCATTCAAGAGCCACTCCCCCAAGATGCAAGGTGGCGAATTTGAAAACCTTTTCTTTAAGCATTGGGACCATAAGAAATATATATCCGATTTCTGCAACCAAGCCCTTGCTGATGAGCTTCCAACTCCATCAAAGGTTGGGATGATAATCTTTCCCAATCGGTGATGATTCTGATGAATGTCCTTCCTTCCTTTATACCCTTTCCTCCCATGCCCTGTTGCTTTCTTCATTTCATAATAGTCCATGAAGTTAGATTTGCATGTATGATAGGGCTTGAGGCATAGTATGCATCATGAAATCTTGCCATGTCTTCCTCCGGGACAGGTTGTTCCTCCCCAATACCTGTGGTTGCTTCTTTGTCAATAACATTAGCCTAAAGATCATTGCAATAATCGAAGCTCTCCCACCACTAGCTGAAGCTTTTTCTCCACCAGAAGCGCTACCTTCCACACCATTTTGAACAGGCCTATCAGCACTGAGTTGCTGGCTCATTCCTATTAAAAGTTGAACCATCTCCCTCATGCTAACGCTTACGCTGGTATGGATCTTTCGAATCTCCCTAATAAATTCTTGGGGGTTTGCTTCTTCCCTATCACCCATTGCCTTCTTCTCCATTTCCTTATATCTCTAATCCCTGTCACTTGTCAATCTACAGGCTGGCAGAAAGCTGGCTCTCATACAATTGAAAAATACCAATGTAAATTATTTTGCAGACTAAACAATAAACCAACTCATATCAATATGCTCAGGAATGCTCAGAAACAAGGTTAATTTTGCAAGTCAACTCCAGTCCACAGATAACTTAGAAATGTTTAGTAATCAGATTGGATCCATACTCAATTATGAGAAATGTCTGAACTTTTTTTTCATAAACAAATTCATACAAAATTATGCTTCAGCCAGAAATAGAATCACTGATAGCTCCCTAATATGCCAAAATAGCAATGTTACTAGAGGTTAGTGTTGGAACGTGCTAACCTCTACCATTCACCAAAGCTCATAGCCACACTGCTCAACCTAAGACCCAATGTAGAAGGCATCGCTGACTGCACTATGCGATCTCAACTTATCAACACCTCAGACCCAAATTGTGTACATATCATGCACCGATATATAGCCAAACCAATCAGCTATCAGACTCAAAGAAACCAATATAGCGCCACAATTACTCTTGTCTGCTGCTCTTGCACATGAATGATAAAAGAACTGGCACAATAGAATATCAAATTAAACTAGTGAGAAGGGGTATTGTCCAACTCACTTAGGCATCCTGGAGTTTTTGTTCCAGAAGGAATGTTTCACTGACATCAAATTCAGATAAAACATCCAATACCAAACTTCTTTTATCGTTTCATATTTGTAATCCATTCTTCACCATCGGCCCAAGGAAAAAAAATGCCAAGATGAAGTCGGCCAACTGATTTAATAAAATTATTTAATAGTTACATAATTCATAATTTTATTTATTTAGTTAATTATTTATAAAACAAAACACTAGCAAACAAAAGGGAACCGACCCTCCTAATCGAGAACATCACATTTTCTATCACTGATATTTAGTACCTTGCAATCAAGTTATTTTCTTCCTTTTAGATAGCATCTCTCTAGCACGCTGTCCGAATGCCTGCAATGCAGCCCAAACAAAAGCAATGTTTCTACATCTAAATACAAAAACTGAGGACAAATTATGAGAATTTCCCCCAGCACTATCAGCAAGAGTAACACTCTTATTTTCATCTGCCTTCCAATAGTAACACTCTGAATTGCTTCTAGATTATTCAAATCACCTGAAAGTAAATTCAAAGTTATTATATGACTAACACTTTTTTATCTGGTTCACAATCCTAAAGCAATGTCCTACTATCATCCAGCTTCTTGTTATAGTGGCTTGATTTCTGAGAAAAAATATCCAAATCATATTCATCTTCTATCGAAGGATCTGAATCAACTGCAGATTTTTGCTCAAGTTCATGGTGTAAATTTAACTTGCTGAATGAAAACCCCATTACCATGTTATAGGTATTAGAGATTATTAAGACTTACCTTCAACATAAAGTCACTTTAGTGACTTAATCTATATTAGTTTGCTTCTATTATTAGTTCTTTAATTTTAGAGTACTTGTCATGAATTGTTTTTATCTTCAATCCAAACTCTATATAAGGACGTATTCGCCAATGTAAACAATCAACGAATCTGTAAAAATTTGAATATAGCAATGAAAACAACCAAGATCTAGAGGTCAAATGAATAGCACAAGAGATAAAATATTCTATTGAACTGCAATAGATAGAAAAATATTGGATAAGTACAATGTAAATGTGCCTGCTTATATAGGCAAGGTAATAGAAGAACATGATAAGGAGAATATAACTTATCACCCACACAAGGTAGAATTACATGTTCACCAAAGGTGGATCATCCTCCATTGTGCAATGAAGTATGTGCAACAATGTGAGGATGATAGCTGATAAGTGCACTAAAAATGGAGACAACACATAAAGTGGAAATATTCTTACACCATGTGCTAATAAAGGTGCAAACTCCTAAGTGTCTCATATGCAAACTACTATGTATGCATTATCCTAAGTAAGCTTAAGTATAATTAAGAATATATAATTACACCAACACCCCCCCTTAAGTGCAACTTAAGGGAATGCACTTAAGCTCACACTGCTAGATGACAAAGCAAGATGGATCTTGGCTACTAGGCCATGTTAGGTACTCATGTACAATATGCAAGTGCAAATGCAATGCAATCTCTCATAAAGCGGTGAAAAGGAGAAAACCCAGTGGGACAAAACTCCCCCCCAAAAGTGAGATGAAAATACAAAAGAACTCTCAAAGAAGAAGGGCAAACCCCCATGTGAGGAAATAGTACACCCCCATTATAAGAGAGAAGAGGAAGAGAGATGCTTCAGGCTCGATGTAGAAGCTACACCAATGGTAGATGCTCTAGGCTCGATGTAGAAGTTTGTCCATGAATGTTGAACAATGTTCCTCCCCTTATGAAGAAACAAGACCAAAGGTGTATGTATGAAGCCCAGCCAATCTGTATGAGTCTATGAAACCTACTCAAGTTTCTCCATGTCAATGTTGAAGGCTGCCCCTTCCAAATCAGGTGTACTAGCCCACACTGCTGAAAAAGACATGCCAAGATCTAATGAGGATGAATAAAGAACATGTGTCGAAGACTCAACCGTCTCCTCTAAAGATAAAGAGACCTCCTCCAAATGTTGAATCAAAGGGTCCACAATCATGTCAAACTGTGAAGGATGATCATGAAAAGTATGAAGAAGAGGGTCAGAGTGTTCCCTCGCAACAACTAAAGAAGGATCATCTTCATCAAAGAGAAGATGAATGTCATCAATAGTGTCTCCCAAATTTGCAATGTAGGACTCCACAAACAAACCTACAATGTCTGTCAAGAAGTCATCCCATGGAACTGTGTCTGGAAGATAATGTATACCCTATTGCACTAAATCACAAGAAGCCATAACTGTAAGAATACAAGCATCATCAAGAGCAATAGTAGAAGTGATCTCAATAGGAGGAGATGGAATGAAAGGCTCAAGAACTCGATCACATGTGAGAATCCCCAAGTTCAAGTAGTCAAAATTCTCCTCAAAATCTAAATCCACACTAGAAGTGTGATCAACAACCGAAGAATTACTGCCATCAAGAACAAAAACTACAAAGGAGTACAATCGAGATGCATGATCAACCACCCCAGTAGCAATGATATCTATACTCTCCAAGTCTCTGACAATAACTGAATCAAGAGTGAACTCCACAATCTTCCTTGCTGCACCATTAGTGATTTTATAGATGGAAAGGAGATTATTCATTAAGTGAGGTACACACAACACATTATTGAAGGTTCCCTCCCCAAAATCAATGGTTCCTTTCCCAATTGCATTCATGTAAGTATGATTGCCCATCAAAATCGGTGGCATGTGACCGGGCTCAAATGAAAAAAACATGGACTGTAAAGATGCCATATGATGAGAAGCCCCTAAATATAGAAGCCATCTCTATGAATCATTACTTGAAGTAGCAAGAAAAGCTTATCCTTTGCACTTATCTGTCCCAAAAGTGTGACTCTTTCTCTTATCAAAATCTGATTGTTATGAAGAAGTTTTAGTAGACATTCTCATAGGCATATTGATTTGATTCTACTTTAGAAGATTCTTTAGTTCATCAATATCCTTATTGTAACAATGATGTTCATCATGTCCATTCTTCTTGCACTATGCACAAGAAAGCAACTCCTTGGATGAATTCCCCTTAGAAGAGGATGAAAAAATTCCTTGTTGTGGAGAGGATGATTGTGCTCCATCTTTCTATAACTTTGGCTTGGATGAATGTTCATTCTTGCCTTCCCCTTGATTCCTTTGATTCCCTTGTTGAGCCACAAATGCTTTTGACTTAGATGACTTGAGAACCCCCATGGTG
The DNA here is from genome assembly GCA_027943335.1 of Chamaecyparis obtusa. Classification (NCBI taxonomy): domain Eukaryota; kingdom Viridiplantae; phylum Streptophyta; class Pinopsida; order Cupressales; family Cupressaceae; genus Chamaecyparis; species Chamaecyparis obtusa. The sequence continues at coordinate 2,372,589 of BSBK01001966.1, forward strand.
ATCAATTTCTCTTGTTCTTGCATCAACATTTTTGTGAGTGCATCAAAAGATGTAGTGTATGAACAACTAGTCAACCGTTAGGTTTGGAAACTAGATACAAAGGTTGCATATTCTAATGGAAGCTTGTCCAATAAATTGAAAACCAATTGTTCATCCTTTTTATCAATGCCACAATCCTTCAGCTATGCTCTAAGCTCATTTGCCTTGGTTACATAATCTTAGATAGTGTCAAAGTTCTTAGGATCTAAGCTTGTGAGATCATTGTCTATTATGTAGCCTTTAACATCATCAACCTTGCCATACAAATTAGCAAGCTTGTCCCAAGCCTCTTTGATTGTCTGACACTTATCAATGTGAAAAATGAGCTCAAGTGAAATATACTTTCTCAATGTTCCAAGAGCCATAGTATTTTTAGTGAGCCACTCAACTTGAGCATTTGGATCAGCTTTAGGATCAAATGGTGCCACAATAGTACCATCAATATAATGTGAGTCCTTGTTTTGTAAGTTTACTCCAAGCATGTAGTTTCCATGATGCATAATTATATGGAGTTAAAGGAGGAAACTTAGGAGAACCCACGATGCAAAATGAAAGAGCACAAAAAGAGGCACAATCACACAAGACACCCCCCCAAATTCACTCAATTAAAGAACCCCCTCCCCCCCTCCCCAAAAAAAAAAAAAAAAAAGATGATTTTGGCACTTTATGTATAGTGCATGTGCAATTGCCACTTGCAAAACAAGGCAAAGTGGATTTCTGATTTCAATGATTACAACTGCCAAAATATCGCTATCTCAAACTCAAACAAATAATGGACAAGATCACTCAACGATCCTAACAATTACAAGTGCCAAAATAGACCAAATGCTAAAAGTGATATGTCCACTCACAATGGCTACAATCTGACAGCAAAAATGATAAGTAAACAAAAAATTATTCACTTTCAAAAGAAACAGCACCTTTAAATGTGTCTATAAGAGCCTAAATGGAGCCCCAAAAGTTGCAGAATTGAGGATTGGATAGGTACAATCATGAAAAACTGCAATTTCTGATCAATCTATGCACCAAAAACAGAACATAACACCACCACTAGAAACTTCACCATTTTCTACCCCAAATCAAATAATTGCTCAAAAAAAGTAGTTAAAATGAACAATTTAAGAGTCTTCAAAGTTGGACTGCAAAATCAAAAACTCAAATGGTGAAGGGGGCAAATATTCAAACCCTTGACGGCACCAGCAAACCACGCAATTAAATTTGAAATTTTCCCCATTTTGACAGCTAGACGGCCATCAATTTTAGCTCAATGAAAAGCTACGTGTTCCAAAAAGACTAGCTCGAGATGTTGACTAGGCAATGATTGGGCTTATCGTACTCTACGAATGCCTACATGGCGATCTAGTGTGCTATTGTGACAGATGACTGTGCACACAGACTATATTGTATAGTGATGATATGGCACACTGTCATGTATCCCTATCTGATTCGTTGGCTTGATTTGATGTAGCAGAGAGTGCTTTTGATTGGGTCCGCAACCGGTGGTGGCACTGGAGGGAGCGTCGCGATGGTGGTGGCATGATCAACTGAAGAAGCACTGTTGACTAGGGTGTGGGGACTATAAATTAGTCCCACATAGCTATGACAGTGGTGATTGGCATGTTTTAGCCAAGTTCTACAACTTGAATGCAAAGCAATATTTGTCGAATGTTGAGCTGCCAGCTGTGAGCAATGTACCAGTCAGTGGGCTTACGCGATCAGTCATGAAGTTGGTTGACTCTATACAGATTTCACTATTGTCTGCGATATCTGTGAAATATTGACATAAAATACAAATACAAGAGTCTGACCCCGAAAGCAAGGTTTTGCAAGATAAATGTTCTGCAAATAAAACTGATAAAACTACGAAAAATTTTAAACGCAAAAAATAATATTTTTTTTTAATGATCATGTCAGGCTACGCATGGGGGTCGTACGGCTCACTTGTGCAAAAAATACTTTGCCTCAAATTTGACTTTTGCCTAATATACGTGAATTTATAGTCAAAATTCACCGAAACAGCCTCCTAGACATAATGGTGAGGTCGGATTTGGTGTAGGATGCTCTTAAGAATGTTAGTCCTCAAATCTGTAAATTTGCCTCCTTTAAGCACACCAAAATCTCTCCAAAATGACTATACAATGGCACTCCAACGGCTCTGATACCACATACAATTTGCATATAACAATGAAAACAACAACCAAGATCTAGAGACCAGTGAATAGCACAAGAGATAAAATATTCTATTGAACTACAATAGATAGAAAAATATTGGATAAGTACGATGTACATGTGTCTGCTTATATAGGCAAGGCAATAGAAGAACGTATAAGGAGAAGATAACTTATCACCCACACAAGGTGGAATCACATGTCCACCAAAGGTGTATCATCCTCCATTGTGCAATGAAGTAAGTGAAACAATGTGAGGATGATAAGTGCTAAGTGCACTAAAGGTGGAGACAACACATAAAGTAGAAATTCTCCTACATCATGTGCTAATAAAGGTGCAAACTCCTAAGTGCCTCATATGCAAACTACTATGTATGCATTATCTTATGCAAGCTTAAGTTTAATTAAGAATATTTAATTACACCAACAGAATCTAATAGAATTAATGTGTTCTATTTGTTTCTGTAACAAAGTATCACAGCAAGTCGTGTGAAAGGGTTAGCAAACTGAATCACACAGGCCTTAATCAACAAATCGCACAGGAATTTTCATGCACACTAGTGGATTTATTCAAAACCTGAATTCACGACTTTTGTTTTAGGAAATCACGTGACTTCTTAATTTCAAACTTTCAGGAGTTTTTAACAGATTTATGTTATAAGAATCACATGATTTTTATTGGCATGAAAACAAATCGGCAGTGTTTTTTTTATTTGTAAAAATAAAATCATTAAAGTTTTTTTTCCTGATAAAACCAGTGATGAGCCTTTTGCAAGCTGAGATTGTGATCTATACAAAAAGAATCGCAGCAATTGCACAAATTTGTGTTTTGTTTTTATCTGCAAATATCACAGAAATCCTTGAACCACAACTAGCAGTTTTTTTTAAATCTCAGTGGCCAAGGTTTGCAATTAGAAACTGTGATTTCATTTTTGGAGAAAATTCATGGCTAGGGCTGATATGTATGTGCCAAAATCCATGGTTCTTTTAATATTTATTTAAGCATTTAAAGCCAATTTCAAACAATCCATAACTATGGTTTCCAAATTAACACTTAGGGTCTCATCCATGACAACTAGGGTTTCTACTTCATCAATTTAGACCTGAGATTTTCGGCAAGGAGGTATAAGGATTTGAAAATTTTCAATATTCATTATTTGGGCTTCAATATCTTCCAAAAATGGAATTTCCATTAAAAGAATATTTCGGCTTGAACTTTGACCACTATTTCTGTTCTCCCTCCTTAAGGGCCCAATTGAAATTCAAATTAATTGGAGGGAAAGTTGCTTAAAGCTAAGTACAAAAGGAGGTCTATGGGAAGCATAGTTGGCAAACTCGCCGATTAATCACCGAGTTTTTGAGCCCCGCAAGTTTTTCACAAATTAACTCACCGATCGGACTCACCGAGTCTTTGTGAAAAATTCACCAAAAACTCGGCGAGTCTGAGCTAGAAACTTGCCCACGTTTTGATAGTCCAGCATTAAAGCAAAAAACATCACAATTTTATTCATTTTTTTGTTTTGAGCATTTGTGTTTGGCAGTGAGGGAAGAAAAGAGGCTTCCAAGCCCTTGGTACAATAATAAAAGTCATTTTTGGCTTTGCAAGGGGCGCTGCCCCCAAACCCCTCTTGAAAAATTCCCAAGTTTTTTGCCGAGTTTTTTTTTCAGGCCTCGGTAAGTTTTTGGAGTCCAAGTTTTCCAACTATGATGGGAAGCATGAAAGCAGGGAAGTTTTGGCTTCAATATCATTCCTAAAGGCTCTGTGCTAAAGGCTCTGTGAGCTAGCTGATTTGGAGTTTCAGTGGTGTCTCATCTCCACCATAGTCTCCTATTTTCCCAAATTCATGAAGTCTCATACGAAGAGGAATTTGTAGATCCCAGTGCTATAACAAAGAGATCTGGAAGTTTGATACTACCTGGTCAAGAGAAAGGTGGAGTACAAGGATGCAACAGCAGAGATTTGATATACATAGTCCTTTACGATGTCATTGACTCTGATCAAAGGACTGTTGATCTATATCATACGTACAGCGATAACTGTGAACTGTGCGCCATTCATAGAAGATTGTTTGGAGCAGTCATTGTAGACTGATTTGTGGATTGAACAATCACTGTAATTGGCGTAAGGTACAGATCAAACAATTAACCCTCTAACACTCAAGTTGGATACTCAGCACAGCGAATTCTGAACCACAAGTTCAAACTTCAGCAAACCCTGAACTCAATTATCAAGCTATCCTGGCTACACCAAGATCTGAATTGTATGCATGCATATATTCAGCAATCATTGATGATCTAATGAACTGAGGAATATATCACGATCTATGGAGTTTGAGTGTAAAGTAATCAACAGTATCTCTTAGACAAACCAGGTTCTACGAGTCAAACGTTGTATGCAGACTGCGCAATCATTGTCCGAAACTCCAAGAGATTGAATAGCAAGGCATTATCGCTGATCGGGGTCAGAACCTTCGACTTGTTCAACAATAATATATTTATGCGATCAGGTTGTTGACTGGCCACGTGGTCATAGATGTCCGGAAGGTCGAAAAGTTTGATCACCGTGTTTGATGAGTTGAATCTCCTTGATGAACATACTGGTGGTTACACATAATGTGCATTGCAAACACGGTAAAACTGTTTGGTGCAGACTTGGGATAAATATCAGTTTGACTGTGTTCGTCCATACACAATAACGCCAAACATTTGTAGACATTTCAGAAACTACATGAACCAGATTTGGAGAACAAAGCAAACATTAATTGTTGCCTGACAACAACACCTGTAAGAATAATCGAGGCAGACTTGGGTGCGTGAGAACAAAATAAATCTGTATCAAGCGTTGTCTCAGATATCCTGTGGGTTGACTTTGATCAGGTGAAGTACCTGTCAACTTCTACAACATCTCTGGGCAACATATTAGTTATTGCATTGATCTTGATTATCTTCTATAATGCCTCTGGCAGTGGATCACTCATTGCATCGAGTCTGGACTCTTCATAAGAGCCACTGCAAACTTCTGAAAGCATCGATCTCTGCTTTAGCATGGAAGGCAATTCCTACAGACAACCGTGGGAAATATCTGACTGGTTTTGACAGCTCTTGACATGTCCTTCAGTCAACAAGGGTGTGTTAGTTTTTGTCATTGATGAACGTATCTCTGCTACATGCGAACCAGTATATGCTGCTGTTGTGTTTTCCAGTGTGTGCCGTGGTGTCTGCTGTGTTTAGTCAATGCTTAGTGGATAAATTGCAATGTGTCACCGCATTCTTTGCTTTTATTTGACTTCAGACAATCTACCATGTCGTTGCCATGTGTTGGGTTTGGCGTCAAATTATTTTTGTAGCCTCTGTCCAGATGGGAACAAATGTAACCACGTGTTCCTATTCTAAACTGAGAACAGAACAGTACATTCAGGCTGAGGCGTTAGAACATTAGGAAATGCACTGGCGCTCACTATGATGAGTTATCTTCTGAAAAACGTAAATAAATACTGCAGCTGGGACTGGTGTAAAAAAACGCATACACAGATGTCAATGATAGCAGAGCATCTTAATCGAATAATAGCTCTCACAAATACTCGTTCAAAAAAAAGGTTTTGTCAGTGGCAAGGGAGTGCATGAAGGAAAACGCATACAGAGTTCTTGCCATATACCAGATGATCCGTTTTGATGCTGAGAAAAAAAGATAGGCAGCCTTGGACTTAGACGCCAGGTGTCTGTAGAGCTGCAGGTAATCACGTAAATATTGCCAAAAGAAAAAACCGGCATCTATACACAAAATACGGTATACACTTTTTAAAAGGAGAGACATCGTAAAATAAATCTGGTGCAAAAAGATAAGCAGACGGGATAACATACACGATAGAGGAGATTGTTAAAAACGGGATGGTTTGATTGCAGTAAAAGTGGAGCTGTTGAAGTTAAAAAAGATCATGTCGGACTGTGTGTGTGACAATTAAAAACATACAGGCGTGAAGTAAAAATGGGGAATATACACAGTTGAACACAATCGCATTCACCGTCACAAAAATACACACCTTCAGGCTATCCGTTGTTATGCTTTAGCTGTTCTGCAGCATGTGATTGGGAGCAGAAATTAACAACGGCCCTGCTGATGTTAAAAAACCGGGGGAGAGCTGTCGAGTTGAAGACATAGAGAGGGTGTCGAGTTGTGTGTGCGAAATCTGCTGTAGTCCATTAAAAATGTCTGAACAGAATGCTTAGAACATACCGAGTGCAGGATGTATTGATTGATTTTTAAGAGATATGTGTACAGGATAAGAGCTGCGGGGGGTTTGCTGGAGCATAAAAATTTGGTATCCAATACTGTAGTCAGTTTCGATAATCAGCAGTGTGAAGATTTAGTCTTAAATATCTCTGTTGAAAGCTGCAGACGGTGTGATTTTTATTTTGAACAAAAGGAGTGTGAACAAGCCTTAAAAAGGAGGTCTGGAGCATCACGCAAAAAACTGAGTGTGAAGTCTGTGTCTAAAGAAATGACAGACACAGCATGCATATATAAGAGGCTTTAAGAAATAAAGAGCTCTTTTGGTGATGACAGTATTAGGACGGTTCTTGCAGCAGGGATTGTAAAAGAGTGACAGAATTGATGAGAAGATACAGAGAGGACTAACAGTGAGGGGGAGCACATTTCTAAATATACAGACGACCCTTTTGGTTAAATCACAGTAGTTCTACAGCATCTTCATACTCTAGTGAAGACACAGATTGTATGTATGTTTTCAATCATCTATCTCTTGTAATGAAGGTAGTTGCCTTCTAAATCAGGTTGGAGCCTGATCTTGAAAATTTGAGGAGAGTTGTAGCAGGATAGTGATGCCGTGGTTTTTCCCGCCTTGGGTTTCCACAAGATAATTCTGCGCGTCGTCTTCTTTGCTGTGTGCTCTTTTGAATTCTGCTTCTTATTTTTAAAAGTCTACGTTAAATACTGATTCACCCCCTCCCCCTCTCAGTATTGTTTGTTTTTCAGGGTGATTTCGGGGCACGAGAAACTACAGCAGTTTGGCAATTAGTAGTTCACATTCCTACACTTTCCCTTGTATTATTTATTTGCTGAAGTTGTCAAGACAGGACAGTCATGACCATTCTACAAGGTTTGGTTGGAATTAATTAGAGGTGTACGCATCGTGTAAACCTTGGGTTAGACAAACTGTTATCAGTATCAACATTCCTTATTTTGTAATGAGAGGTCAGTCATACACAAATCATTGTTCATAATTTATGTTGTCATTACTGATGTTTGAACTTCACATATATTTATGTGTTGCTAGAAGTTGCATCACTTGAGTTCTTTACCTTTAATTTAATGCAATTATCATTAACTCGGCCCAACAGCACACTCTGTTAGAATTGCAAATCTCAAAGTACATGACCAGAAAACTGTTTGACAAAGTGCAAAGTTTGGGTGAAATACATCAGGGAAATTTCACATTTGATTGCACAGGAACCTTTGGGGAGTAGTAAAGGGAAACAAGAAAATGCCTACAGATATGAGTAAAGTACTGGAATGGCAAATCAAAGATGGTAAAGCCAAATCCATTACTGCTCGTCCTCTCCGATTCTAAGTTACACCATATAGATTTTGCAAAACCATTCAAGGAAATTTGGGAAAATTTGAACACTGTTTGGAGAAAAAAATTTATAATAGTTAATGCTTCAGCTTTTTAAGTTCAAGATGACTGACAGAGTCGCTATGTCAAACCACATGAACAATATGAGATCTCTTCTTTGACAACTAGCATAGTCAATGCTGCAGTTGATGAGAATGCTAAAGCCATTTTATTAAACAGTTTATCTTCATAATTCAGCAATGTCATATTTACTCTTAGTCAACTTTCTTCTAGATGTCTGGAAGATATGATTTCAACTCTCCTAGCTGAAGAAAAGAGGACTTTGCAAGAGATATAGAAGATGATCCTCAAACTAAGGTAGCATTATAATCAAAGCGTGGAAGATCCGATAAAGACAAAAGGGGAACAAAAAACTATTATTGCAAGAAAATGGATCACAAAACTTAGAATTGTAAAAATGGTCAAATGATGTTCTAAAGGGAAAAATCAAGGAAGTGAATGTAGCCATTGTTGAAGATCCTCCAAAAAAGTTGATGGTGGTAAAAAAGTTGTTGTTTATGCATTTTAATTTTTAAAGAGGTTTAGCTCTTTAAAGAGAGGTAGGAAGCCAATGTAGACAAAGCTTTGAATGGATAGTTGCCTGGTTAATTTGGGAGTCTGGATCTTAGGAGTCATGCCCTTACAAGGGTTATGAGACAACTTGATGGAGATCTATGAGAGATGAGTGATTGAGGGGTTTGGGGAAGTACCAATCTGGGAACTTGGGTATTCAGCTTAGGAGCTACACCTTTATGAGCATTGATGCAACTTGATGAAAATCTACTTGGTTGAAAAACAGTTTTCAAATAAAAGATTCTAAAGAATTCACGATTCTGAATTGTTTTTAGTTTGCTAATGTTAGTTTGGTTTGTTTTATACTTTAGTGCAGTAAGTCTTAAGAAGGGCCATTTAAGATTATTAAGACTTACCTTTGTTATAAAGGTGTCTTTTTAGTGACTTTAACTTTGAATTGATAGTAGATACCAAAAAGGAAAACTCAAAGTACAGTCACCAGTCCAAAAGGGGATGATAGAACATCACAGCATTAGGTCATGCAAGGTCACCAACAGTTACATATGGAATACAATATTAAGTTTTAAAAGTTACAACCTTCACTAAAGACATGAGTGTTATTCCAACCAATGGGAGGCTCAATCTCAGAAACGTCCTCATTGTATCTTACCACCTCCAAATTAGCATCATCTTCTTGAATAACCTGTTTATCTTCGAGGCCCAAGTCTTCTACCAGTGTCTCATGGGAGTACTTATGGTTATACCTTTTTTAAACTCCAGATAGTTCCTCAAAAACTTAATATTATCTTCTCTAGCTTATGGCCAATATCTTATACTTGACTTCAGACTTGTTGAAAGTGACCTGCCCTATGTCCAAAAAAGATCACAAAATTTTCCTTGAAATCTCCATGGTAATAGTGACCTGCATAGCAATGGAATGAAATATGAGTTTTCTAAAAGATTAGGTAAGCATAAGATTTCTAGCTTTCCAAACAAACCATAAGATTTCAGTAGTTAAGACTAGCCCAAACAGATTGAAAGCTTTGCACGGACCTATTATATAACCTAAAATAAGTCCATGCCAGGATAGGCTACCTTTTGTATTCCAACCCCCCAAATCATAAAATAAATGAAACCAGATCTCTTTGGCAAAGAAACAGTCAAAAAACACATGATTAACATTCTAAAGGATCCTACAGATAGGACAGAGGTTTTCATTAGGGTTGGAGGGAGACACATTAATGGACAATTTCTTCAGCAGCAAAATCCATTTAAAACAAGCCTTCTTAGGCTCCACAACCTTAGCCCATAAATGCTTAGAGACTTTGGACCACTAGTTAAAACTTTAGTTCAAATTCCAACACGCATTAAGGTGCCTGGCCACATCTTGAGCTTTAATAAAAGTGTTATATATAATACCTTGAGTTCACTTTGTTCAAGGCAATGCCATCACACAATTTAGAGTTGTTAAGCATATCAGAATCAAGTCAAGTCTGAATAGGAAAGTGAAACACCTTGCAAGCTTCCCTAAGGTCAGAGTATGTCCTCCAATGAGAATGAGGAAGGTCAAACTCTGCACTCAAGGAGGCCCAAGATCTCAGTTGATTGTTCCAAAATATGCTTTTAAAGTCCTTGAAGCCTTTTTTGTTCCAAGCTTTTGCAGAGCACCCTTGCAACAGAGCAAGAGGTTTATTTTTGTTATGACGATTCTACCACATGAATCTCGAGTAGAAGAACTTCTTGTCTTCCTTCTTATAAAACTCACATCTTGTAACCAAATCCTCAATATGCTCCCAATCTTTCCAAATGCTTTTAAAGACATTAGAACCACAGAGGGTGACAAAACATTTGCCAAATAATAGGTGAAGACTTTTCCAAGATTTGGCATGGTTTGGGGTTGCCAACTGAATGTTATTTCTCGCCAGAATTTTCCATGGCTCATTCCTCACCAAATTATATATGTATAACTTAAAATTGCTTCATGAAGAATTGCAGACAATTGAATTTGCTGTGACAATTGTTATCATAGATCCTATTGAGTTGAGTGTCGAGAGGATTGCATTCAACATATCCATATCCTGGAAAGGCATCAGATGAAGTGCTGAGACCAAATTAAATATTTGAAACTCCTATGAGTTCCAGATTCAATATAAGATTTAACTTCAGGAAAGAAAAATGATGTTATAGTGATTCCATCAAAATTAAAATTTTCATGCATCATTATCTTTTGGGTGAACTATTAATATTGAGAGTTAGATTAAATTTCTGATTTCCATTTCAATTACATACCTGAATTTAAATAATGATCAAAGAAGCTTGACAACCACTGAATTGTGTGGGACGAAATAAATGGTTATTAAAACTCATTAGTATTTTTATTTTAGATGCAAAAAGTATCCAATCTGGTAATTAAACAATGATTTAATTGCGATTTCACATTTTTCTATCTATATCTAACAAACTATATTTTATTTGTCTCAAATAGCACCATGAGCTCTACATATTTTGATAATAGGCTTAAGAATGTAATCATTTCATTTCTTAAACAGGAGAAAGCCATGTTCCCTATCTGAAGCCAAAGCAACATGAAAAAAAACCAAACTTGAAATCACACAAAAGACATTTGAACTTTTGAAATACTTTACAAGTCCCATTGATGCAATCTTGTATAATTAAATGTTTCAGCAAGCATCTTCCAAGTCATTTATGAGTACTAATTTGCATGCAAAAGGCATCCTGGCTACTAAGTTTGCATAAGATAAATTCCTTTGCAAATTAACAAATGCAAGGAAAGATGTTGATGCATTGTAGCTTCGGTCAAATATAAGGATGATCGCTTTGATTATTTAAACATGAGTATGTATGTATGTATGTCAGTTCACAATGTGAGCTGACATACATACACACATATGCATTACTTGTGCTTATAAGAATAATCATTCTAAATGTTTTACCATCATCCTTGTATATAATCAAAATACTATACAAGTATAAAAATCTGTGTAATCGGATTCCTTTCATCTTCTCTTGCCATGTATCCAGAAATGAACATTGGCGGCTGTATTCTACAAGATCAAGTAATGATCGTATATCATTTATATTAAGGATCGTATACTATGCACAACAGTATAGTATGCAATGATTATAATGTAATGTTTATAACTTGACCTTCTATTTTTGATAAGACATCTTGTGATGGCTAAAACAGATCATAATAGATAGAACTTGTCGATAGAATCGCCAATGGAGGGAATCCATCTGAGACCTTGTGGATATTATCGCCGATGTATAGAATCATGTAATATATATTGATTACATGAGGATGATACTTCTATTGCTTACATCTTAGGATTGATGCTATCAAGTGTCATAAGTGTTGACATTAGATTGATTTATCCTCCCTAGCTAAGAGGGAGTGTTGATGTATGTAGTATCGGTCAGATAAATAAAACTGACTATATGATTATTATGAGAAATGATTTATTACATATACATACATATATTAATATATATAATAATTGATATTATTTTATATATTAATATGTATATATATATATATATAAAGTTAATCTATGTTTATTCTTATAATAACTATATAGTTAATAAATTAGATTAATGAATAGACATGTCCCATGAAGGGACATGTCTCTTCTTGTCTTTGTCATGTATATATACAAGAGATTGATGCATTTGGAAAACACATACCATATACAATCCAGGCAGTGCTATTACATTTGCAGCGATCTAAGAAATTTCAACAAAAGAGCTCTAACTAGTGTAAACTCTGCAGTAGTAGATTTCAAATTACTATATAACTGCAGGGGAAACTGGAAGTCTGGTTTCTTCTCTAGTAACAAATCAGAAAATATAATCTTTGTAGCCATTAGGAAATATTAACATAGACGAGAAAACAGTTGAATAATCCAAAGTCAAATAAATGGCTTCCAACAATGCATGGCTCCATCATCTTTTAGAGATGTCTTGGGTAAGATCCAAATACACAGTTCAACTTTCATTAATGTCTTAGGCACATCTCTGAATTCATCCTTGGGTCCCAGGGAGCAATTTACTGTATCCAGTTACTGGTGTCTAAGATTACATATAATAAGTGTATGGGATAAAATCAATAGAACCTTTAATAAACAAAAAGTTCAGACTACACTGTTCAAGTCTCTGTAATCTCATAAAACACTTCTACAATACCAAGACTCGCCCAGCTCACTTGATAAGAATGTATCGTATTTATGGTGCTACCAAATCTATGATTATTTTATACAAAGATGCATCTTTGGTAGGCTTCACCTGATCTAGACAACAATCCTAGCAAGCTCTCGCACTAAGCATCTGTTCCAAGCTTCCATCAGATTGACCATTTAAGAAAGAACTCACCATTTAATATGATTTCCCACAATGTAAGAGACTCCCAGATCCTAGAAAAAGGCCAAAAATTGCAGCACAGCCAACAGTTGTTTTCCCGATATACCTAATCTTCATGGCTCCAGGAATCTGCAGTAAACCAAGGATTCAAGATGCTTGCAGTTGCACAATCGGTCAAAATTTAAGGATGATTATCAGTGTTACAGAACAAGCATCTGTGTTAACAATTTTAAATGAAATATCACAGCACAAAGAAAATCTCAATTGCATGACTGAAAAAATCATTCCATCGGCTGAAAATGCCAGCACCCTACATTTCAAGGATCAATGTCAATAGCGTACTATTGACTACCTTTGACATGACCCACAATGTCAGAGCATGTTTTTGTCACATAACTAAAACTCAACTTTCATTTCCAACCAGAATAATAAATTGGGTTCTAATTTAAAGAAAGACACCAGCTTTCATGATTCACATATTGATGGTAAAATTAGGTGAAACACTGAATGACAGTTCACATACATCTCCAGTCCAGTTATTCCCAAGCAATAATTAACAAACAAACAGTGAATAAGAGGAATTATCTGATGTCTTCAAGAAAAAGTCACTGCACCTTGAATAGAAAATCAAAAAAAAAACATATGTCGAAGGAAGATACAAAAAAGATCTTAAAATCAAGCAACCTAAATCTCAAAAATGTACTTCATGATTTAGTAATGAAATGAAAAGTCAAAAGACATTTTCTAACCACCAGATACACTTCAAGTGTTTAGGTATGCACAAATAAGGTAATCTATACCTGAACAGAATTCCCAAAGCAGTTCCATCTCAAAAATCAAAAGACTGCTACTACTCTCCTTTTTCATCCAGAGTACAAGATTATCATGGTGACGGATTCCTCCAAGTAAAAAAAAATATAAGAAACTGCACATTGGGCAAGCTTCTCAAAAACATCCTTGGTTTTTGCAATTTCTGTAACATCATCTGTAAACTCCGCAAAAAGATCATCCTTATGCTGTCAATATTGATGTGGCATCAAAAAAATGTCTCTCATATAGTCTCATAAGTTATAGTGGCATTAGGTTAAAAGCATAACCCACCTCTTTAAAATTAACTATTTTTCATGAGTCATTAATAGATATATTAATATCAGCATTTGGCTTGTTCCCACTAGACTTGTCATTGCTTGGTCATAATTATTGATGAACCTACAGGAAAATACTATTTCCCATCTCGTTTACTGACATTTCATTTACCTCAACTCTGCTTTGTAATCTCTGAAGGTTCTTATATTTTCTGTATATTTAGAGATGATGTACTCTCCAACTTAAAAAGGAACTTCGAATTGACAGATTGGAATCCAATTTAGTGCTTGAAACTGTATTCTAAAGTTACTAAAATGAAATATAAAGTACTTGCATGTAACAAACATGAAAACAACACAGAACCTGGAAAGCTCATTGTGGAAAAAGCTTGCTGGAAAAAAAGCTCATGTTCCCCTCCCTTTGGCCAAGGTACTTTCAAAGAACTCAGCCAGACCATATCACAGCAATCTTCTTACTGCTTTACAAAATACTCACTCAGCTACTGTACAATAATTCCACTCCCACAACCAACTAGAATTCTTCAATTCTGTCTCCAACTCATATCAATAATGGAGCAAAACCACCACAGGTGTCAGTACAAAACCATCATGCCACATGTATAACTGCCAAGCCATAAAATAAACCCCAAGCCACAAACGGAACCACCATACCACAAACCAAACAGCCACAACACATTCAAAACCACTGTCAAAAATGTGCAAGTACCACCTTGTATCTAGCATTTTTTCACTGTAACAAGCACTTTCTATATCTGTTGGAAGCCTTAGTTATTTAATGAAATCATTTGTTTTCTGGATCCTTATGAATCGGACTCCCCAACAACACCAGTAGAGTCAAATCTTTTATTAGGGACAAATTTGTACAACTATAAAGAACAAGCCTGAGTATAGTTAGAAGCTAGCTTAAGGTTATACCTCCTCCCTAGACATTCCAAAAAATAATTATACTATAAGAAATTCAGTCATGACATCCCTCTTTATTTCCTTGAAAAAAAAACTCAACTCTAAGAAAAGTTTACTCCTCCAGTTTATCAACATCTTATACAGATTACAAAGTTTCTTTCGAAAATTTCCTGGATGGCCCTCCTTGTATTCTTCGCTCAAGAGGATCATCAACAGAGATGTCAAATGGATGTATACCAATTGTTGATTTGCATAGCTATGACTTCTCGTCCAGTCTCTTCACACCCAAGCTGACATTCTATTTTGAGAATTTCATAAAGGAATGTGGAAGGCACCATATTTTAGCCCAACTATCTCTAGCTTCAGCATTTGCATGATTTGTGTATCCCTCTTGGCCAGCCAAAGGTCCACTCCCACTAGTTATTGTTTGAAAAAACACATCACTTATCACATAGTGACAGAGTGTCTTTTGTTACCTCAAGGAAGTAAAGACTCAGAAGCATTTTACTTATATGTGCTTTGTCTACAATGAGGTTCAATAAAGGAAAAACTGTATCCACGGGGACTAAGACAACTATCCATAAAGGCAGATGCAACCTTCCATAGCATTAGTTAATTCTATATTCTAAAGGGAAATGATCCCCACCCAAACAAAAAATATTGCTCTTGCACCTTACTCTCCCACAAACCTATCTTAGAGATATAGCAAAGACAAAAAAATATCTATGGAGATCAGGAGACATAGTTCAAACATTTACCTATCAATTACTGTAATTTTGTACCGAAGTTTACATGTTCTTAATCATGCAATCTAGAAACATGGGGGAAATGTGTGCTCTTGAAGAGAATTTATTGCTATCCACTTCAAGTTTCATTCCTGGTTCAAGGGCAAACAAATCATGTTCAAGTCAGCCAAGAGAGGCAGATTCAAAAAGTTGTAATGCAGCTCAACAAGGCACCACTATCCAATAGTTGTAACAAAACCCATGGATACCCTTGCCTTGTAATCATTACCAACACAATTGATGAAAAATGTCATTACTGTAATGACTACTAATTGAGGTCATCTTGAGATATCTAAAAACTAGACAGGTCTTCCCCTACTTGAGACAAATGTACAAGTTATAATTAGATCAATCTCACATTGATAAAAAGGGAGATAAGAGAGATTTCTAAAACATTACATGCTCCAAAAAATTATTCATCAGTTCCTCTCCCCCCCCCAATAAATACTCAAAGGTGAACATCATTATTCATCAGTTCATCATTACCACTTGCCTATTAATTAATACCAACATAAATGAGGAAAAATATGGAAGATTACTGATTGAAGACATTTTGAGGTTACTAAAGCCTTCACAGCTCAAATGCAACAAAAATTAAGACTGTTACTGTTAATGTTGTTTATGTTTAAGACTGTTAACAGCTATATGCTGCTGGTTAGGTATGGCCCTATATGGGCTGTTCATAAGACTAAGTATGGTTCTGTTAGCTCAGATGGTAAGTTTGTTTATAAGACTGATGATAGCTCTGTTAGCTTAGATGGTAAGATCAATACTGTTCGCTTCACTATTTTGTTAGATGTGGTTTTTGATATTGTTAACATGCTTCTTGTGTGCTTTGGACTCTTAGCCTTCTGGACTAGTTGTAAAGAGACAGCACCCTAGTTTTGCTGCTTCTAATATCAAAAACAAAAATTAAAAATACTTATGAAAGCCCTCACCTACTTAACCAAAATATATAAGTAGGGTATAATTGAGTTAATCCCACATTTGTAAGAAGTTAGAACTATAAGACAAAGGTAACTTATAAGACATTACATGCTTCAACTAGCTTAGAGACTTGAGAATGAGAAGTTGTGAGTGGTGAATCTATTCCCCCTACAACCAAAATGCTTAAAGGTGCTTGTGTGCTAAGTCTTGTAACAAAAAATGTCATTAGAGTCATGACTACAAATTGAGAAAACAACATGAGATTAAAATTATAATTTCCAGAATGGCCTTTCCCACCCATGCAGCTGAAAACCCTAAAACACATTTGTTAAGTGAGTCAAAGAAGATTTCTTTGGTAGCAAATAGTGAGGATGATATGGGGAAAGTATTTGCTGATGGAGACAATCTACAAACAATGGAGATGAAAAGTGATCCGTTGATGTCAAGTCCTCAAGCACCTATGGGCCCGGTCACTCCTTGTAAACAGCCTTCTACAAGTGGGATTCAAGACATGGAAGGGTAAACTATGCATATGCACTTTGCATGTCAAGACAAAGGAAAAGATAGAGAAAACTAAGAGAAGAGTTATGCAAAGTTTGAATCATTGGCAAGCAAAATGCGCAAAAAGAGCAATGCCCCACGTTCAAGGGAGCAACCTCTATTATCTCTAGGTTGTGAAGTTCTTATTGACGAAGAAAATTTTAAAAATCAAAGTTTAATATGCACATTTAATGTTTTCTGGCAAGGATTGCCAGACATGCACTCATGGATTACAAGAAGCTAGGCAGAAAAGTTAGGAGGTAATACAAATATCTACCCAGGTGCTCAAGGCTTCTTTGTTTTGCTATGTGAAAATCAAAGGATCAGTTATGTATTTTAGACAACGGGCCCTTGTTTTGAGATAAGAGCATTTACTTGTTAAAACTTGGTTTCTAACTGTTATGGTAACTTGATGGTGATATTAAACAGAGGAGATGAAAGCTCCTAATATAGATTTATAAAGACGATGTTTCTAAAAGAAACAATCATCACCTAAAGACGGAAATAGAAACTACCTAATAAACTAAAGACTAACTAAGATGACCATTAGAGAAACATTATAATATTCTAATACCCTGTCACGTCTCAAGTTTTAGTGATCTAGTTTTCATAGATGTTTCAAGACCTTGTTGACTTTCATTGACTATGTCTGATCTAGTTAAAGACTTTGACTGATGTTAGATATTTTATTATTGTGTTTATGGATGGTTAGATGTTAGATTATTATATTTTATGAATATTATGTTATAGTTGTAACTTTTATTATGTTGCTATACATCATGATTATATGTATTGTGAATGGTTGATCATAGAATGGAATGGATTAAAGATATTGTTTGATTATTGATTATGGATTTTGGTACTAACCCGGACTGATGCAAATTTGAGTGTTGGAAGTTTTGGACAGGTTCTGAAGGCAAGAATGAGGCCCAGGTAGAAGAGGTTAGCACTCTAGCAGCAGTAGGAATGATAGAATCTGGCACTCACACACTCACTTAGATAGATGATTATGTTCGTTTTTTAATGAATTTCTCATCCTGTTTCCAAATTTGCTTTATAAAATATGCATGTGCGTGTGTGGATTAGAATATTTGAATATAGACATATGCGAGGTAGTGATAGGTAAAATAATTGTACAATTTATTTATATAATTAAATTTTCTAACTCCGTTGTGAGATAAAAATAATGTAAGTGTTTGTAGTCTAAAAAGTTGTCCTTTTTAGAAATTGTTATAGTTCTAATTTGTTGAACATGATTAAAAATAAGAAAATATAAAAAAATAATTTAATAATTCTTTTTTTTTTAATTATGACAATTAGAATATGTGTGTATTTATTAAGAAAATAGAATAATGTTGTAACAATATTATCTTATTTATTTATAAAAAAAAAATTTAAAAAAATATTATCAAAAATAGAAATGGAGAGTCAAGCTACCCATGCCTATTAAAAACTCCCCATACCCATTTATTGCACCCATACTTATTTAAATATAAAAAAATAAAAAAATCTACCCCGTAGATATTTAAAACACTCCATACCTATTTATTATAAGCCCATGCATATTAAAAGCCATCAACTTGCTCATTTAATACGGGAAGATGGAAGAAAATTAATACGGGCATTGGAATTTGATGTTAAAAGGAAAGAAGGGGGAAGAACTTGGGGCACGATTCGTTTCCAGGCATTATCAAGTAGGCTTCATTCATATACTCTGCTTCTCATTTCAGAATCATTTTAATGCTGGGGTTTGCAAATAATGTTTGATTTATCTGTAATTTTATAATTCTTCCTGTCAAGTAGATTAGATGGGATGAAAACAGGACCTCTGAGTAAGGACCCAATTACAAAGTCTAGGAATATTTTTGTTACAATCCATATTTACTCTCGCTGTGGTAAATTCTTAGTTACCTTCAAGAAGTTTTAGAAATCCATCAAGTCCTAAACTGTGTGACTTATGCTAGTTTTATGTCCACACCCCGCCTTCCAAGGCACTCCAATCTGTACCTCAACTGGGTAGAATGCTGGCAAGGAGAGTGAAAATCAACTATTCACCTATCGTTAACAGTTGATGTTTTGTTCTGAAGTTTTTTTTAGCAAATACATTTTGAACATATTCTGCGAGCATGACAGTTCATGAGACCACGTTTATCAGAAGCATTTTAATTCTACCCAAAAAAATTATGTTGGTTTCCCTTCTTTTGCGTTTTCTGATGGCTGTCATTTCCTTGTTTCAAAGTGTTCATTTAGGCATAGGCAGGAGGCTGGAAATGGTTGAGGAATCAAGCTTTAATCATGCCAGTTGGTTAGGTTGAAGCTCCCCTTCAAATAAAATTTCCATTGGTAACAGGCAAGCAGTGCCTTCTATGCTATGCCTTCCCCTATGGCCTTCTTAAAAACACTATCAGCGGTCTGTGTGAATAATTAGCCACAGTGCGTAGGTATTCGTAAAAAAAAATAGATATAAGTGAAATAATGACTTAAATTTATCATTGCTATAAACCTTGAGATAGATTTTTGCCCAGTAACTAACTGCTGGCTTTTTCTGTCAAATATAAATTTGTAAACATCTGTCTAAGTTATTGTTGGCATGTCTTTATGAAAACGAATTTTGTTTGCTTCTGTAAAATGCCTCACTAGATCTTGAACTTGCGATCTGTTTGATAACAAGAATATACCGTTTCAGATTTGCAATGACAACAGTATTGATTGATATTTTTGCTCAAGAAAATTCAAACAAAACGACTATGCTTAGTTAATGGAAAATATGCCAAGAGGCTACGTTTATGGTGCATATCTAACGAGACTTTATTTCATCATATCCCTTTTGCCTAAGGGAAAATATGGTGTAAATCCCATAATTAAATAATCACGGGAAACCCATTATAAAGTGAGTCATTCAATGTTAAGTATTAGAGAAAAATTCATCTCTTACGTAAGTCTTAAGTAAGAAAGTAATTAAATCTTAGGGTAAGAAGAAAGTAAAGTAGCATAAAGTGATCAAACTTGATTTTGTTTTGTTCCTAAAATTCTATGAAAATTAAATGAGTATAAAGGATGTAATTTCAAATTTGATTTTGTTTTGTTCCTAAAATTCTATGAAAATTAAATAAGTATAAAGGATAAAATTTTATCCTCCTAATAATTAAGATTAAATCCTATTTAATTATAGGAGTTTTTTTTTCAATGATATTCTTTTAATGGAGAAGAAAATAGAGTTTTTATTTGGGCCATTTACTTATCTATTTAGTTGATGATATTTTAATAACTAGCACCGATTTTTTTTCTAAATTATTTAGAGATATGTTTATGTTGTTGTGTAAAACCTAAAATGGTATTAAATTCTAACAAGAATTTTGTTGTAAAGAAAAATTATTTTCTTAAGGGGGGTATCTTTAATATCTATTTTATCTTGGTGTTTAAAGTCTTGGCGGATTGAATAAATGAATGGTCATCTTCTTAATGCAACTATCATTTTCTATTAGCGTCTTGAAGAAGTGTGACAATACTTAGTGTTAGAACAATTCTATAGTAGGATTGAGTATTGCATTTTATTCTTGACGAAATACTAAATGAAGTGATGACTTGTTCACATCCTCTACATGATGACCTTCTAATATGTCAAAAAGGGGTATAGATTTTTCTTTTCAAAGTAGATAAAATCTAGTAAGGGGTGTGTTAATTTTGTTCCTCATGCGTGATTGTTTTATGTACGGGTGCCGAATATGGGGTAGCATAGGCATTTTGATTTTTCAAACCTATCTGCCAAAGAACTGGCTTAATTATGCTTTGGCCAAAGCGATTGTTTACATTCATTTGATACTAGTAAATAATTATTGTTATTACTCCCTGCCTTATCACTATGTAGATGCTACTTATAAAATGTTAGATAGGACACAGTGTTGCACTAGATTCCATCCAACTTGTCGGTTCCCATTTGCTAGGTTCTTCGTGCAGGGTCAGGTGCTCAGCTTTTCATGTTGAGTACCGGGGGAGCTAACACCTCTAAGGAGCTAACCACTCTATGGCTAGGCGGAGAAAGCACCTGGACCTCATTCTCATCCTCGAGCATAGCAGAAGGAGAGCAGTTTGATGGCTAAAGGAGTCAAGATGATGTATAATATCATTTATGTTTCATATGATGTATCAACTCTTTAGTAGTCCGTTTGTAACATTATCATGTGTGGTATCGACGAGTGGGTCAATCTTAATTTAATTATGGTATCTTATCTTAATTGTGAGAGAAATTCTTGTAACATTTGTTTCCTTTTTAATATTACTCTTTATCGACTTTGGATGACCTGTATTATTTTTGGACTATTTGTGTTACATGAATGTTTGTACCGTACATACCCTCCCTTAATGGTCATCATCTAATTGTTGTCTTTTGGTCACAAATGCTTCAGAATATTTT
The DNA here is from genome assembly GCA_027943335.1 of Chamaecyparis obtusa. Taxonomy (NCBI): domain Eukaryota; kingdom Viridiplantae; phylum Streptophyta; class Pinopsida; order Cupressales; family Cupressaceae; genus Chamaecyparis; species Chamaecyparis obtusa. The sequence continues at coordinate 2,393,994 of BSBK01001966.1, forward strand.
GTTGTTGCTGAGACCCTCCTTGGATCTCCAAAATGTTAATGGCCAAGAGTAGCCAAAGAAAACATAGAGAAGGATGTCCCCTTCTTCAAAATGGTCTGCAACAAGAGAATAGAGCCTACCATAGACTCCTTCACTGACCCTCCCTGAATCTGCAAAACCGCTAAATACAAATCATCACAAAAACATCCAACCTGATGTTGGATAACCGAGCTGCTCTTCTCTAGAGACAAAGACAAACACTGAGAATAGCTAGCAAACCCTCCAACTATTGCAGATGAGCAGGATGCCCCAAAACCAAATGCAAAAAGCTATGATTTGAAGAGTACAAAGCATCATTTTTACGAAAAAAAAGGGTAAAAACCCTGAAATAACATCCCACGCAAACTTCACATATTACAAAAACCATAAACAATTTTTGAGGCAGAAAATCAACCAAAACCAAAAATGATTTTTGAGGTGAAAAATCAATCAAAACCAAACAATAGAATCCGAGACACGGATCAAAGAATACAAAGCTTCGTTTTTTAGGAAAAAATGGTAAAACCCAATAGATAATTTTTGAAGAAAAGATTATAAACCCACCAGATAATTTTTGAGGAAAAAATTATAAAGCCAACAGATAATTTTTGAGGAAAAAATTATAAAGCCACCAAATAATTTTTGAGGAAAAAATAATAAATCCACCAGATAATTTTTTAGGAAAAAATTATTAAAACCCATCAGAAAAACTTTCATGCGACAAAACACGAGACTTTGCATGGTAAAACAACACATGCAAGTACATGCAACCCTCGAAAATCAAAGACTTTTTGCTCAAACCAAGAAATCGTGCAATCAAATCCCTCAACCAAGCTCGCGATTTTCAGCAAAAATCTTCGAAAACGAACCACAAAATTTTCATAAAATACTTCCAACGATTTTTATTTCAAAACATTGAAAAACAATTTTTTGGAAAATAAAATCCAGATCAAAAGAGGCTTGAATTTTTCATAAAAAATTTGCCAAATTTTATGAAATCCCATCGACCCGCTCTGATACCATGTTATGGTAAATCAATGTTGATATTAAACAAAGGAGATGAAAGCTCCTTATATAGATTTACAAAGACAATGTTTCTAAAAGAAACAATCGTGAACTAAAGACGGAAATAGAAACTACCTAATAAACTAAAGACTAACTAAGATGACCATTAGAGAAACATTATAATATTCTAATACTAAATAATTTAATTTTATGGCAAAGTGTTTTTTTCTAATGCCGATATGAATTATGCTCCTTCTCTTGCTCTACAATTTTGGGTAGATGTCTATTTGAGGGGACTGGAAACATTTCAAAGAAATTACTGGCTTTGGACCCAAATACAAATAATCTCATCTACTCCACTTTTGCAAGAATACTGGCTATGTTGCCAAATTTCTCCTTGGCAGCCCAAAAGTCTTGTCTGGATCTAGGCTGGCCAAAAGTTTGTCGCAGACCTGTAAATTCGGCCAAAATTCTGTCAGAAGGAGCTGGGCAAACTTTTGGCATTTTTACGGAGAATTTTGAATTCCGCAATAGGATCTAGGCCGATTTTGGCCAAAAACATGGTATTTTTAAATTTATTTTTTGTCTATTTTGGTCAATTCAACCCTCCAACCCTAAAATATACCACTACAAAGGCCAAAAAGGTAAAAACATATGTCATTTGCACATTTGTGAATGAACTTATTTTACTATGTTCCTTTACTATTAGCATAGTGGTGTATGAACCTATTTGTTGCTTATATATATATATTAACATAGTGACAAACCCAAAACAAATTCAAACCAAGACCAGCAACTTAGACTACAAGTAAAATTAGATATTTCAAAAGGCCTTCCATATAAGATAAGGTTAAAAGTCGAAAATTTGATCCAGAAACAAGTTATATATTACGAAAACATCCCATTCGACTGCAAAAGATTATTTCAAATGTGGGCATAGTGCAGCAGATTGCACAATGGTGAAACCTAAAATAGTAAAGCAAGTAACCTCTTATGCTGTAGCAGTAACTCTTAGAATGGAAGCTCATATATGAGCTTGTACTTGCTGAACATTTGAGACTGGAAACAATGTACTTGATTTTGATACATTATAAATAATAGAAAAAAAAAGCAGGTAACCTAGTAGCAATGGGAACATTGCTTCCATTTTTTCTTAGTAATGTTGGTGAAATTTCTTCTCAGAATATGAAGGATACACAAGTTTGGCTAAGAAACCAACTTGATATAACACTAAATCCGAATTTGTCTATGCATGTATCAAATGTACCTCCCACCTAACCTCCTACATACTCACATGTAAATTGTTCCCTTTTGTCTCAGCTGCAAATCTCATTTGAGAATGAAATGAAGAATGAGTGTTGGGATAAAGTGTTGTGCACCTTGCATAATATTGGTAATGTAATTTCATTATTATGTATCTTGCACCGAGGAGCACCTAGATGGGCGTGCATCACTAGATGTGAACAATTTTGGGATCACTTAATGTATTGTATTGTAACATTGGGATTATATTTAATGAGGTTGCCACATTGGGATCTAATATTGTATTTATTTAATATTGGGGAAAGATATTAATTAAAGTGTAAACTTAGTACCCAACATTAAATGAGGGGTCAATGGTATTGTGTTCACATGGTTTTGTAGCAAATGGTTTTACTTCACATGTATTTTGTGTGAGCTTGTTTCTATAAATGCAAACTCATGTTAGTGATTTGGGTTAATTGGTTGATTTCGTGGGTTTTTGTATTGAGACTTTCTAAAGGTTGCATTTGTGAAGCATGGCATCAGATTTGTGGATATATGCTTAGACACATGGGAATGCATTGTAGGGCTTGATGTTTTAGAGGTGTTCATTGTAACTCTATAAGTGCTTTGTATTTCTTTATGGCTAATAGTACAATGGAGTACGGATGCTTTTTGTAATGTCCCCGTTTTTCAGCCTTTGGGATTAACTTGTTTTGGCGACCCTCGTAGGCTAATCAGGTGATCAGAGGGGGTTAGATGGTGGAGCCAGTGTTGGGATTCCATTCTGGAGGTTCAGTTTACCAAGTCTGTTCTTCGTTCGGGTCAATTTGGTCAACTTACTATTTTTAGTAAGTGGTATTTTGGGAATGGCCAGGATTAGTAGGGTGTCTGCACGAAGTGTCAGATGTGCCAAGATCGAGTTTCAGGGAATCTCCAGTTTGAGAGACTTACTATTTTTAGTAAGTCTATTTTTAGTAGTTGGCTATTTTTGGTAGTGGGTTATTTCTGGCAGGTCAATTGGCGTTTGAGGCTCTGGTGTCAGAAATGAGTTTGTCACAGTCTGTGTAATTCAGTGGCTTTGGTTTTAAAGGTTATCGTTATTAAATTATATTATTTTAATTTAATAACTTTATTACTTTATAACTTTAATGTTATAAAGTGAAGTTATCATTTAAAAGCCCTTTTAATGATAAAAGTGAAATTGTGCTTTTTCCGAAAAAGCTATATATTCATTTCGAAAAAGCACTTTCACCACCCATTGTTGAATTATGATTTTATTGAAGTTTGAAGAGAGACAACCCGGCTAGGGTTTTGAGGACTAATTCCTCTTCTGGCAATTTGAGCCATTACAGATTGATAGTGAATTTTGCAATTGTATCTGAGATCATATTCCAGTGCTGAAGTATACTGGATTTGTGTGAAGTTTATTCTACAAGCAAAACAATTTGCTCTTGAAGATTTCGAATTTGTCTCATGCTGAAGTTCTGAAAATTATCGGGAATTTGCTGTGTTCTATCATTCGGCAAATCTGCATTCATCCAACAAGTGCCGTGAGGTGTCTTGAAAGGGTGGCGTGAATCTGGGCAGTCTTGACTCTCCTTTAACTGCTCACGTGAAACCTAAGGAGCCGTTTTTGGCATTGTGCAAGGGCTGCTTTGTTTCAGACAGTCACATTTTACTTCCTAGCTGCCACGTGACTGCATTAAGGGCAGTTTAATACCTCCAAGGCCTGCGTTTAAGTTCCTAATCTGGCACGTGAGTCTTCTCTGCTGCTGCGTGTACTTTTAGTGGGCTGCCGTAAGACATTTGGAGCTGTGTCTATTGTTTGGAAATCATCATAAGCTGCAAGCACGTGGAATTATCAAGTGCTCATCTATTTGAGGAATGAACTGTAATTGTAATGTGTTGTTTATTTTGGAACAAAGAAATAAATATAGAGTTTATGCAAAGATTTGTATTGTTTTAGTTTAATATCTAAATTTGGAGGAAGTTATTTAAATTTGCAATTAAATTGGAGTTAGAAGTCAATTTGCATTATAAGAGCCACCCAAGGTTCTTTACAGTGGTATCAAACCATTTTTCCTGCCATCCTGTGGGGTCTAGATTTATTAATATTCTGAAGTTATTTTAAAAGTGATTAGCACTTCCATTTTCCTTAGCGATGGATAAATACAGGAGGCCCAGTTCCGGAAGTCGTCATAGCAATAAGGGAAATAGAGAGGAATTAAATGCTTTAGCAGAAAGCATGGAGACACTTAGACTGCATCAGCAAAGATTGGCAGAGAGTTTGTCAGATCCAGTTACAGTAGATAGGGCAGTGAGATATATGGTCTCTGCCTTTAGAAGGCCGACATCGAGTTTGCAGGGGAGAACGCTGGAGTTTTCTCCGACAGTAGTGCATGATGCTGATGTTCCTACATCTAGTTCAGCACCTGCTATTCCCATCCGCAGTGGTGGTGATGGATTTATTGCACAGGAGCCAGTGGATGTTTCAATGCCATTGGTTGACAACAGCGCTGAGTATCACCAGGTTGAGACTCCCAGAGCAGTCACTACGGATTGTACAGAGGCAGCTAATGTTGCAGTTATCACTGAGTGTTCAGACTCTTTCATGGAGGGAGTTATTATTAGAGATGTTTATGTCAGCTGTAGTGGTGCCGCTCCAGTTCAGGAGGCAATTGTTTTCTCAATTGGGACCGAGGCATGTACGAAGTCTCCCAGTGATGAGGTTGGTGATTAGGGCATTACAGCAGGGTCATTTGATGACAGTTCGTGCTCCAGCATTATTGGTGCACAGCCTGACGTTGAGTCATGTGTGCAGAGTCACGTGTCAACAGTTGAGATTTCAGCAGGAGATGTGGGAGCTGATAGTATAGACAGATCTGATGACACTTTTGAGGATGCTGTGAGTTGCATTAGAAATGACACCCCCTTGTGAGTTGTTGGGTGATGACTGCGAGGAGCATATGAGCTCTGACAACTCAGAGGTTTATGATAGCAGTCGTAGTGTAGGATCAGTACAGGAGACAATGGTTTTTTCCTGTGTTGAGGATGTGAGCATGAAGCTTAATAGTGATGACACTCAGGATGTGAGTGTTGCAATTGATTTGGGTGACGTAGTTTCATGCCATAGTATAGTTGATTCACATGACAACATTGAGTCGTGTATGCAGCCAGAGTTAGTAGAGGAGATGCAGATAGATGATGTGGACGCTAGCATCGCAGATATCTCCGATGTTGAGAGCGAGGATGATGAGTGCTCTAGTGTTTCTAGCTTTCTATATTTGACTTTGGATGTAGATTCAGCATTGTCATATGGTGGTGGTGGGTTTCAGGATTCTATGTTACAGAGACTCACAGATGAGGACAGGGAAGCTTATGAGTGGCAGGAGTTTGTTATAGCCAGGGCTTCCACTTCTAGGGAGGGGGTTACTTCGTCGGTGACTCATGTGGATGTATTCCAAGATCTGGACTGTCAGATGGTTGCAGAGAACGAGATAGTTGGAGATTGCGTTGAGTCGGATTCAACAGCAGCTTCCCCGAGATTAGATGAGGACGTGTCCGATGCCTGTACTCAATTTGTAGATGTGTACTCAGATGAAAGTACACAGAGAGACAGTGATCTTGAGGGGAGTTTGTTGGATACAACTTCCTCTCATAGTGTAGACAGTGTGTTTGAGGTTGTTCATAGGAGGCCCGTTGTGCAGAGTCATCATGTGACTAGCCAGTTGTGAGTTAATGAGAAAGATATTACTTCTACTCTCGAGCATTTTGATGTTGCTCGTTAGTTGTTGGCTATTTATGGTTGGGGTGCTCCTATGACAGATGAGCCCAGTGGTGGTTACCTTTCATTGACAGATGGTAGCCGACTGAGATCGCCTAGTTGAGTGGGGGAGTACAGCTTATGAGGCATTGATGGACAGGGAGGAGGAGGTGAGTGAGCTTACCCAAGAGCTCACAGCGACTACTGAGGTTTTTGAGAATACTCAACAGGCTCTTCAGGAGTTGCAGATTTAGTTAGAGGAGGTGTCCATGGAGTTGGAGCATTTACGGTCCACACCAGCCCCAGACCCAGTTCGATTGCACATTGAGGTGGTTGGTGGTGAGTTTGCTCTTACGGTTCGTGATGAGAAACATGATGGTGTGGCACACACATGTTCAGGATATGGGAGCACTTGGTGCAGATGAGGTAGAAGTACCAGTGGAGTCAAGCTCTCAGGTTGATTTACTTCCTTTAGCTGGGAGTGAATCTATTTCATCATCTCACATAGCTGATAGCATGGGACAGTTGGATGTGCCACATTTTCAGAGGGATCAGTTGTGGATTGCAGGGGAGCAAGTTGACGCTTCCACGTATAATTTCTACTGCACCGAGTCATTTATGGAGTATTTACTTGAGAGTGCAGATGTGCGACAAGATTCTTATAGAGTGTCTGAGGGTACTCTCATCCGAGGCTCTTGTGCTATTCGGAGGTTGGTAGGGAAGATTGTGGAGACTCTATCTACTATGCTTCCCCACAGGGATTTCGAGGTTGGGTTTGTTGAGAGGGTTGCTCAAGTTCCTACCCAGCCTGCAGTTATGAGGAGTCAGAGATTGGAGCCATCTCATGATTCCCAGGTTGGTAATGATGAGCCATTGACAAAGATTGGGGTTTCTTACCGGCATTATACGGTAGGGTATGCTCATCATTTTTCTTTTGACCCACAGGTGGAAGATTTGATCTCACGCAGGGGTAAACCGGTTCCAGTTTCTTACCATCCATTATGGGATGGATTAGCACCATCTTTTGCAGATGGATTTGGCAGTTGCAAGTTAGATTACTTGCAGTATCCACACACTCAGGACTGTTTATCAGAGGGCAGAGTTGATAACAGTGATTCAAGCACATTTGGTCACTGTCGTTTTCTCAGTGTAGTTGGGTGTGAGTGTCGGATAGACAGGGACTCAGGTTTTGACAGAGTTGTTATTTCAGTTGGGTTGAGTTCCACTGGGTCGTTTTTTGCATCGACATCTGCAGTTGGTCTTCGGATGTTGTTTTCAGTGATGTCCGTTATTTGGGTGTTTAGGGCAGTTTCTCAGATGCTGGTGTCTGTTCTGTTGGTATTTTCTTCACAGGAGTATGGTGAGGATCGGGACATTACTTAAGACCATCCTTGGGATCCGGGTGGTTGGCGATGTTGCTTGTTTTTCCTGATTGCTTGAGGACAAGCAATCTTGGGAAGGGATGACTGTAATGTCCCCGTTTTTCAGACATTGGGATTAGCTTGTTTTGGCGACCCTCGCAGGCTAATCAGGTGATCAGAGGGGGTCAAATGGTGGAGCCAGTGTTGGGATTCCATTCTGGAGGTTCAGTTTACCAGGTCTACTCTTCGTTCGAGTTAATTTAGTCAACTTACTATTTTTAGTAAGTGGTATTTTGGGTATGGCCAAGATTAGCAAGGTGTCTGCACCGAGTGTCAGATGTGCCAGGATCGAGTTTCAGGGAATCTCCAATTTGAGAGACTTACTATTTTTAGTAAGTCTATTTTTAGCAGTTGGCTATTTTTGGCAATGGGTTATTTCTGGCAGGTCAGTTGGCGTTTGAGGCTCTGGTGTCAGAAATGAGTTTGTCACAGTCTGTGTGATTCAGTGGCTTTGGTTTTAAAGGTTATCATTATTAAATTATATTATTTTAATTTAATAACTTTATTACTTTATAACTTTAATGTTATAAAGTGAAGTTATCATTTAAAAGCCCTTTTAATGATAAAAGTGAAATTGTGCTTTTTCCGAAAAAGCTATATATTCATTTCGAAAAAGCACTTTCACCACCCATTGTTGAAATATGATTTTATTGAAGTTTGGAGAGAGACAACCCGGCTAGGGTTTTGAGGACTGATTTCTCTTCTAGCAATTTGAGCCATTACAGATTGATGGTGAATTTTGCAGCTGTATCTGAGATCATAGTCCAATGCTGAAGTATACTGGATTTGTGTGAAGTTTATTCTACAGGCAAAACAATTTGCTCTTGAAGATTTCAAATTTGTCTCATGCTGAAATTCTTAAAATTATCGGGAATTTGCTGTGTTCATTCATTTAGCAAATCTGCATTCATCCAACAAGTGCCGTGAGGTGTCTTGAAAGGGTGGTGTGAATCTGGGCAGTCTTGGCTCTCCTTTAACTGCTCACGTGAAACCTAAGGAGCCGTTTTTGGCATTGTGCAAGGGCTGCTTTGTTTCAGACAGTCACGTTTTACTTCCTAGCTGCCACGTGACTGCATTAAGGGCAGTTTAATACCTCCAAGGCCTGCGTTTAAGTTCCTAATCTGGCACGTGAGTCTTCTCTGCTGCTGCGTGTACTTTCAGTGTACTTTCAGTGGGCTGCGTGTACTTTATCTTGTGGCTTGTCTATTTGATCTTTGAATTATGGTGATTTTGCAAGCTTGTATGTATGCTTTTCTCTTGTGGGTTATGTAGGAAATGGATTAAATGTAACTGAGCATGATCATTGTTTCCTAACAAGTGGTACCAGAGCTTTCATGGTTAATTTGGAGTTATACACCTAACTTGAGTGGACAAGGTGCAAAGTTGAAGTCATGGCTATGCATGAAGGGTTTGGGACATTACAAACTGGATCTAGGATGGTCAAGCAATGAATTTGGATATATAGTTTGACAACCATAAGACTCCGAAATTTAGTCTACAAAAAAAACAGAAATAAAAATATAATATCCTGTCATTGAAAAAAATCATGCAATTATTTTTAAAAAATAAAAAACAAAAAAATGTTAAAATTTTCACCACTCACACAGCCCATAATAAATATTAAACTCCCAAGATAATTTTTAATATATGTAGTTTGCATTAAATTTTAAATCCATTGTTTGATTTTTTAAATATTTTTAATATGGGTGGCAGGTCCAACCCCTATTAGTTATATTTTTTTTTATAACCTTTGAAAGCCAAATTTAATCAAACTCGGAAAAATTTTCAAATCCACTTTTATCAGCCTAATTGACTATTTTTCTTCCAGGTGGCATAACTTTTTCCCACAATGCCCAGTTTTTTACTTCGTATACTCTTGGAAAGCTGGTTTTGAGCACTACACGTTGGTACAGGGTTGGTTCCCTGATTTTGTTGTTTTGGCATATTTTTGAGGCCTGGAAGTTAGATGTTATCCTTTTCACGATTTTGGTCATAGCTTTTGCATACGGAATATCGAATTTTTTATTTCAAAAAAGCATTATTTGATCTGTTTGATGAGTACAAAGAGTCATGTACTTGTTTGATCACTTGTAGATGCCTACGATTGGGAGTGTGACTGTGTGAGCATTAGGACAAGTCAAAAGGCGAAACCATGAGGTGGTGCATGTTTTTATGAGATATTTATGATGCTATAGTTGACTATCAAATTTGGTGCTTCTTAGTATAGGCTTACATATGCTTTTAAGAATTAGACTTTGATGGTGACAGCTACACAGGTGGTCTTCAGTATGAGAACATGGTTGGACATGGTTTGAGACTTGGAGTCTCATGTGGGTGATAGTTGAGTGTAGATAGAAGTTGGTGTTGATTATAATGTCATGGTTATGCAGGTACATGTTTTGCATTGATGCAACATAATCAGGTTTGTCATGATTTGGTGGTGATTTGGTTTGATTTTAGGAGGTTGTTTGTTATTTCTTGGATGTTTAATTAGTTCCTTGACTATAATACTTGGTTGTGGTCATGTTGGGCAAATCAACTCGTATGTTGGTTTGGTGTTTGAGTCATGCAGTCTACAAGAATATTCTCTTTGATATCTCAGAACAGTTGTAATGTCACCAAATTATGAGTGCCCAAATTTTGCCCTAGATTACAATCTTTTATTTAAAGCAAGAAGGGTTTAGAGATACCCTTTTGCTTATATTGAGATCCTACAAGCATGTTAGGAATCATTTATAAACATAGTTAATAATTAGACATTCTTGAGTTACAAATAAACACATTGAAAATGAAGATCAAATCAATAGATTGCTTGAATCAGATTTCAGATGTCTCAATCACAAAAAGAAAAAGGTAGGATGACTTGATAAGGTGTCCTAATGACCCCCTACCCTAGGCCCAAGAGCAGATATACCATCCCCTTGGCCTCATGTGGCTCATGTCATCCATATGATGTGGCGTACCTAGTGTAGTGTCCTGTCACCATTTCCCTTAGACTTGTTACTTCTATCTTACCTCCAATGATTGTGCATTTCTATGCATTTATTCACCATGATAGTGTTGGAGATTATTGGATTATCATGCATATATGTGCTGACATTGATGTTTTGTCAAAAATGTCAACATATTCCTATTGTTTGTGACAGTGTTCTTGGTATGTTCAGTGAGAAGATTTGTTTGGTATGGCTACTGTATTCAAGATCAAATGTTGCAAACGTACAGATGGTTTCAAGGATGTCTGTAGTTGACCTATGTCAATTTATAAAAGTTCGCATGGTAATTTGAGAGAGTTATTGGTGATTGATCAGAGACTGGTATTTTGGATGTTCGGGAAGAGACAGAGTGACAGTGTTTGGATCGGTATAGTTCGGTTATGCAATATTTCTGGTTGCTAACTTGGTGGTGAGTTTAGGACATGAATGTGTATCCTCAGCTCAAGGGGTTCATGATTTAGATGTTGGCAAGCTATTTTTCTTACGTGACAGAGGTTACTGATTGGTGTTCTTGATGAACAATGCAAAGATGATGTTGAATTCTGAGACAGAGTTGTTTTGGTCGTTGCTATGGCATTTCACGTTGCTTGCTGATGTTTCTAGATCGTGTCCTATTCGTGTTGTTGGATCACATTGAGTTATGTGATCGGATTTGGTGATTACCATGTGGCATGTTGGTGTTCTTGTTGTTATTGGTCGACATGATGGTGTAGCGTGTTGCAATGGATCATGGTGTGATTTATGGATCCGGAGCGTGTTTGAGGATGAAGATTTGGATCCTTACTGTCTTTGCCGACATGTTTTGGACCGCATTGATGTTTGAGTTGTATTTGATTAAATATTTGTATGAGGTGTTAAGGTTGATGAAATATATAAAAAGATGTAATCATTTGTAGTTGCAAAGGTATGAGAGAGGATTGTGTGTGTATGAGAGATTGTGGAAGACATATGAGTGGAATCTGCAATTGAGGCAAAGATTTGATGTATTATGTACTTCATTGGAACTATATTGGCATGACAGAGATGCTATCAATCAGTTCATGATTAGTGGATTGTAGTCTACAATGGATTGTTGTCCATCTACTTGATGTAAGGCAGTGAGCCTTCCTTAGGGTTGTAGCCCTTGTTGTATTTGAGTAGTGAGCTCTAGGTTGTGTGCCTGAATGCATGTGCATTCCCCTTTGTAATACTCCTAACAGGATATTGTACTTTTAACAAAGTATATCATCTTGTAGGTTTGATCCCCACCGTGGTTTTTCCCCCTAACCTGGTTTCCACGTCAAAAATCTTGGTGTTATGTGTTGCTTAATGTGTTGTAATCTTGCTTTAATGTTCATCATTCAGATCTGAAATATAAAATATAAAATATAAAAGTTGACTAAGGGTATAAGTTTCGGGACACAACTGCTGAGTTAAGTATAATGTAATACTGTTAATATCAAGCCACGGCGATAATTAGATAATACGATCATTAATTGGTGTAACATATCACCGATTATATGTATAGTTAATAACTATTATTAACTATACATATAATCGGTGATCTTCACCAATAAATTAATCAATTTATTAATACACAGCAGGAATCTATAATGATATTACATTATGACAATAGTAATCATAATGTAATATTATTATCGATAATCAGATCTGCAGATGGTAAAGGATAGAGATCAAATGTTTAAAGCCAATAGGCCACTTATACATTTGATTATATCGGTTAGAGTAATCCGACCGAAGCTATATATCTTTAAAACTCTCTCTTAGCTAGGGAGGAGCATTTCTATCCTTGTAGTGAACACAATATATCCATTTATTGTGTGAGAGAAAGATATCACCTCACCGTGATATCAGGAGTTATGGCATGTCCACGAATATCAAGTCACATGATATCCACCATAAACTCACAGTGTAATATCCATCATTATGGCATGTGCACAGATATCAAGTCACATGATACCTACCATAAGGATATTAACTCATGGCATATCCACAGATATTAAGTCACATAATATCTACCATGAATATCTCAATAATACCATTCATCATGGCTTATCCATAGATATCATGTCTCATGATATCCACCATTCAATTGATATTACTTAAGAGATAATGTGGTTAAGTAATATTGTAAAATCGTCACCTTACAATAATAACCAAAAATACAAGTGTTCATCATTGAAAGATCGTCACCTCTCAATGATGTTCACAGGGGCCCATTAATTATGCAATGAAGTCATGGAGTCACACACATGACATATATTATAACAAATAATAAGAGTTTACACATTAAACATCTTAGAGAATATATTAGCACAATAATTTAATATTGTTGAGACTCAACCTCGAGTAAAGCTACATATTCTACCATACCAAGACTACCTCGAAGGTATTCAACCTTTGTCTTGGAGAGAGGCTTAGTGAGAATGTCTGCTATTTTTTCACTTGTACTTACATATATCAACTAAATAACATTCCTTTCCACCATGTCTCTAACATAATGATAGGGAATTTCTATATGCTTTGATATGTCATGACATAGAGAATTTACTGAAAGCTTTAGACAACTCTGGTTGTCATAGTGGATGATAGTAGGATCTAAGGATTGTCCAAACAATCCTACAAGAAGTTTTCTTAGTCATACAGCTTCTCGAGCTCCCATGGAATGCTGCAATGTACTCGTCTTTTGTGGAACTTTGTGCAACTGAGGATTGCTTCCTACTAAACCAGGAAATTATAGCTGAACCTAAGCTGAAACAACACCCTAATGTGCTTTTTTGATCAACTACACTTACAGCCCAGTCAGAATCAGTATATCCATGCAGATTTAGGTCTACATTATTATATTTTAGACCGTATCCAATTGTGCCATGCATGTATCTCAGAATATGTTTTGCTACAACTAGATGTAAGTGTATGGGTTCACTCATAAACTGACTAAGTGCTTTCACTACGTAACAAATGTCTGGTCTAGTGTTGACTAGGTACATCAAGGACCCAATCTATAATGATATTACATTATGACAATAGTAATCATAATGTAATACTATTATCGATAATCAAATCTGCAGATGGTAAAGGATAGAGATCAAATGTTTAAGGCCAATAGGCCACTTATACATTTGTTTATATCGGTTAGAGTAATCCGACCGAAGTTATATATCTTTAAAACTCCCTCTTAGCTAGGGAGGAGCATTTCTATCCTTGTAGTGAACACAGTATATCCATTTATTGTGTGAGAGAAAGATATCACCTCACTGTGATATCAGGAGTTATGGCATGTCCACGAATATCAAGTCACATGATATCCACCATAAACTCACGGTGTAATATCCATCATTATGGCATGTGCACAGATATCAAGTCACATGATACCTACCATAAGGATATTAACTCATGGCATATCCACGGATATCAAGTCACATAATATCCACCATGAATATCTCAGTAATACCATTCATCATGACTTATCCATAGATATCACGTCTCATGATATCCACCATTCAATTGATATTACTTGAGAGATAATGTGGTTAAGTAATATTGTAAAATCGTCACCTTACAATAATAACCAAAAATACAAGTGTTCATCATTGAAAGATCGTCACCTCTCAATGATGTTCACAGGGGCCCATTAATCATGCAATGAAGTCATGGAGTCACATGACATATATTATAACAAATAATAAGAGTTTAAACATTAAACATCTTAGAGAATATATTAGCACAATAATTTAATATTGTTGAGACTCAACCTCAGGTAAGGCTACATATTCTACCATACCAAGATTACCTCGAAGCTATTCAACCTTTGTCTTGGAGAGAGGCTTGGTGAGAATGTCTGCTATTTTTTCACTTGTACTTACATATCTCAACTAAATAACATTCCTTTCCACCATGTCTCTAACATAATGATAGGGAATTTCTATATGCGTTGATCTGTCATGAAATAGAGGATTTACTGAAAGCTTTATACAACTCTGGTTGTCATAGTGGATGATAGTAGGATCTAAGGATTGTCCAAACAATCCTACAAGAAGTTTTTTAAGTCATACAGCTTCTTGAGCTCCCATGGATGCTGCAATGTACTCGGCTTCTGTGGAACTTTGTGCAACTGAGGATTGCTTCCTACTAAACCAGGAAATCATAGTTGAACCTAAGCTGAAACAACATCCTAACGTGCTTTTTCGATCAACTACACTTACAACCCAGTCAGAATCAGTATATCCATGCAGATTTAGGTCTACATTATTATATTTTAGACCGTATCCAATTGTGCCATGTAGGTATCTCAGAATATGTTTTGCTGCAACTAGATGTAACTGTCTGGGTTCACTCATAAACTGACTAAGTGCTTTCACTGCATAACAAATGTCTGGTCTAGTGTTGACTAGGTACATCAAGGACCCAATCATTTGTCTATAAAGAATAGGATCTACCAAGTCTAAGTTAGTTGCATCTTCTTTTAACTTATGCAAGTTTGTTTCCATGGGTGTAGACATTGATTTACAATCCATCATTTCAAACTTTTTCAGAATGTCAATGGTATATTTCCCTTGATTTAAAATGATTTCATCAACCTGTTGTCATACTTCTAAACGAAGGAAATAGTGTAAAGGACCTAGATCATTCATGTCAAATTTTGATGCTAACTCTTGTTTACATTTAGTAATGAGGTGATCTTCTCCTGTAATTAATAAGCATATAAGTCATCAACATAAAGAATGAGAACTAACATTTCACCATTAATTACCTTGAAATATAGGTTATAATATGCATCATTCTTGGAGAAGCCCAAGCCTGAAAGGTAATGATCTATCCTCTCATACCAAGCGCGAGGAGCCTGTTTAAGACCATATAACGCCTTCTTTAATTTACAAACATGAGATTCATTTCCATGTATTACAAATCCTTCATGTTGCTCAAGGTATACTTCTTCAATTACACCATTAAGAAAGGCAGTCTTTACATCCATTTGAAAAAATTTCCATCCTTTTGATACAGCAATAGCAATCACAATCCTGACAGAAGCATATCGAGCAACAGGAGCAAAAGTTTCTTCGTAGTCAATTCCCTCCTTTTGAGAGAAGCCTCTGGCAACAAATCTTCCTTTATATTTTTCAATACTGCCATCTACAGCATGTTTGATTTTAAAGAGCCATTTAGATGAAACCACTGATTTATCTTTTGGTCTAGGTACAATGTCTCAAACATCATTCTTAAGAATAGATTGATATTCATCTGTCATAGCATCTTTCCAAACTTGGAGTTTGAAGGCTTCCTCAACATTAGTGGATTTTGACCTAATGATTTCACTCATTAAGGCAACATAGTTGGAGAATCTATGTGGTCTTTTGCTTTCCCTGAAGGTTCCTTTTGGTGTTGCAAAACTTTCAACCTCTTTTAACATTTTCCTTGCCCATAGAGGTCTTTTCAAGTTCCCAACAGTATCTCTAGGCCCATCAGTATGATCGAAAGGCTCATTTGGATTAAGATCTTCCATAAACTCATGGGTCTCCCTCTGAATCTCGGAAGCATTGTCTTCTTCCATATTTTGAGGAGACTCTTGATCTTCAATGTCCATCTCATGAATGTCCTTGAACCTCTTGAATGCAACATCTTCTTCAAAGATTGCATCCCTACTTAGCTCAATTAATTTATGTCCTGGAATATAAATCCTATAGGCTTTAGAAGTTTCACTGTAGCCTACAAATATTCCCTTTTTGCCCAAGGGTTCTAGTTTTGATCTCTTTTCTTTGGGTATGTGAATATATACAGGGCAACCAAAGATTCTTAAGTGGCCTATATCAGGCTTTATTCCTAAAAATGCTTCCTCAAATGTTTTGTTTTCCAAAATGGTGTGAGGGCATCTATTTTGGATATAGACAACAGTTCTAGAGGCTTCAGCCCAAAAGGAAGTATGGAGGTTTTGGTCATGCATCATGGCTTTGGCTACTTCCACAATTGTCCTATTTTTTCTTTCTACCACACCATTTTGTTTGGGGTAATAAGGAATACTAAGCTCCCTCTTAATCCCAGCATCACTACAAAAGGTTTTGAAATTATCCGAGGTATATTCTCCCCCATTGTCTGATCTTAAGGTTTTTATCTTTTTTCCAGACATATTTTCTACTAGAGCTTTAAATTCCTTAAACCTCACAAGTACTTCATCAAATTCTTTACTTTTCAAAAAATATATCCAGGTTTTCCTAGAATTACATCAATGAAAATAACATAGTATAAGAATCCTCCTAAAGAAGTTATAGTCATTGGCCCACATAAGTCTGAATGAATAAGTTCTAACACATGTTTAGATCTACTTTCATTATAATGGAAGGTGCCTTAAATATTCTTTCTCAAGGCACATCCTTTGCAAGCTCCTTAACGTTCTTGTTTAATTTTGGGTAAACCTGTCACCATCTTTTCCATTGAAGATAAAGCACGAAAGTGAAGATGCCCTAATCTTCTATGTCAAATCTCACATGTATTTGAAGATTCATGAATTAGGGCTTGTGAAGGAGTAGTGCAAAGTTTATATAGACATCCATGGCGAACTCCTATGGTGTGAGCTTTCTTGATATTTGACTTCTTGGGCCATGCTAGGACCTTACCATCCATGAATGTAATTCAGTATCCTTTGTCTTCCAAGGATGATATGGAGACCAAATTTCGCTTGATTCTTGGTACAAATAATACACTTGTTAATTGTAGGGAGATGGTTGAATTTAAGTGTATAGTAGAAGTTCCAATTCCTTTCACTGGATAGTTAGAGTCATCTCCAATGGTAACTTTCTCATCTGAATTTTTCACCAAACTATCTAGGTGTTCTCTAAATCCCGTGATGTGGCGTGATGTCCCACTATCAATCACCCAAGTGTTATGACTAGTTGTCACAAGACTAGACAAGGCTCAATAAGATACAAATCCATTTGTCTTACTAACTTAGCAACAAAGGCTTGAAGTTTAGGCCTATCAGGACATTTTATTGCATAGTGACCATATTTGTCACATCTAATGCATTGTACTTTAGACATGTCCCTCCTTTTCTTGGATGAGAATTTTCCATTTGACTCTTTGTCTTTCTTTCTTTTGAAGTTTCCTCTCTTACCCTTCTTGTGTGAATGAGAGGCTAGAACTTGTATATCTTCATTTGTAGAGTTTTGTCCAATCCCTCTTGTGACTAGCCTTGATTCTTCTTGAATGCAATCAGTTTTCAGACGATCAAACCTAGAAAGTTTTAGATCAAGCACTTATCCCTTGAATGAATGCTTCCCAAGAAGTTGGAAGTCCACTGAGAGCCAACAGGGTTAATTATTTATTGTCAACTGTGTGACCAATGGTGGATAGTTGATCTCTTAGTTCTGTTATCCTCATGAAGTAAGATGTAATGGATTCTCCTTTGATCATTTTCACATTATGGAGTTGTTTTAGTGCAAGAGCCATGCTCATGTTGTTTATTTCATACATACTCTCTAATGATTTGAACATGTGATAGAGATAATTGGTACAATATGGTCTTTCACTGCATCCACCAACATCTTCATGGCTTTATTGTTCTTTTTCGCCCATTGAAGTTTCTCGCTTTCTTCATCAGGTTCAAATATGACTTTCTTTATGAATGTATTTAATTCGTTTTCTCTTAAGGCAAGCATAATTCTAAACTACCAAGATACAAAGTTGGAGGCACCTTCAAGTCAGTCCTCAAATCTAACACCATTCAACATTTTTTTAGAATAGAAAGAATTCTAGAAAATTTAAATGTAGTTAGATCATAGAAACGAGAATCGCCCTTGAATCGCTGGTTTCGCGAGTCGATTCAAGGCCAAAAAAAAAATTTAATTGTGAATCGACTCAGCCGATTTTTTGGCATGAATCGCCTAAACCGGCAATTCATACCAAAAATCGCATGAATCGCCCCAAAATATCGGATGTGAATCGGCAGATTGCTAAAAGTCAAGTCAAATTTAAAAATAAACACAAATATTTTCAATGTTTTTTTTACCTTTCCTATTTGTTGTAAGTTTATACAAATATGACATTTAAGTATAAGTTTGATTTATTTAATTTATTATACTTTAAGTTATATTTGTATAAATACTTCCAGGATGTTTGAGATAGGTTCCAGCTTCATAGGTGTTAAGATGCAGATTCAAGATTTTGGGGGTTTTCGAAAAATTCCAGACTTCACCAAATTTCAGGATTCAACAAGCCTTTAGCAAGGTTACCTCCCACAATCCATCATGGCTTTCTAAGGTCATACTGCAGCTGGCAAAAGGATTCTCAAAGGGTTTTAACTCGTTTTATCACAAATCACTTGGTTTTGACCCCATCTCTATAACAAACTTAGCTTAGCTCTCACCCAAATCCCAAACAGACATGACTTCCCAACAGGCCAAAATAATTCAAACCTCATTTGCCGGACCTAGGGACTTGAAAACAGCCACCAACAAAGACTACCTAAGATCTAGTTATGAAGACTTTGACATTTGGCATTGATCAATGATCAAGCATCACAGATTCATACTATGAAACAATTTAGTTTTATGGATCTTACAGATACTGATAGCATACCTTTCATGGATCTTCATCTTACATACATTCTATGATTTGACTCATTATGATCCTATGATTTCTATTTACTTTAGCTACAATTTACATTTTACATGTAACATATGTGATGGATTTATCATTTATGTTCCTTGTTTATGTATATTAGCTTCTATTTGATGATGTTGTAGTGTGTTTAAGTTATATTCAATAAAGGGTGCATGAAATAAGTTTTATATTGTTAGAATCTCTAAATTTCAAGGGTTTTTTAAATTTGCCGATTCGATTCCGATTCATAGCCAATTCACGATTCGATTCAGCCTTGCCGATTCCGATTCTCATTTCTTTGAGTTAGATGATAATCTCTGCCTATATAAATCTGATTGGATCTCTCTTACATTGGCTTTGATACCATGTAAATGGATCAGATATATATATATATATATATATATATATATATATATATATATATATATATATATCGTTTTAAATTTTATATTATCAGAATATGTTATCAGAACATGATGTAAGTATATGTTCTCAAAATTATCAAACTAATGCCCAGTTCGAAAGTCTGAATCGAACTGTTGTGAGAAATATCATTTATAACTGATTATCGCTGAGAGATGATCTCATATGTCTTATCGATCTGCTTGTCATTCAAATGGAAGATGGCAATGTCAATAAGTATAAAGTCGGTCTCACATAGAGACACGACTCTATGTGAAACCGACACGGTTTCAGATAGGGCCGTGTCTCTATGTGAGACGAATGAGTTAAGTATAATGTAATACCGTTAATATCAAGCCACAGCAATAATTAGATAATATGATCATTAATCGGTGTAACATATCACCGATTATATGTATAGTTAATAACTATTATTAACTATACATATAATCAGTGATCTTCACCAATAAATTAATCAGTTTATTAATAAACAGAAGGAATCTATAATGATATTACATTATGACAATAGTAATCATAATGTAATATTATTATCAATAATCAGATCTGCAGATGGTAAAGGATAGAGATCAAATGTTTAAGGCCGATAGGCCACTTATACATTTGATTATATCGGTTAGAGTAATCCGACTGAAGCTATATATCTTTAACACATTTTATATGTTGTATTGCAGCATTAGGATTACATTTAATGTGGGTGTCACATTGGGATATGCTATTGTATTTATTTAATAAAGGTAAACTTAGTACCCAATATTAAATGAGGGGTCAATAATATTGTGTTCATAAGGTTTTGCGGCACATGGTTTTACTTTACCATTAGTTGCATTTTGTGTGAGTTTGTTTCTATAAAAACAAACACATGTTAGTCACTTGAGTTGGCTGGTTGAATGGGTTGTCGTTATTGAGTCTTTATGAAGGTCACATTTGTGAAGCATGGCATGGGATGTGTGGATACATGCTTGGACAAGTGGGAATGCATTGGAGGGCTTGATGTTTTTAGAGGTGTTCATTGTAACTTTGTAACTGCTTTGTATTGTTTTATGGTTGAAAATACAATGGAGTATGGATGCTTTTGAAGGCTGGGTGTTCTCATGGGGGTTTTTCAAGGGTATATCTTGTGTTATCTTGTGGCTTGTCGATTTGATCTTTGCATTATGGTGATTCTGTAAGCTTATATGTATGCTTGCCTCTCATGGGTTATGCAGGAAATGGATTAAATGTAACTGGGTATGATCATTATTTCCTAACAATGGGAACCAAAAACAATAAGTAAATTTAGCCATTTCAAAGGAATTGCAGGCAAAATCGTCTTCTAGTAATCCCATGCAACTATTAAAACCTAAATAACCCAAACAACCTCCAAGTTGTTTTCTAAACTTCGGTTGTCCACAGAGCTATCAAAATGAAGAGGATGATGGAGTTGATGTTAAACCCACAGCTCTCAAGAATCACCTGCAACCAAAACGCATATCACATCTAGAGCGAAAAAGCCATGAGCGTGTACTATACAGCCTTGAGAGATTGATTGATCCAGAAAAACATCTAGTATTGAAATGAATCTGAATTATGAAATTTAGATTGATTACAATGTCGACATCTATTTGATGCCTTAGACATTATTTAGGGAGTCGGGTGACTCTATGGTTGTCGATGGGCGTCAAGTTGATATCTTGTCTACGGTGCTTCACATCATGGCAATGATTGGACAGAGAAATGGAAACAACTAGTTGTTGGTGGCAATGACAAGGCCATTGGATGGGAGAATTAGGCCAAACAAAGGTGTCACTCAAGAGGTGGATGACCCAATGGGCTTCTAAAGGCATTGCGAGACAACAAGTGCCTGGCGACAACTTCCCAAACAAAGGCAATAAGACGCCAACCAAGCAATGTAATGTGGAGGTGATACTGATTTTGTGAAAAACAAAAATTGAAGGGGTTAGAATACGAAGGCACCCAATCAATGATATGATTGAGGCCTAAAAACCCACCATTAATGAAATTTTAACGACTGATAAAATTAAAATGGCAACAAAAAACTTAACATGCCAAAAATGTCGACATCACCTTTGCCAAATGCAAGCGCATGCAATACCCTACTGCAAAATCATATAAGCCACAAGAATAACTAATTTTGCCATTTAAAAAAATCAGCAATTTTGTCAAAAAGACACCACTACTGAAATCAACTAGTATGGAAATGTACAAATCCGTATAGTTGTATGAATTTGTGTGCCCAAAATTTGATGCCCTATAAAAATTTTACCAAAAAACTTCTCAAACTTGAGTGTTTCAACAAGGCTATTTTAGAGTTTTTGGGTGTTCTAGACTCAACGATGATGCTTGCTTTCCTCCAAGATGAGCCAATTTTTCCCTCAAGGCTGGATAAGGCTGGATCTCTCAAAAAAGGGTAGGAAGTCACAGATTTGGTACACTAATACCATCATAGAGTTGATGGTGAACTCAAGGAGACAATCTAGAGAGAAAAAGCCATGATTGCGTGCTATGCAGCCTTGAGAGATTGACTAATCCAGAAAAACATCTAATATTGAAAATAAATTATGAGATCTATAGATTGATTACAATGTACAAATGAATTCTTATAAATGCAATAAAGAAACCCTACATGAAACCCTAGGTGAGGATTAAGTTGGATCATGACAAGCATCTTCATCCTATGCTAAGACACAACATGACCTAAACATAGAAAAGCACTAGTAAATTTTGCTTAAATGTAATCAAATAAAAAGAGACCTAATTAATGATTGATAAATTATTTAGTTGATTACCCATTTACTCCAATAGAGGAAAGGATTTTAGATGCAAATCTAGAAGAGTCCTTATTAGCAAATATTAATCCATCTTATTCGAAGTCTTCCTATTCCTCGGAAGGAGAGAAGGTACTAAAAGACTTGACTAAGTAAAGAATAAAAATAAATCTATTAGAAGGCAGCTAATATGTTATGTAAATCTTCGATTGTATGACAAGTAAATTGCAATTGACTGTATAGGCAGGGATTTCTTTTTTTAGGTGTTCTAGATGTGTAGTTTTTTGCATGTAGTCACGCTGGGTCCCCTTAATACAATGCGATCCATTGAGAAAAAATAGCAAACATATTGGCAACAGACATAATTAGAGCCCAATTACTGCTCTATGTCTTTGACACTCCTGTTTTTAAAAAGGTTTGGAAGACTCTTGGAGCCTGGTTAAAAACTCCCCTAGCAACAGCACAAGCAAATTCAAATGCTCTCCCCCACTCAAGTTTCTCGCTGGTAGAATTATCCGCATTAAAGCTACCCCCACAAAATTGTGAAAAAACGGCATGCACCATGAAGGTCTTTATGTCATCTTGGTCTGCCCCTTGACCTAGACCGACATCTACTTTGCTCTTAAAACTTTCCAGCAAAATGAATGTTTACTTGAAGAAATGTTTTCATTATTCTTTCTAAAATTAAGTTGATTCATCATATAAAGCTAATTTTAAAATTTTTTGAAAGACCAAAGAAGATATAGAAGGGTATGTCAAACAAGCAAAACTCTTCTTAATATTAGAAGCTACATCAAGCAGAATTGACACTAAAAACTCAACCAATTCAAACAAAAACCAGCAAACATAGTTAGGGCCTAATTATTGCTCTATGGCTTCGATGCAGTCTTTAAGCATTTGGAGGACTCCTGATGTTTGGTTAAAAGTGATAGATTGTGGTCTCGTATTCCTAGGTTTGGGCTAGGTGGTGGGTGCTCCACCCCTTGACCCCAACCTGTATCTGCTTTGTCTCTTAAAGATTTGCAACAGAACACATGTTTACCTAGAAAATTAATCTCATAAGCTAATTCAATTTTAAAATATTTAGAAAAGACAAAAGAGGTTTTATGAGACATGTAAAACAAGCAAAGCTTTTCATAATATTATAAGCTTCATCAAGTAGAACTATAGCATAGAACAAAGATAAAGACAGCACCTTGTATTTGAATGCCTCAAATGTCCCATAGACAGTACCTGTAGACAAAAATCCATTTACCTCATTATGTAAATTTCTTCCGCTACAAAATACAGCCAGAAACTGAGTTTGATTGGGAATGTATGTAAACAATAGCCACAACCTAAATATGAGAGTTTTAAAAAAGGAGAATCACATTCAAGCTAAGAAAATACAGTAAATATATAACAAGAAATAACAACATATAAAATCTCAACTAGATTCTTAAAGAATGCAGAACTAACTTCATGCTGAACTTTCAGAATAAGGTCAAAGGTTAGAGAGACAGTGGTCAACATTGAGCTACTCTCTATAGAAAGAATAAATCTCTGACATGTACAACTAAAAAAATAACCAAACTTACTTTTCAATAGAGTACTTTGCTACTAAAGTGACTTAGAGAAACATTTATGCATATATGAAATTAAATTGTTGGTGTATAATATTTATTCAGTTCTAATCAACACTTTAAACGCATTTTATTGATCTTACAATTGCTGTTGTCATAAAATATCGTCAAGACATATTCTTAAGTGTGTTTATGTGTTCACAAGTTCTGGTGAATTCAATTGCTGAATTCAACATGGTCAAAGCCTGCATGGTACCATTGGCCAACTTTGCTTTCTAGCTATTTTTCCATCTCGTAGATGCTTTCTAAAGTGTTCTAACCCAACAATTGATATAGAGCATTTGTTTCTTTTAGCCAAGGGCAACCCTCGTCCAACATACTTTGGACTTTGTGAAGGAATAGATCAACCTTTGTTTTTAGTGGGTAAACTATTCATCGCCTTTCAAAAAATTTATTCCTTTCTTAATGTCTTATTTTTGGCATTGAAAACAATTTCTAGAAATCTTTGTTGCATTGCTTAGTAGAAGAGGATGTCGCAAACTCGGAGAGTTGAGAGCACTCTCATTCTATCAGTTTTTTGTAAGTGAAGATTTTGCTTATGAATGACCTTTTTGGGAGGTCTTCAGAATTGTGCCAAAATCAAATATTTTTATTTGGTTTTTTTGTTTTACCAGCAGGAGGAGCAAGATGTCTACACCAAATTTTGCCTAAATATTAGTTCACAATTCTGTTTCCTCACAACACTTCGTGCAACCCTTAGATTTGTGCCAGGAATTCATTTTTCTAGCTCATGCTGACTTTTAGGCAAGAGGTATATCTCATTATTTCAATTATTTGTTTCCTCTACTGCAACTTTGTGTTCCTTACAGTTTTTTGGTGAAAAGTATTCATTGTTTGCCCTCACAATCAAACACTTAGTCTGGAAAAGATTCTTAGCTTTGGCCTGATCTTGGTTGTATGGAGGAATTCCCAATGTCATTGGACTCATCAGAAAGCTGATTTGGAGAGGTACAAAATGTATTAGATAATAAACATTTATACGTGGCTATTGGCAATTTTTTATGACTAAACTAGTCAATGATTAGTGTTAGGAATTAAGATCTTAGATAGAGAGAATCTGATGCTCTTTATTGTGCTGTTCACAATATATTATTTGAGTAAGTATGTATGTATTTACTGAATTATATATTCGATATGTTGCTGAGGAGAAGAAATGCACATTGTTATTGATTGTCTTTCCTCAGCACATACGAATGATATTATATACATTATGAGGAATCATGTTTATGTAGAGACATGACCCTACGTGGCTTAAGCCACGTAGGGCCATGTCTTACATATCCATGCCCTTTCGAAACTGCAGTTTAAGTGCAATACAAATCGCATTATATTCTGTTTAACAAACTAATGTTACGTATAACTATCATCCGATGGTTATCGTAACACATCATATATTATGTGTTACGATAACTATCGGATACTAGTTATTGTAACACTTCTATTACTCAGTGCCGATATCGACTAAGTCGATTCCAATGGATATAACAGATATTTGATAAAGCCCGATTCAATATGGAATATACTATATGCTGTCAACTATTATATATATTGATAATCATGATAATAATAATAATATAATATATATATATATATAGTCGACTAGTATATCGAGTCTAATAAATATAATTCATTCGATTATATAAGTCAATCAGATCGAAGCTATATTTTAACACTCCCTCTTAGCAAGAGAGGATTGATAATCACAAGAAGTGAGTTTTATTGAAATCCCCGACTCAATTCGGAACTGGATTTTTTTAGAATAACACTTAATCACTCTATATCAAGGTTGTCGGCATGGTCCGAAATACAAGTTTAATGTACTCAACCTGATAGAAGAAATTTATCACAATCCCCGACTCAATTCGGAACTGGATTAAGTGACAAGTATAGGTGTCAAGATATCCGGCGCAATCCGAATCAAAACTTGAAGCACTAGTTATCATAATCCCCGACTAAATTCGGAACTGGATTAAATGATAACTTAATTGGGTCAAACTATACTATATGTTGTCGACTATTATATATATTGATAATCATGATAAGAATAATATAATATATATATATAGTCGACTAGTATATCGAGTCTGATAAATATAATTCATTCAATTATATAAGTAAATCAGATCGAAGCTATATTTTAACACTCCCTCTTAGCAAGAGAGGATTGATAATCACAAGAAGTGAGTGTTATTGAAATCCCCAACTCAATTCGGAACTGGATTTTTTTAGAATAACACTTAATCACTCTATATCAGGGTTATTGGCATGGTTCGGAATACAAGTTTAATGTACTCAACCTGATAGAAGAAATTTATCACAATCCTCGACTCAATTCGGAACTGGATTTAGCGATAAGTATAGGTGTCAAGATATCTGGCGCAATCCAAATCAAAACTTGAAGCACTAGTTATCATAATCCCCAACTAAATTTGGAACTAGATCAAATGATAACTTAATTGGGTCAAACTATTGTAGGTCGTCACCTTACAATAGTGACCTCACACACATGAAAGATCGTCATCTTTCCAAAATACACAATATTGCAATATTTTATTTTATTCATGAATACATTAATTTACATATTTATGAGATGGAATCTCAGAAATTTAATCACAACTTAATCATACCAAGTTTCTTTCTGAAGTACTCAATTTTCAACTTTGCAAGAGGCTTGGTAAAAATATCAACATTTTGTTCTTCAGTACTGATGTAGACCAGTTTGATAATCTATGTCTACCACGTCTCTTATGTAGTGATAAGGACTTTCAATGTGTTTGAAGCGATTGTCAAAAATTGGATTTACTAAAAGTTTAATGCAACTTTGATTGTCACAATAAATTACCGTAGGTTTTAGAGGTTTGCCAAACAATCCAAATAGTAACTTCCTTAACCATACTGCTTCTCGAGCTTCCATAGAAGTGGCCATATATTCTGCTTCAGTAGAACTTTGAGCAACAGCTGATTGTTTTCTATTGAACCACGAAATCATTGCCGATCCGAGGCTAAAGCAACATCCTGTAGTACTTTTACGACCGATTGAATTTCCAGCCCAATCAAAGTCAGTGAACCCTTGAAGTTGTATCTCAACATTCTCATATTTTAGGCCCATTTCAATTGTACCACATAAGTATCTTAGAATATGTTTAGTAGCTGTTAAGTGGATCTTCTTAGGTTCACACATGAAATGACTTAATACGTTTGTAGCATAGCAGATATTAAGACGAGTGTTTACCAAGAACATAAGTGATCCAATTAGTTGTCTGTATTATGAAGGATCTGTAGGCTCTAAATTTGTTGCTTCATCTTTGAGTTTGTGAAGATTTGTTTCCATCGGAGTGGTTAATGGTTTACACTCCTTCATGCCAAATCTAGTTAAAATGTCCATAGTGTATTTTCTCTGATTTAGGAAAATATGGTTTTCTTTCTATAATACTTCTAAGCCTAAGAAGTAGTGTAACAACCCTAGATCCTTCATGTCGAATTCATTTGTGAGTTCTTGTTTGCATTTAGCAATAAGATGATCTTCTCCTGTTATTAATAAATCATCACCATAAAGCACTAGAATTACCATTTCACCTTTGGATATTTTGAAGTATATATTAAGGTCGGCTTCATTCTTGGAGTACCCTATCTTGGAGAGATAATTGTATAAGTGTTCATACCAAGCCCTGGGAGCTTGCTTAAGACTGTAAAGTGCTTTCTTCAATTTGCAAACATAATTATTATTGTCATGGGTGATGAAACCTTCTGGTTGTTCTATGTATACTTCTTCTTCAATAACACCATTTAGAAATGTTGTCTTTACATCCATTTGATGTATCTTCCACCCTTTGGATGTTGCAATGGCGATAATAGTTCTTACAAAAGTATATTGAGCAACCGGAGCAAAGGCTTCTTCGTAGTCAATTCCAGCCTTTTGAGAAAAACCCCTGAAAACAAATCTGGCTTTATGTTTTTCAATACTACCATCTGAAGTATATTTGACTTTGAATAACCATCTAGAGGAGATGACTGTTTTCCCTTTAGGTCTAGGCACTACTTCCCAAACATCTTTTTTTACAATAGATTGATATTCCTCAATCATCGCATCTTTCCAGGCTTGACATGCTAGGTCTTCTTTAACATTAGATGGTTCGGATTTTGTAAGTTCTACCATAAGTGCAAGATAGCACTTTGATTTCTTGTTTTTTTACTCTCTTTAAATATTTCATCTGGTTCAACATTATTTTCCTCAATCATTTTTCTTGCCCATAATGATCTTTTCTTGTTGTTAGAAATTTCAACATCTTCAAGATTAGATGAGGGAAGTTCATGGTTTTCTATTATGTTCTCATCATCTAGGAAGGTATTCTCCCTTTGATTCTCAATTTCATCATTTTCTATAGTATTCTCCCTCTGGTTCTCATTTGATCCTTCTTCTATGAGTGTAGAGATTTTTAGAGCAATATCTTCTTCAAATTTGATATCTCTGCTAATGTCAATGGATTTCTATCCTGGTATGTATACCCTATATCCTTTAGTAGTTTCACTGTAACCAACAAATATTCCTTTCTTTCCAGAGGGATCTAGTTTGGTTCTCTTCTCTTTAGAAATGTGATCATATACAGACATCCGAAGATTCTTAGATGACTTAGATCTGGTTTCTTCCCTATAAAGGCTTCTTCAAGTGTGATGTTTTCTAGAATTGAGTGAGGACACCTGTTTTGAATGTATACAGCAGTATTAGATGCTTCGGCCCAAAAGGAGGTATGAAGATTTTGATCATGCATCATAGCCTTGGCAGCTTCAATAATAGTTCTATTTTTTCTTTCTGCTACTCCGTTCTGTTGAGGATTATAAGGTACAATATACTCCCTCTTAATCCCAACTGAAATGCAAAATTCTTTAAAGTTTTCAGAGATATATTCACCTCCGTTGTCTAATCTTAGGGTTTTTATTTTCTTCCCAATTTGGTTTTCAACTAATGCTTTGAATTCTTTGAATTTTAGCAATACTTCTTTTGATTCTTTTAGTTTAAGAAAATAAATCCAAGTTTTTCTAGAGTAACCATCAATGAAAATCACATAGTATGAAAAACCTCCTAGTGAAAGGGTTGACATAGGTCCACACAAATTTGTGTGAATGAGTGCTAATACAACTTTGGTTTTATGTTCACTAGAAGGAAAGGATCTTTTTATATTTTTCCCTAGGGCACACCCTTTACAAGTACTAATATGATTTGATTTTAAATTAGGTATCCCTGTAGTGATTTTCTTTATGGAGGGAAGGGTGCTAAATCCAAGATGTCCTAATCTTTTGTGTCAGAGTTCATTAGAGTTTGATACTTCATGACATAAAGCTGATTTGTGACTATTTCCTAATTTGCATAGGCTTCCATCTCTATACCCTATAGAAATAGCATTTTTAATATTGGTGTTCTTAGTCCATATTAACACTTTATTTTCTTGGAATGTGACTTGTTCTTAGTCCATATTAACACTTTATTTTCTTGGAATGTGACTCGATAGCCTTGATCGGCTAAGCCTAAAATAGAGACCAAGTTCCTTTTTATGCCTAGCACAAAGATCAATCTTTCAATAGTAGAGTTACCCCTGTTTTCAATTTGATTGAGCAGGTCCCAATTCCTTTTGTTGGATAAGTGGAGTTGTCTCCAATTGTAACTTCTGCAAAGGAATCTTCCTCTAGGTTTTCAAATTGATCTCTGAATCCTGTTATATGTTGTGATGCTCCGCTATCGATTATCCAAGTGTTTTTGCTTGAGTTTACTTCACTTGATAAGGCCAAGAAAAATAGAGATATTTCTGCCCCTTTGACTTCAGCTAATGCTGCTTGAATTTTCTTCCTCTCTGGACAGAACCTATGCGTATGACCAAGCTTATTGCATTTATAGCACTGTACTTTGGAGAAGTCTCGTTTTTTGTGATTTTTGTTATGGTTTCCTTTCTTATGTTTAAACTTCCGTTTGTTGCCTTTGAAGTTTGAATGAGTATTGAGAGCTTGAATCTCATCTCCTTTGGTAGGCCCAATCCATCTTGATATTTACCAGGATTCCTCTTGAGTGCAATCATTCTTGAGTTGATCAAACTTAGGTAGAGAAGAACGTCCAGTTATACATTGAATAAAAGATTCCCATGTGATGGGCAATCCTCTAAGGGCTATTAATGTTAACTCCATGTCATCAATATCATTTCCAATGGTGGATAGTGTTATATTTTCTGTCATTGATGAATTTATCTTGAGCCGAATGTGTGCTGGTGTAAGCTGCAAGTGTATCGAGACGTCCTCTATTGTATGTGTGTTGGTGTAAGCTGCAAGTGTCACCAGTTCTTGAAGGTGTTCTTTGCTGGGTGTGTGCAGTCGTATGCTGCTTGTGTCACTGATTGTTGGATATGTGTTGTGTTTAAGTGTTTGACACATGCTCCTTTTTACAAACATTTCACTTCAGTGTTCTGCTGCGAACAGCAAGCAGTTTGAAAAACATGGCAGTCGATACTATTAATAGAGGGTGTGCGGGTAGTAGACAGAGTTAATTACGTTGTTTTGCAATCAAACAAAACAGTCTGTATTGATGCGCTTGGTGCGCTAACATGTGGAAAGAAACGCATAAATAATAGCATGTAAGACCGTAATAGCATGTAAGACCATATGGCAGTGAGTGCGTTTTGAACCGTTTTCAATAAATTACTGTAGGTGATGATTGAGGTTGCGCAACCCACATCGGTCTCCCTTCAATGAGTAAAAAATGAACATAACATTCGATATGAGTGTCATGCCAAGTGTGCGAGAACAGCAGGTATCATGTGTTTTGAAGATTGAAGTTCGGTTTATTTCAAAACGTTATGTTTCGTTTGAAAGCGTAAGAGAGCCAGTGTTCGACAAAAAACTTTCCTGAAGTATAACGCTTTCTGATCATAGCGGATATGGCACAATCACTCCAGAGTGCTGACACGCACAAAACCAAAAAGAAAACGTCTTTCAGAACAGAGCAAATATGAGCCAAAATAAAAAATGGCCATCTAAAAAGTGGGAAAGTTTTTTTCAAGGTTTTTTTGGGGAAAACACTTGAATCGTAGTGTGGTCGTGCAGTGAAAAAATGCGAGTAAAGATAGAGCCAAAAAAAGTAGTGGTAAAAAAAACAAGTCGGGTTCCAGTGCGGAATGAGTGGTCTTTAGAAAACACAGAGCTGCATTGAACCATATGAAGGTGTATGAACACCGTTGAATAGTTTTGACAGTTTGAAGCGAGTTAATCTTCTCGAACTGAAGCTTGTGTGTGTGATCCTTCACAATACATGCTACACGCATGTGAAGTAATAATAGGCAGACTGGACTCAAAAACACAGTACGAATAACTCTGATAAGTAGCGATCTTTTATGTGGGATATGAAAAAGTTTTAAAAAACTAGATTCTTTGCAGAAGTTTTGTGACTAATGCAGCACTGAAGCTCTCACAGCGTGCTCGGGATTGGAGGTCATATCAAGGGAGTTTATCATACATTTGAGGGTCTTTATGTTCATGTAAAGACAAGGAATTAATTTTGGTCGTGCACCTCTGTTATTTTTCTTGTGAAAAGGTGGTGGCCTTTTGTAAACAGGTTGTAGCCTGTTCGGGAAATGTGTATGAAGTGTTGTAGCTCTCTATGTAAGTGGGTTGTAGCCCAGTTTATTTAGTGGAGCCGTGGTTTTTTAACCTGTATTGGGTTTTCCACATGATAAAAATCCTGTGTGTCTCATCTTCTTTTGCGTGTGTGTGTGTCTCTCATTTGTTCATTTGAATTAAAATTTATAAATATTGATTCACCCCCTCCCCCTCTCAGCATTTCTCCGTTTTTCAAATAGTTGATCTCTTAATTTGGAAATTCGAAGAAAGTAAGATGCGATGGTTTCCCCTTTGTTCATTTTTAGATTCAAATGTTGTTGTCTGAGAGTAAGTAATCTACTTGTATTATTAATCTCAAATGTCTCTTCAATAGTTTTGAATACTTCATAGGCTGTTTTAAGCCTTGCTATGGAGGGAAGAATATGATCTTTAACAGCATCGATTATGATCTTCTTTGCTTTGTTGTTATGCCTTTTCCAAGTTGATTTATCCAGTTCATCTTCCAGCATCTTTTTATCTTCTTCAACATAGGAATCTAATTCAAGTTCTTGGAGCAATGTAAGTATTCGTATTTTCCATGAGAAAAAGTTTGAAGCACCTTCAAGTCTGTCTTCTACTTTAATGTTGTTGGCCATTATAATTTCCCTTTTATTTATAATTAATCTTGATAGAATTCAGAATTAGTTTTAAAGATTCTTCTCTAGTAAGGCTCTAATACCATGTTAGGAATTAAGATCTTAGATAGAGAGAATCTAATGCTCTTTATTGTGCTGTTCACAATATATTATTTGAGTATGTATGTATTTACTGAATTATATATTCGATATGTTGCTGAGGAGAAGAAATGCACATTGTTATTGATTGTCTTTCCTCAGCACATACGAATGACATTATATATATTATGAGGAGTCATGTCTATGTAGAGACATGACCCTACGTGGCTTAAATGCCTTACATATCCATGCCCTTTCGAAACTGCAGTTTACATGCAATACAAATCGCATTATATTATGTTTAACAAACTAATGTTACGTATAACTATCATTCGATAGTTATCGTAACACATCATATATTATATGTGTTACGATAACTATCGGATACTAGTTATCGTAACACTTCTATTACTCGGTGCCACTATTGACTAAGTCGATTCCAATGCATATAACAGATATTTGATAAAGCCCGATTCAATATGGAATATACTATATGCTGCCGACTATTATATATATTGATAATCATGATAATAATAATTATATATATATATAGTCGACTAGTATATCGAGTCTGATAAATATAATTCATTTGATTATATAAGTCAATCAGATCGAAGCTATATTTTAACAATTAGTAATTTGTTATTAAGTTTTTGCTTGTATTAGGTATAGTATATATATAGCTGCAATTTTTCATGTAATTTCACTGCCTGCTTGTAACTCTTACTGAAATATATTGCTCTCATATGGTATCACAGACATTCCTTCATCTAGATGCTTCTTTTGTATGAGTAATTGCACAATTGGTGATTGAGGTAAGCCCACAAGTGTATCCAAATCCCTTTCTGGATGCAGCAATTCTGAGAACAGTATTGCTAGTTTCTGCCTTTAATTAAAACCTGACCTGTACCATTCACAGGCTCAGCAACAAAACCAGTCAAAGGCACTCGATTGTCAAAGCTGCATATGCTGGCAGAAGAGAACAGGTTTGTGGACCTCAAAGGAAGGTTGTCAACCTTTGAACAGCCATATTGTTGTGTATGGTGGAAGGGGGGACCGTCCATAAGAGACTGTGAGACGAACCTCACCACCTATTTTTTTCCGTGTTGCCAAATGGACGTCCTAGCTTAGAAATGCCCCTGAATATTAGGTTACACATGCTGTAAGCATTGTGAACCTTGACCGTCCATAAGAGACTGTGAGACGAACCTCACCACCTATTTTTTTTATTTGCAAACGGACTTCCTAGCTTAGAAATGCCCCTGAATATTTGGTTATATGTGTTGTACACATTGTGAACCTTGCAAACATTGTAACTCATACTTCGGAGAGCTAAAGTTGAGCCAGCTTCTCTAAATAGTTAATGGAATTATTCAATAATTTAAATCCCTGATTTTTGGAATTGAGATTGTTGGCATTGCAAGTTTGCTTTAATGTACAACTCAAGTTTACCTTTAAAGTATGTTATTCGTGAGAGGTGTCTTTTGTTTTACCCTCCTTTATTTTATAAATTTGAGCGATCAAGTTGCACTGGTCAACATTGGATTTTAACTGTAAATACAATGATGAATTTAGAAAATTTATAAAAAAAATTGGTGTAGGTGATCGCTGCTCAAATTGCTCCAGGAAATTGGTGGTTGTGTTGGTACCTAAAGCTTCTACATGTTGACAACCTCCTGAATAGCACAAGTTTGATTCTTATTTTAATTTGATATTCTTAAAATGAATGTAGTTTAAATTGTGCTATTGTTTGCTGGGTTTTACTCATATAAGGGATTCGCAGCTTATATTATATGTTATTTGTTATTTGTTATTTGTTTGCTGAACGGTTTAGATTTTGCAATTTAGTATTAACTCATTTATGAAGATTACATGAAATTGTTCATCATAGCCTTTAGAGGGGACCATCTGTATAAAGTTCTAATAAAGTCAAGGGAAGAAATCATGGTAAGAAGTTATCAATAATTAAAAATTATAATTTAGATGGAGTATATGAGTGATGAAGGGATGTGGGTTGCTTGAAGAACCAATAGTATGACTTTAGGACCAGACTGTTGATGAAAATAGTTCAGAAGAGGTTGGATTTATATATGTTGAATATGGAAAACTAGGGACTAGGATTTGATTTAGAGATCAATGGTGAAAGATTCAAGAAAAATTAGAGTTGATAAAAAAAATGTCAAGTGGCATTATTAGATTGATCGATTTGGGAAATAAAAAGATTGAAGAAAGATTAAGAGCTAAGATTGGCTTAACCAAATACAATGGTTGAGGATGAATTCTCTCACAAATGTGTGAAAGGATGCATGGGAAAGAGGGACCAAAAACACTTGAAAATAAAGGTAGGTACAAATGTCCTCTCACAGTGTGAGGACACATTGGGAAGAGGAGATTTGACAAATGTCTCCTCAAATGTGTGTATTTCACATGGGGAAAGTAGATGGAGAAATATCGCTTCTCACACATTTTGCAAGTCACACAGGTCAAATAGAGGATGAATATTTTCTTGATTCAATCAATAGTCAAGATTTTGATGTAATTTTTCAGGATAATTAGGATTAGGGAGTGATTAATTAAATTAATCACACTTCAGTATAGACAAAGGTTAATTAGCTAATTAATTTGATTTAGCTAACTAATTGGATTTGTAATATAAAAGGAGAATTAAATAATTTTTTTGTATTTATGTAATCCTTGTTGAATAGGAAAATAAAAGTCAAACTGAATTAAATAGATACATTTTTTAATTAAGGGCAAGGGGTAATGATAATGGGTGAATTGACTAAAAAGAATAAATAATATTTATTTAATTAATAGTCAAAACAGGATGAAGCCAAGGTTGCCAGTTCCAGTTTGAACTCAAGCTTAGTTTCGAGGATTCAGTTCACGGGTTCGAGCAAAATTTTTTGGGGGGTTGAATTTGCTTCGGGTTTGTCCATACAAAAACATATATAAATTATATGTAATATATAATATATGAAATACAAAAAAATATTAATATAAAATATACAAATATAATATATGATTTATAAAAGTTATTAATATTAAAATATATAAATATAATATATGAAATATAAAAAAAATAAGAATATAATCTATGAAATATAAACATTATCAATATAAATATATAAATAAAATATATATTTGCAATTTAGCATTAATATTAATATTAATAATTAATTTTATTAGTCGTGATTTCAAAGGTGAGGGCCAAACAAGGGTGATCTCCCAGAGCTCTCAATGTGCTTTTCTTCTCTGCAACTTAGTCGGCTATTTCGGACATGGTGGATCCTGGGGGATTCAAACCCCACCCGACAACTTATCAAGTACAAAGCAACTAGAGGCTGGATTAAAATTGGCAAAATGACCAAACCCAATGTATCAGTCCCAAACCCAGACCGGGACCCAAGGGGTCAACAAGAAGGACCCAGTAAACTTGGATATAGTATAATGGAGTCAGTGTAGACAAATTTAGGTGTCCATACTTATAAATAGAGATTGATGTCTCTTGTTGTGTTGGCACTTAGTTGTGGGAATTTGCATTTCCAATAGGTTGGTGCTTGCAAAGAAAGATCCTTTTATTATTTTGTGAGGTTGGATTTAAATAGTAGAGAGAGAGAGAGAGAGAGAGATTACTATTATGGTAGTTAAGTTTTCAATTAAGCTAAAAGCTTACATTATACTGATTCACCCCCTCCCTCCCAGTATAAGTGTGTGCTCATCACTAGTATTGCTACTTGTGAGTAGCCATCAAGATTCACAAGTTACTTGCAAGGTTATTAGATCAAGAGTTGGATCCCACAATCATCTACTCTGGTAATCAAGGTTGTGTCAAACTCTCAAAGAATCCAATGTTTCATGACAAGTCAAAGCACTTAGAGATTAGATATCACTTCATTCTAGCCAAACCCTTAGCAAAAGATAAGTTTAAGGCTTTCAAAGACAAACTTGGATTGGTGCAGAATGCCTTCCTAATGTTGAATTTTTAGCTTAGATAAAAACTTTTGCACAAGTTAAATGTGAATTTGTGTAAATGTTCAAGATAGTCTATTTTGCATCTCACTTTGAAGGACTAAAACCAAAATATTTTATTTAACTAGAAAAATCTTACAAAGTGTAAGATATCCACAGTGATTTAGAATTATCTTCCAACTCGACCTTACAAGTGATAAGGATGCTTTTTGCAACTAAAGCTATTTTTTTGGAAAACTCAATTTATGTTGAACTAGTATAAAATAGAAGCAAGATCAAAGAATGTAAAGCTTCTATATTATTTTGAAGGACTACGAAATTGAAGTTGTTACATACTAGAACAACATACTACATGTCCATTTCCATGCAACTACGAGTTCTATCAATTGTGGAGGTTGCCTTGTTAGTTTTTCGAGGAAATGGAAAACAAGTTTGAAGGTGTAATTATCTATGTTAGTTTCCACATTTTCAAGATTGTGTGATTATTCATAATTCTCATTCTAAAGCATTATAATAGTATAACAACAAAATTATACGTTGAATCTCAAGTGGAATACCTTGGCTATCCTAGATGTTTCTTCATGAGGAAAACAACCAAATTTCCTTGTTTATGCTAGATCCAATTCAAAAATTGCAATTTTTGCTACAATTCTTCTTTCTCCTTCGTACAATTAATTTATTAACTTAGGGGCCAGCCATCATATGTCCAAGTCAAAATTCTACTTCTTTACTCTCAATCATTGTAACACTAACAAAATCTTTGTCAATCCTCATCAATTAAGATGTTTTCAGAGTAAGCAATGTTAAATAGATAAGGAATGGTTTCAAAAGGTTTTCTATGTCCCTTTATTGTCACAAAATCCCCTATTCATATATCAAACGATCCATACAAGAGATATAGAAGCCATAGAGTTCATGCTAAATGTAGTTGTCATCCAAGACTTTGGATGATATGTTTGAGGGATATACCTTGATTTTCTTCAACCAATTAATTACCTTCTCTTGTACCTCCATCCACCTTAGGAAACATGTTCATACAGCCCACATTTCTCAAGCCACTGTAACTTCATTTATTGAAGTAGCCTATAAGCAGCCACAACAAATAACAAATCTTTCCTTAATAACATGTGATGCTAGAGAATCTAATGTTGGATTGATGGCTCCAGGAGATAGCTAGCTAGGGTTTTGACAAAATCATGGCAAACGGTAGAAACTAGGATAGCAATGTGGTCGAGGATTTCAAAACCGGGCATAGCGCCCTCCTGTCCAGGTTTGGGAGGATCAAGCCCTTGGTACATCTAAGAGGCCATCGGAAAGGCAGACTCAGAACCAGAAGGGGTCGAACTTTCATTTTTGCTCAAGCCCCAAGAGTACAATGTCCGCACCTTCGAAACCCTTCAAGGAGATTGAGCAGAAGTTTTGGAAAGTGGAGCAAAGGAAAGCTATAAGGTGAGCCTGGATCCCTCATCCCTTTCCCTTTCCTTGCATATTGAAAATGAGGAATGGCGAGATGTAGTGTCTACAGTGAAGGAAAAGGCTTTTTTCATGAGGGGTCCGAAGAATGGCCAATGTACTTAAGGGTGACGAAATGGTGCAATAAACTTTAGGGTAAGGAGTTCACTATCAACACCCTTCCAAACGACTTTTATTTGGTTGTTTGTCCGACACCCTTTGATAAGCAATGGATTTTGAATAGTGGGTCTTTCATGATGGGGGGGTTTAGGGTTTTACATTAGAGAATGGTCGCCAAATTTTGATCCCACTAAGGCCATAATGGATCCAACTGTATAATCTTCTGAGTGAATATAGGAATCCTGAGACATTGAAGTTGATTGGGAACAAGATTGGGAGGTTTATTTGTGCAGATGATGTAGTCGAGAAAAAGCACTTGTCACTTCGATATCTACTCTAGGATTTGTGTACAATGGAAACAACACCCACCCTTTCCCTCTGTGATTTAGCTCATCTCCCAGGAAGGAATCTAGTTTTAGAAGATTGAAGTGGAGGAGCTAGAAGAGAACCATAGGAAATGCAAAAGCTCGAAACACCTTACCAAAGATTGTATTGTTCATGAGAAAGGGCAAGGGCTTGAGCTTAATAAGACTGTTGATGAAATTTCACAATTGATGGATGAGCTTGATGGATCTCAAATGTTGGTAGTGGGTGAGAAGGTTGGCTACCGTGTGCTCCTTGATACCATTGACTTTGTTTTTGAAGAAGAAAGGTTTCTTGGATCTTCCTCTGCTCCCAGAGTGAGCCTAGAGATAATCCCTAATAGGCATGCGCAGGGGCTTAGTCCAAATGGTTTGGGAGTGGACTCTTTTGAACTTGTAGCCAATAATGGTGTTGACGATGGGTTTTGTTCAGAACTAGGATAAATCTCCAAATATTCAAGGGTCATAACATAGGGAGTCCCCTTAGGGCAGGAATGATGATGTATTTTTGAGGGATCGAGCTGAGAAACCGGCTACAGAGTTGGATGTTTTCCCTTCTGAAGAACACAATTAGTGGATGGTGGAGAGTGGATGTCAAGGAGGTCAGACTATGAACACCCGACTGCTAGAGGGGAGAATGAAACTTTATGTGATAAGGTCCAGTTTAAGGACATCCAAATTTCCCCTATTAGAAATCTAGAGAAATCCTTTGAAGATGCAAGAGACTATGATGATAACTTTGGTGATGTTGATGAGGATTCCTTGTTCGCCAATGAGGCTCCAACTATGGATAGTTTGGGGTTGAATGCTGCGATGGGTATTTTGGAGAAATGAAGTTTGGGTTTAACATCTGCATTGTTAGGAAAAGTCAAGATTGGGGAAAAGAAGAGAGGTATAAAGACTGCTAGAGAGCTATTCGAGATTACTGGGTGTTCTATTGGTCAAAGCAAATTGAGATCCCGAGAGCAATGAGGATCCTTTTGTGGAATGTCAAGGGTTGCAATGCCCCTGACAAAGTGTGGTTGATCAAGAGATGCCTTGATCAGTTGCGACCTGATTTAGTTTTGTTGCAAAACACTAAATTGAAAGAGCAAGATGTTGAGTCTTTTAAAAGGAGTTTGTACCGATGGAATAGTGCCTTTGTGGAAGCTTTTGGGGGCCTCAGGGGGTTTAGGGGCTCTGTGGAATGACTCTAAGATGGAAGTGAATGTGGTTCAGCAAGGCAAGTATTGGCAATGGCTCAAAGTTCTTTCTAAGTCATTGAACCTCCTTTTTTATCTTAAATGTTTATGGCCCTAATAGCATAGTCGACAAGGAGTTGTGGTAGGATCTCTTATGGGTTCTTAATATTGATGAGGAGGCCCTTTTTTTTGTTGGGTGGTGATTTCAATGCTATCCTTCATCCTATGGATAAAAAATGGGGTCTTGGTTGGATAGGTCAAGCTTAGGAGAGATTTGAATTAGTTGTGACGGATAATGGGTTGATTCAGGTAAATTTCAAGAAAGGGGACTTCACTTGGACTAACAAACGGTGAGGTTTCTTCAATATTGTTGAAAAACTTAATCAGAAGCTGAAATTTTACCTATCACAAGCTCGGATCATTACCCTATTAGTATCATTGTGCAAGCTAAGGATGCTCCTATGAGATGTCCCTTCAAATTTGAGAAGATGTAGCTTAGGGCTTAAGGATTTAAAGATCTAGTGGCTAAATGGTGGATGATGGCTCCTCATAAAACGAGCAACAGGATCTTTATTTTCTTTAAGAAGCTTGAATTTCTTAAGGAATGTCTAAAGCGATGGAATAGGGAATCCTTGAAGAACATTTTCATTAATAATACCTTTGCCTTGATTCCAAATAAAGATGAGGTAAGCACTTTCAATGATTTTCACCCGATTTCTTTGTGCAATACTGAGTATAAAATCATTTTGAAGGTTATACCGAATAGATTGAAATTGATTCTAAAGTCGATTATCATGAAGGAGTGGAGTGGCTTTTGTCCACATAGATCCATTGTTGAGGGTATTTTTATTGCCCATAATGCAATCCACTCTATCAAGATGGCTAGGATAGAATGAATGATGGTCAAACTTGATATTAGGAGAGCATATGATGAGGTGAATTGCGGCTTTCTCTTGCAGACTCTTAGGAAATTCGGTTTCAATGATAGATGGGTGGAGTGGATTGGGATTTGCATTAATACTCTACGGTTTCGGTTTTCAGTCCTGGCCAATGGGAGTCCTCGGGGTTTTTCAAAGCTCCGAAAGGGATTCGACAAGGAGATACACTCTCCCCATTTCTCTTCACCATTATGGCCGAAGCCTTGGGGAGATTGATTTCTAAAAAGAGGGTAAATAGGCTTTGGAAAGGTATCGAAGTGGTGAATGGTGTAGATCATATATCTTATTTGCAATTTGTGGATGATACCTTTCTAATGGGTGAGGCTTACTTCAAGAAAGCACGTGTGATGAAGGAAATCATTCATAAGTACACAAGGCAAGTAGAAAACAAAGAGAGATTTGTAGAATTCTTGATATGAAACCAAGCACTTTACCAGGCAAGTATCTTGGTACTCCCTTGTTTGGGGGAGCTTGTAGAGCAAATCTTTGGAAGGAGTTGGTGGACTGTTGTTTGAAGCGAATGGATGGTTGGAAGAATAAGTGGCTATCTTCAGTGGGAAGGATTTTGATGCTGAAATCACTGGGCATCTAGCCATCCATACATTTTCTATGATGTGCTTAAAGATCTCTCAAAAGGTTGTCAAGGTCATTGGATAGAAGATGAAGTTTTTTTGGAATGTAGCTAGGGAGTAGGATAAAGTCCCACTTTTAGCTTGGGAAAAGGTTTGTAAACTAAAAAAGGAAGGGAGCGTTGGATTGAGAGATTGGCAGCTCATGAATGAAGTGATGGGTGCGAAGTTGGTTTGGAGTATATACTCTAGCCCAAATCAATTAGTCAAGATTTTGAAATCCAGGTATTTGGATTCAGAGGAGAATTAGAGGATTTTCACTATTCGCAATCCCCCTAAGGGCTCAGCTATTTGGAATTTCATTTTGTCTTGCAGGCCAGTCATCATTGACCATATTACTTGGTAGATTGTTAATGGACTCTTGGCAAAGTTCTGAGATGATTCTTGCAATGGGCATCTAGCACTAAGAGAGCATGGGGACTTGCTTGAATTAAAATTGCTTTTTACTCAAAGATGGAGGAGCAAGGTTAGGGATTACTTGGAGCTCAAGAGGGTAGAAGATGGAGAGAAATGGGTTTGGAAGTCTTTGGATAATGAGGGACTCTTTGTTGATCAATTGGCGAAGATGGAGGAGATGTTTTGAAGCAGAAACATTCTCATTAATGATAATGAGGACAAGGTGGTTTGGTGTAGAGCTTCTGAGGCCCTCTTCCTGAGACCCCCAATCCACATATCCACTCCAAGATGGTTTGTTGGAGTATGGTTCTACATAAATTGGGTTGGCAGGGCCCTCTTCCTGAGACCCTAAAACAGCTTTTTGTTAAATGGATGAGTGGGAGTAGTAAGTCAACTCTTTCTTGTATCTACAGAATCTACCCCTCCATTGTTATTTGGGAGATTCAAAAGGAAAGAAATAGGCATACTTTTCAAGATAAGCATGAATCAATGGACAAGATCTTCTTGAGGATTTATCAATCCATTTTGGAGGTTGTGGGGGTTGCTTCCTCCAAATTTTTCAAACCTTAGGTACCTTATACAAGAGAAGATAAAAAATTTCAGCATCATTGGTCAAGGATTAAGATCAGGCCTGTTCGTGGGCAAAGTTTAGTTATTCTAGCAGCAAAGGTTTCTAAAGAGGTGAGGTAGTCATGACCTATGGAGGGTTGGACAAAGATAAATTTTGACAATGCCTTCAAGGGCAACCTAGGGCCCTCTGGTATTGGGTATGTTGCAAGGGATTGTTCTGGTAGCATTCTCACTATGGGGGCGAAGAGGATTATTGAAGGGACTAATAATGTTGTTGAGGCGATTGGGACTCTTCATGCTGTCTGACTTGGCAAAAGATTGGGGGTCTCGAGAATTCACTTGGAAGGTGATTCTCCCATCATTATTAATGCCATTATTTATGGTAGTGTTCAAGCTTGGCACCTGCAGAAATATATTAATGCTATTCAAAAAGAATTAACCTTTTTTGAGGGGTTCCAAGTAAGCCATGTACAGTGTTCGGGGAATGAGGCGGCTAACGCCCTCTGAAAGTGGGCGCTAACGTTTAATGATGAAGGGGTAGTACAGGTTGAGGATTTTGATAGTCTTCCTTTTGATGAGTAACATCACTCATCTACATTCTGCTAACATTGGTATTAATGGTTGTCGCAGAGAATATGTTGATGGGAAGGGGTTTGTGTGGGACATTTAAGGAAGGCAAGTGTTTGTCTTTTTCATTCGAAGGTTTGAGATGTGCATTGGTGGCGTGGT
Organism: Chamaecyparis obtusa; assembly: GCA_027943335.1. Lineage (NCBI taxonomy): Eukaryota > Viridiplantae > Streptophyta > Pinopsida > Cupressales > Cupressaceae > Chamaecyparis > Chamaecyparis obtusa. Next base: position 2,436,505 of record BSBK01001966.1, read on the forward strand.
ACCGGTGGAAGCAACATTCACTTTGCTTACCACTCACTGCATTTTTGGTCCAGTCACGGCTTAGCATTTGAACAGGGTGTTCAACTTCCAAGATTCGGAGTTTGTTAATGCTCTGTTGGAATTGCTTGGAGGTGATTTCATTAACGTCAAGCGTCATTATCAGTCAAATATGGATGTCATTTCTATGGTCTTGGCTTGGGGACTAGAGCTAGCTGAGAATGAGGCATTGATCAGATGGGTTATGCAATCAATAATGCAGATTTGTTGTTTGGGTTGGAGTCTGTTTTGGAATGGGTCATTCCTGGGGTGGGCTTCGATGTCCACAAGGGCATTGCAAACCCAAGGGTGGCAAATGCTTATGAATTAATTCCCTTTATTTGTTGGCCCTCCGATGTAGATAGAGATGAATGAAGAATTTTGGCACTATCCGATTGGGAAACATTGAAGCTTTACCTTCAACGACGGGAGTTCATGGCGAACCAGGCCTTAATGGTGGTCAACACAACAGAGAATGCAAAGAAGAAGCGGAGACCAAGGAACAGGAAGCGAGTGACTCCCCACGGAGCTAAGGTAGGGGTGGGGATGAATGAGGTAGAGTAGGTGTTACTATTTGGGGTTTGGGTGAATACCCAATTTTGTTGCTCTACTTTTGTAAAGCCTTTTTGGGTGTTGTTTGTCCCAAGTTTTGGGTATTGATGTTTTTGTTCTTGTTTTGGTGGGGGGAGGATTTTTGAGTCGTACTCTTGCCAAAAGTTTTTGGTTGGTGGTGTATTGGCAATGGTTCCTCTTTTTGGTGTGTTTGATCATGGGCAGTCTCATAGTGGCTCGAGATGGTAGTGGGTTGGTGGTTGGGTGATAGTCAAGTGGTGATTTCTAGGTGGTGGTCTGGTGGTAAATTTTGGGTTATGGCTTGCTAGGCAAGCTTTTGATGTAATTATTCATATGTACTTTTTTATTAAACTATATTAATATAATCATTATTATTACCAATCAAAAAAAACATGTGATGTTGGAGATGTTGATTGTGACTTAAAGAAGTTTGATCAATTTAAATAGGTTACAAAACACAAGTTCTTGCAGAAAAGCACTTATGTGGCCCTTGCACTAGCCATGTCGTATATGTTTTCTTACAATCCTTTATTGAGGCATATTTTTTTGCATATGAGATTTTAGTTCAGATTGAAGAAAATAGTTCTTTAGGAGGATTAAACTTCTAATTTATCCTTCCTCTCCCAAGCACATGACATCAAACATAAAGGAGAATGTTGACGTGCAACATTTATACACCTTTTTATCCTAGTTTTCCCTTAGCTTAGCTAGGTAGCTTAAGTTAAATTATTTGAATTGTGCATAATTATTATTTTGTACGGATAAATTGTAATCTTCACCTTCACGAAGTTGACCTAGAAATCAACCCTAATCAATATCCAATTTAGCATCTTAGTTTACTCCCAACAAAATCCAATGTCAATTTAGATGAATGGGTTCACCATCTCATAAAGTCAACTCACACTAACCTTCAAACAAGGGAGTTAAGGCTCAATCACCTTGAATCAAGTGAGTTAAGGACTAACCTCCTTGAATGAAGAGAGATGACTCACATTAAGATTGAATCAGCATTCATTTAAGATTCCTTCCTAATTGGCCTATCAAAAGGTACGCATGTGATTCAATTTCAGGTTAAATCAATTTAATATTAGAATCAGTTTATTATTCTTACAATTGCTAAGTGTCAAAATATTGAATTGTTTAACACATGTTTTGGGGTGAGTTTTATATGTCCACAAGGTCTTTGGCTGAATTTACTTGCTGAATTCAATATATGTGCACTTATACATGTATATACTCATACACATACACATGGACTCTAAATTCAACTGCATGTACATGCATACCATAGTATCCATTTTTGTTAAGAAATATATACATGCTCAAACAAAACATAAATTTTGTTCGCACATATGAAATCAGAAATAGGACAAGAAACGTGTAGCATAGTTATCAAGTACATATATTGAAATATCGCAGATATCTCTGTGATAAAGTTCACTTATCGCAAGAAGTTCTGCAGCGCGAGAAGTTACATAACTTTTGCGCAAGAAAATATCGCAGATATTTTAAAAACTTATTGCAGATAAAATGCAAAAATATCGCCAAAAAATTGTTAAAATATCGCGATAAGTCTTCAACTTATCGACCACAGACGCATATAGATAATCACAGCCCAGAAAAGGGCAAAACATAATTTTTTTGATTGGATAAGGGTTAAAAAATTGATTTCAAATTTTTTATGTTGAATAAACAGATATCCTTGCAATGAATATCAATGACATATACTATATAGTGATGCACAACCACATAGTATAAGTGATATTATACATACCTGTGATTTAGGTTTGTGACCCTGCATATTTTGCTGGAGCTTGCTACTGTTGAACAAAACTGCAGCGAGTCAGCATTGATAAACTTTGTTCAATGCCCTGGAAATTTCTTTCAACAATTTATCACTGCTATCAACAAAAATTAGCCAATAAAATTTAAAAAGTTGTCTCGAAATCTGCCTTCTACCTACTCTGGCTCGGATTTTGTGCCAAGGTGCAAGTTTCAACTATTTTGCTTGTGCGTTTAGCAAGTCATTGTGCAAAAATTGTGGCAAACTTTACCTATTACTTGTGGTAAGTAATACTGTGTGTAACTTGCGGCTGGATTCAGCTCACATTTACTCACCTGACTCGTGAGTAATTGCAGTTCTTTGCAGCTATGACAGAAACAAGTTCACCTAGTTGGGGTACCAAAATCCGTAGGTGTCTATGCCTAGAAACATGTTGGAGGAGCTGATGGTATTATCATTGATCACTGTTGACTATTATTGTGAATTTGAGAATGCTCATCAGTGAAAGTCTAGGACTAACTGGGCTGGGAGGCAATTGATTATGCAAAGAACCTCTCAAAATATTCAAAGGTGATAAATTGCTAGTAAATGGGGATTGAATGGTGATATGAAATTTCACTTGATATTTGTATAATGAAAGAGGGTTGTGAGAGGATCTCTGAAATCAAGAAGGGGAATGAGAACTGTGGTATTGAAGAGCCAAGGCTGTAATAGATTGCAAGGCTGAGCAATGCCTCATGAATCTGTTCCCATCTGTACACAAATTTTTAAAGGTGAGCACTCAATGCTAGATGGTGTACTGCCTGAGTAAAATACAAAAGGAGTATTTCAAGGATACATGGGGATGCATTCCCTGCCCCAAAATCTGGCATCCCCATCCCCTAGCCATTTCGGGGACGCTGAGAGGACATCTACGGTTGTTGAAGGAAGATTGGATGAAATCTAATAAAAGAAACTATACTTATTTTAGTTTGCTTCAGAGATCAGACTATCAGACTATGGCTACCAGCCATCAGCATTCCACATGTGGATGCGATTTTGTACCCTATTTGCATTTATATATATCTAGATCAGCTTGTTTGGTTCGTTTACTCATTTACTGACTCATTCGATGCATCTCCTCATTGAATTTTGCAAAAAAAAATGCATTTCTAATTAAATTTAAGCAATTTTTTAAGTTCCTGATATTTTACCGATAAGTTTCTGGCTTATCTCCGATATTTCCCAGTATCTTTTTTTTGCCCTTGGCAAAAAGTTGCCGATAACGATATTTTGAACTTATATCCCAAATCGTGAGAAGTATTGAAAAAATTCTGGGGGCAATAGAAGCAGATAATATAATTTGATTAAGGATGTAAATAGAAAATGTGATGTTTTTCAATTTGAATATTTTCTGCTGACAGAAACACATATTCAGGCATGCATATACACATCTACATGCTCATATGCACATGCATATACAATTATATAAATTATACATGTATATACTTCACGTATACACATAAACATAGAACATACATATATATACATGTATGCATATAATTTGGTCAAAATTAGAGATTGAAAAAAATTTCTTTTCCAATTCAGAGGACTTCGTGTTAATATAGAAATACAAACATATCTACCCACATAAACATCTGCATACTCCTGCTGCCATGGATATGTGTATACGTATATGGATACACACACAGTACATTTAGATACATATATAGACATATATAACATGGTGGGCAATTTAGTTAAAAAGTGCATATTCAGAAAATGTAAATTGCAATCAGGCTATGAAGTCAGGAAGGGAGCAAGAAAAATGACCCAGAGTATTTTTCAAGTAAATATCCTTAAGCTTCAAATCTATAAAAATAGATAAAGAACATTTTCATGCAAAACACACGGCAAATAAATGTAGAAACCATTGTTTGATTAAGGTGAGAGATAGAGATGGATTTGTCTCTCACGCTGCGCATCACCCGACCGCTAACAATCTTAGATATAAAGTCCGTCAATATTAACCCGCTCCATTTGAGAAGTAGGGCACTAGAAAATATTGCGCGAATAAGATAAAAGCCGTGGGTATTTCAAGCAAAAAGGGTCTGTTTAATGTCTACAGATGTAAAATGTTTCTGTTTGCCTTCCACAGAATGCCGCAGGTTAAACAAGAAATAAACGCTTGTTTGATTTGCAAACAGATTCGGTGTCCACGCAGAATATTAAAAATTAAGTTTTTGATTCACAAACGATTTTCTATCAAAATCTAGAGTCCAATAGTATACAGATTCTATCCTCTAACAGAAAAATCCCCCGTCACAATATTGAAATTAAGTGTGCAATCAAAAATTATTTAATTACCGATAGCGCCGCCCACAGCGCCTCCCACTGCAGCACCTGTTGCCACTCTAGCCAGGCAGCTATCTCTAGCCATTGCAATTTCAATCCAGACAAATTAAAAAGATAAAGAAAAACGCTTAACAGTTAAAACCCTCTCGGAACAATTGGCGATCTAAAACCCTTTCGTATTCTCGCAGCAAAATCCGAAGGCAAGCAAAACTATTTACAGCAAGGTATGGAATATTAAGTCACCCCATAAATCTCACAATTAAACGTTCCGAGTATCAAACACTCTACCTATTTTACAGTTAAAATATTATTTTTTCCTACTATATTTTATTATAAAAATTCTTCATTAATTAATGTTGTTATTAAGTTGAGGAACAGCTAGAATCATTTAATTTAATGTGTTGTAATATTTAAATGAAAATATCAATGATTTTTGTTTTTGTTTTTTTTTTCTTTAAAAGTGTTTTAAAGTGGTTCATATTCGTTCAACCATCTATTTGACAATGTCGAAAATTTTCATTTTGAAGCTACAATGAAAGATAGCATATATATTTTTATGTAATTTAGGGGAAAGACACTAGTAGTCGTTATAGTTAATTTCATGCATCTAAACGGTATATTTGATTTTGACAATTTTTTTTTGTTCTCTTTATACGACTTAACTGCTTAATGTTAAGGTTTCGACTTCTAGATATTAACGATGCACATTGTAGGAGTCACTATGTGCGAAAGGGTCAAAAAATGGTCAAAAACTGGTCATTACAAAATGTTGCTCGATACCTACTTGAAGATGGTCCAATAATCATCCACTCAAAATCACCAGTACTTGTGGACAAATGTCTTAGTAGTGGTCGGCGATAACTTTCAAAAAAAACCACTAGGTAAAGGTGTAAAACCTTAGCAAATCTTTCATTATTTTGGGGGGAAAATATTAATTGGGTTGGCGAAATTTTTTAAATTTTAAAGGAAAAATTATTATTTTCTATTGGCAATTTTTTTTCAATCATATGAAAATTTTGGCTAATCCTTCATTATTGTTAGATAATGTATTTGGTAATTTTTTTACTTTTAAAGAAATAGATATTTAAGTGTATTAGTGAATTATTTTCAATCATATGAAAATTGTACAAAATGTTTTGTGAATATTCTATTATTATAGGGAAATTTTATTTTCTTTGGCAATTTTTTTAGTCCCTTCAAAATTGTAGAAAAATTTTGGCTAATCTTTCATTATTTATGAGGCAAAAAAAAAATTGAGATTTTGTCACTCCCTTGAAAATTGAAATGTGATTCTCATTCGTATTTCTATTAATAACAACTTGCCATGAGTGATTAGTTGCTATGATGGGTCAATATCAAATGGCAATTAATGTAATTAAGGCAATTTTTATGGCATATCACATCAAATCTTCAGAGAATAAATGCTAGATTTGTTGTCTACAAGGTGGTATCAATAATCGTGACCATAGGCACACATACCTAACAACCATCATTTTACCATTATATATTTATTATTTACAATCATTGGATGATCCCAGATCAATGGCTTAAATTCTATTTTAGGCTGAAATTCTACACCACGCAAAGTTTTGTTAAAAGTCTCTAGAATGGAGACATGAGTCAAATCTGCATACTTAACTTTATACCCTAACATTAAACATCGACCACAACTAAACATGTGGACAGTAGATAATGTTTCACTCCACTCACAGCGACCGTTGTATAATTTGGTATTGATTGAATGTCTTGTTAGTGACATTCTCATGTGCAATCCACACAAGGCGTATAATTTGATACTGACGGGAGACGTGATTCCCAATTTCTCACACTTTCCCATTTATGGCAAAGATTTATAGAGGTATAAAAGATTTAACGCAGTACGTCTAAAAATATATGTGTCTTCCTTTGGCCTTTGTAAAGGATAAAGGAATTAAATTATTAATAGGGTTAGGAATTAAACTATTGATTAGGAATTAATAAGGAATATGTGTTTTTAGGTTATTTATAGATGGTTTAGGCCTATTTCTTCTTTAATAATTCAATTGTCCTTGGGTAGAGAGAATGTAGTAGCTAGTTGTAGAGCCTGGTTTATGATTTTTTCATCTTTATTTCTCTTTTGGTAGACAAATTGTAGTAGTTGGGAGAAGAATCTGAGATTCTGAAGATGGCTAGTCCTATTTGGTGAACAATGATAACTGAGAAAACACATAAGGCCTTGTTGGGCGTCATCACAAATCCAACGTTGAAATAACTTTGTAGGGAGTTTGGAATGTTTACAAATGAGGTTGTGAGGATGGTGTTAGGTCATGAATTTATAGTATATATTGATAGATATCGAGTGAATACAAACATTATGCCCTAGTTTTGGGCCTCTCTTCTTGACCTAGGAGGAGACAAAGTTGAGATATTGTTGTTGTTAGGGTAAGTTTTCAAAGAAGAATTCCTGGGGGATCACATTCAAGTTACTACCCTGGCCAAAATAGGGTGGGAATCCCATGGCCAAGTGATATATCCAAGCTCTTTTAGCTAGGCCAAAATGTAGCCCAACAACCATTTATTATGAACTTGAATGATCACGAACTAGCATGTCACAGGAAATAGGTGACCATTCGTAAGGATTTCCTCTAAAAATGGTTTCTCATGGGTGAATTTTTAAACTAAAAATGGTTGGAGGAATTTGTACAACTTCTCATCTCTGAAGCATTCTACATAGAATGAAAGGATAGAGATCTCCCTACTTTTTTGAAATGAAGGGCTTTTTGTTTTGCAGGCGGCAATTTTTGGCAACATAGTTATCACTAGTGGTAGCAGAGCTACATGGTGCAGATACCACTATCCTACCAAGATATATGTGCCCTATCAATGCCCTACCAAGCTACCATTGTCATACCACCTTTTGGTTTATTATGGTTCAGAATACCACCTTTTGGCTTTCAAAGGGATAATATTTATTGTAAATTTTGAGTGAAATTATAACTCTACGGGAATTCATTATTCTATAGATTTTACTCTCTAATGTAAATATTCATAGACATGTAATTATTTTATAGGTCTTACTCTTCAATGTATATATTCATAGAAATTTCACTTATTTCAATTTATGAATGAAATGGACAAGGATTTGCAATAAAATTATCTCACATCTTGGTATGTGATTATATTAGTGTGAATATCTAACAAATTCTTTTTGATGTGTAAAGGTTCGAAGCCAAGAAGAAATAAAATGTAGTATGAATGAAACATCTAAACCTTATATATGTTTTAACTACATGCATAACAATTTTAAATATACAAGAAAGAGCCATACTAATTAGTAGTTAAAAGTAATTTTTTATCAAAACAGGCCCAAAGTATAATATAATTTCTATTTGTATCATCCTAAAAAGTTATCACCTATAACTAGATGCTTTATTAGGACCTATTAGACCCCGTTTTGGAATTTTTGAGGACTAAATGTTCGTTATGCTTGATCCTGGCAGCCTCTTGTTCTTCCCCCCACGTCTTTTCACCTATCCCAATATATTATTCAAATTTGAGATCATTTTATAGGGTACAGATCACCAAGTTTGATATGTATCTGGGATAGATCACTAAACTCAATATGTCCCCTTGGGTTTTAGCCCAAATTTTTCCTAGGGCCCTATGTCAAGGTGCTAATCAGAAATCTAGTCTCGTGGTCGGCCTACCTAATTTTTAATCCCCAAATATTGTGAGATGTATTTAAACACCATATTTCTCCTCATTTTAGAGGAGACCTTCATGATCATTGACAAGTGCATCCATTTTTGTCAAAACATTCAAACATTCAAGTTGTCAAGTGCAAAGAAGCAAAAAACTAGCTTAAAACCATTCAAGCATTCATTCTCTTCAAGCATTTGAGTTGTTTTCTTTCATAGATCTAGTCTTTTTTTCTCATTAAAGGCCAAGTACAGGAGTTTTATATCAATAAATAAGATCCACATCCATCTACTTTCATCCAAGTCTTCTCTCTCTTATCCTCAATTAAACATTATGGTGAATTACAACATCTATTCCATGAGGTTTTATCTTTCATGATTTCCTTTTAGGTTTTTGTGTTTAGTCAAAGCTTTTGCATCAGCATACTTGATCACATTCAAAGGAGCATTTGTGTTACAAAGGTATGATATACTTCATTTTCTAGATCTATCTTATGCCACATGCTAGCACTCTTTTCTTTATTTTGTTTCATTTTAAGGTTGATTCTTAAATAGGACTTTGACTAAGGCAAACCCCTCTATCTATGCAAGATAGATTATGGAGCTATTCAGAAAATCCGAAAAGAATGGGAACTAACAGAGAACCCCTAGAAGTTTGAGGCTAAAACCTAGGGTACATAAAAAATTTGGCAATCAATCTCTAGGTACAAAGTGAGTTTGGTGATATTTACCCTCCAAATCCAACTTAGATTTGGCAAGTAAATAGGTTACAATCTTCAGGTCTCAGATCTGCATTTACAAGTATTTTGGGGATTTTGTCTATCTAATATTCAAATCTAAAGAAACATATCTCCTATTTTGATTCCAATTGCATATATATCTTTCCTAATCATCATTTATTATCTCATTATCATTTCCCATTACAATTTTACATATTTAGTGAAGGAATATTGACCTAGTTAGCACTTGAGACCTTCCTAGCCTATTGGGACATATTCCTTTTGAATGTACAATCTTGAAAAGGATAAGTGATCTCATTTTTTGCATTGCTTCCCTTTTCCCACTGTACATTTTAGTGAACTTGACTCGTAACATTTCTATTCTGAGTTTTTGGTGTTATATATCCTTTGTGTGCTTGTTAAATTTCATTGGCATTCATGGATTTTACTAAGTTAGATTGGTGTGTGATGACCTATGGTGTTACATTTCTCCTTACTTTTCTTTATTAATCACATGGAGAGAACAATAATTTCTTGTATTTCATGATATTTATATTCCTTCATGGTATTCTTGCGTATGGCATTATGATACTTTCAAATCTTTTCCTTCCTCCTAAGGCATATTTCAAGACTTTTATCTATGTTTCATTCAATTTTTAACAAAATGCATGAAATATGTTGATTACATAAGAGTCTTTGTGAATGAACCTTAAGATAACATTTCTATAAACCCTAATAATCCCATGCCTATAGTTCCTAGTGATTATGAGAATAGAGATTTAGTTTCTAATGATCCATCCTAGTGAGACCTAGATCTCCTCTTCCTCAACCCACCCTATATAATTTTGTAGGTAACCTTAAAAACAATCTTACTTTTTATCAAAATAGTTTTCATGATCTTGATGTTAAACATTTTCTTGATAATTTATCTCCAAGAGTAACATTAAGTAGACATGAAGATCTTGATAAACCTTCTAGTTCCTCTCCTAAACAAGACAAGAATTGTAATAGGAATTCTCCTCCTAAAGATAATATGAATCCTTCTATTATTCTTTATATTAAACATTTCCACAAATCTCAAGATGAATCTCCTTCACCCTCTACATTAAAACCCAATTACAATGTGAGATATGACATTACTATTCAACAAGGTTACAATGGATTAGGTCGTGACATTAATGAACAAGGTATGAAGGTTCCTATAGATTATCCTACACAAGTTACTAGGTGTAGTATATGTTTTATACCTCGAGATACTACATTTTATTCTTCTAATCCTTTTCATCCCAACACAAATATCCTCTTGATATTCTTTTACCAACACCATATGTTGTCATGTATCCTTTTGGTGGTCATTTAACATTAGCTAAAATAATCTTTTTGAGAATTAAATATGATCCCAGAATTTTCTCTTATTATAGACATTTTCCAAAGCATCAAAAACCTATTAATGGTGAATTTATGTCCTTTTAATCATTGAAATAAACACTCTATTGTTGATTGTATTGAATTTTGAAAAATTGCTCAACATTTGGTCGATAGATATCTTCTTTCTTTAACAACATATCTTAAGCTTTTTCTTGATATCAAAGAAATACCTTAACATATCTTATTATGTTGCTCTCCATTGTGTAAATCTAGTACATTACATAATTGTGGGCTCTTTGCTTTGCATAATGTGCATGGTGAGCATCATGATAGGTCATTGTATTTGTTTCCTCTCTTGGGATGCAAGGTCTATTTATCTCATCCATTTCTCATTTCAAAGGATCCATTATCTCTTTGTTGGTTACATCTTTTATACTATGATTTCCTTCCATACATGGACTTATTTTTTTATGATCTTTCTCTCTAATGAGATTGATATCCTTCTTTATAATCTTTTCCTTGCTTGAAAGTGTATATCTTATATGATTGATTTATCCACTAAGTTTATATATTGTCAAATCCTTCCATCTCTCTTCATTGTCTCTTTATGTATTTGTATTGTTTTATGGTGGTACATTCTTTTTTGGTATGAGATTCTTTGTTTCACGCAAGGTATCTTCATCTTTGCTCAACAATTTATCATACGCCTCAAATTGCATGTCTACTGTAAATGATCTAACATTTAGGGAGTGAATATTGTTTCTTTTGGAATCCATTCATTCTCCCTTTGTTGAATTGTTTCTCTTATATTGTGATTTCCTTTCTTGCATAAGTTTTTTTTTGTTTTAAATTAGGATCTTCTTCAGGAGATTTATATCCTTATTTACAACTCATTTTTTGCTTGAAAGTGTATAGCTATTATAAAATATATATCACTTAGGGTGAGAAATATATCATATTTTCCCTTTCTTCACTCTAGCGGGGTCAAGGTTGCAGGTGCCAATCTTTTTTTCCCTTCTCTTTCTAAGGATCTACTTTTCTTAGTATAGAAACATTTGTTTATCATGTGACATTCTTTTATTATAAGGAATGGTGTTGTTTTGATTTAGGATTCTCTTATACAATAGGTGTGTATCCTCGATCACAACATCTTCCTTATTTGTAAAATTATGTTCATCATAAACAATTCCCTTATCGTGGGAGTTTAAAGTGTGTCATTCTTCATCAAGAATATCTTTTTCACCTAACAATAGTGGGTTAAAATAATGCATTCTTGTTCTCTTCCTCTCTTTGTCTTGAAGATGTTGTTTGCGTTCAAGATCAATTCAAGGTAGGTGTCTCATAGCCAAGATCTCTTCCCACTCACACATATCCTTTCACAATTATCTATGCCCTTGGATAACAATATTTTTCACTCTTTGATAAATTAATGGACATACATTGTTGTTTTAAGGATATCTCCTATTTGTTGGAAGTAGGTATCATTGTTCTCTCTATTATTATGATGTCACCATAGTCCTATGTCATCATCACAAGGAGGGGGGAATACATGCACCCTCCCTTATATATTATGAAACTTTTTATTTATTGATCCCTAAGGAGGCAATACTTTCCTTAGGACTGGTCATGTTTTTAATACCTAAGGAGACAATGTTTTCCTTAGGACTGATATGTTTTATGAATCCACATGGAAATAAAAATTTCCATAAGATTGATCCCTTAAGTCGTCCTTGTGCATAAATTTTTTTAAGCCATTCCAATGCACAAAAATGTTTTAAGTCACCCCTTAGCACAAAATTTCAAAGTTGGCTTGTGCACAAAAAATTTCAAGGTAGAATTAACTAGCATAATGCAAATTTATAGACCTTAAATTTTCCTTCTCTTCTCTTTGGGATAAATGAGACTATCATAACAGGACTTGATAGCCTTTATTAATTTTTCCTCCACTTCTTCTCTCACAAATCACCTAGCATAACACAACTTGCTAGCCAGTTGGATTCATGGTCTCTCTTTTTTCTTTCCATGATCTCATAGCTATACTAGTGGGTTAGATTGTGGAGTTTTGTCTCATCTTTAATGATGATCTTTCCCTTTCCATGTGGTCGCTTATGCTCTTATAAAATCTTTCCAAACACTATAGTAGTGCTTGAGACATTTCTTGGTCGAGGTATCTTCTACTAATGGATTTGGAGTTTTATTTTTAGTACTAACTCTCTTTATGTTTTGTGTCTTTTGTCTTTGTTATGTCTTTTGTTTTGTTCTTGTGCCCTCATGCATGGATGACCAAGTTGAGATCCTTCATTTGGGGGATTGTGTCCTTGAACTTACTGATGTCTCATCTCTTTGCAATTCACCCATGATCATCTTGCGTTATCACCATCATTCCTCTCTTTTTTTCTCATCTTCCTTTATCATGACCATGATTTTTTCTCATGCTCCCGCTAAAGTAGGGCCTAAATGTATCATCCTAAAAAGTTAGCACCTATAACTAGATTCTTTAATAGGACCTATTAGGTACCCATTTTGTTGATTTTGAGGTCTAAGTGCCTGTTATGCTTGATCCTGGCAGCCTGTTATTCTTCCCCCACATCTTTTCACGTATCCCAACACCCTATTCTAATTTGAGCTCATTTTCCAAGGTACAATTTGACAAATTCAATCTATACCTAGGACAAATTTCCAAACTCGTATGCATCCTTGGATTTTGGCCGAAATTTGGTACTATGGTCAACCTTCTTGATTTTTAATCCTCAAAATAATGTCCAATGTATATAAACACCCTATCTCTCCTCATTTTAGTGGAGACCTTTATGGTCATTGTAAAGTGCATTTGTTATTGTCAAAGCATTCCAAAAATCAAGCATTCAAGCTATCAAGTGCAATAAAGCAAAAGAAAGTTCAAAATACTTTAAGCATTAATTATCTTCAAGCATTCAAGGTGTTTCACTTCCATATATCTATATTCTTTCCCTATTGAAGGCCAAGTAAATAATTTTTATATCAAGGAAGAAGATATGCATCCATCTACTTTCATCCAAGTCTTCTTGCTCTTCTCCTCAATCAAACATTGTGGTTAATTACAACATTTATTCTACGTGGTCTTGTCTTTCATGATTTCCATTTAGGTTTTTGTGTTTAGTCAAAGCTATTGCATCAAGATACTTGATCACATTAAAAGACGCATTTGTGTTGCCAAGGTATGATATAATTCATTTTCTAGATCTAGCCTCTTCTACATGACAACATGATTTTATTTATTTCATTTTATTTCAAATTTGATTCCTAAACAAGGGTTTGATTGAGACAAAACCCTCTATCCAACCTTCTTCATTATTTTTCTATGTAGGAACATGTTGTGGAGCTATTGGGAAAAAACTAAAAAGAACGAGAATCATCAAAGAACCCTTGGGAGTTTGAGGTTAAAACATAGGGTACAAAACAAGTTTGGTGATTTGTCCCTAAGTACAGAGTAAGTTTGGTGATTTGTGCAATACCCCAAAATTGGCACCTTATAATTTCAATCAATTTTGGTGCATTTTCATCAATTTTTGTATCATTAAAGTTTTATTTTACTAGGCAATTTTCTCTCTCCTACCTGACTTTATTTGACTTGGTGTCAATTGCAAAAACCCTAAATTGCATTAATCTCACACTATAATTAATTCCTAAGTATTCAACTTTATTAGCTAAATAATCCCTATGATAAATTAATTTAATTCTAAAGTCCTAAGTGCTTTAAATTAAATTAAACCCACCCCATTTGGCTAATACACATAAAAAGGAATTAATATTACTTGGTTATTTGAATGGATTATCTTATTTGGATTTAATAATTCAAAATATTCGAAGGGTCACCCATATGTGGCAATGATTCATTCTTTTAATTAAGTCATTCCTCAATATTTGTCTCAATTGGGAATGAAGAGTCAACCGTTTCATTTCAAGAAACTCTTCATTCCTTCTCTGGGCTTGTCTATATTATGAACCTTCTCCTTCATTCGAAAGAGAGGCAATATTAGAGCACATAAACTATAGCAAAATTTCATCTCAATTATTTCATATTTTTAAGCTTTTTATTGCACATTAGTTTAATTTCTCATTTAGTGTAATTTGCTTATTGCTATTAGCCTAATAATCATATTTATTTCATGTTCTTAGCTTAAAATCTGCATTTCATTCTTAGATTAATGGCATATTCATCTTAGAGTAATTGCATTTTTTTACCTTTTAAGCTTTCTAAATCCTCTGTCTTAGTTTGGTCTTTTGATTGTTGGCTCTCGTTCTGAGAGTAATTCAAACACCCCAGCTAATTAGGAGGCAACAGGTCGAATCGATAGCTATTGCAAATTGAGTAATTCATACTCACCTTCATAATTTTGATGATCAAGTAATGACTATGTTGTGTATATGGCTAGATTAGAGGTCCACGTTCAGCTATAGACATTCTGGCACCCACTGTGGGGCCAAAAAATTGATTTTTGGCCTCATCAATCTTAAGCATTTTTTTTGAATTTTGCAATCTGTCGTACGTCCGTACTTCTCTATGTACAGAAGTTCACGAGAGATTTTTGAGCGTACCATGTGAAGTTTTGCTCCTTGTAGCACCCTCTCGCATGAAATAGTACTTTCTCGCACCAGGCCCTGCACTTTCTCACACGCAACGCTACACTTCCTTGCGCGAAGTTTTACTGTCAGTCAGTTAAATTTCCAGATTCTGCAATTTACTGTTGTTTTTTTCTGACATTTGCTTTCTATTGTTGATTTCATATCTCTGTTTCTATCACAACATAACAGTGGTCTGCAGGTCGCTTTGTCAAAAATTAAAAACTGGCTAATAGTTTGCTTGCAAGATGATTGTCGAAGATCATTTAAAATGTTGTGTTTGTTTTTATTGCTTTCATTCACATAGTATAATTAGGGCTTTGTTAAAATTTCTCAAGGGTCCTAATAGAAAAGTAGGGGAATAGGCTCTTCATTACATGGAAGTGATGCCCACAGATGAAACCGAGACCTAGATGTTGCTAGAATGATGGATACCTAGGAAAGCAAAGCAAGGTAGTGAATCTTTAGCACTTCTACTTGCTAGGGGATTATGCTCTTCTCTCTTTGAGAGAACCGGAAACCCAAAAGCTTGTGGATTTGGTGGAGTGAAGCTAGCTCGGTGATGAATATGCTTGACATGTTTGGGTAAGGTGAAGAGGTAGAGAAGTATGCTCTTCTCTCTTTGAGAGAAACAAAAAATCAAACCATCGAATCCAAGCCAAGTTGTGTCACCTTTAGAGGGACTGTCAGAAGTTGAACCTCCGAGAACGACCCAAGTGAGTACGCACCTATCACTGGTGATTCCACCTCACTATAATAAAGAATTTTTTGTTGAGTCTAAAGACTCCAAAACCATGTTAACTTCCTTCTCTTGATTTTGAATATCATCTTGAGAAGGCTCTGTCTGTTGTACTGAGCGGGGCCACTCCTAGCCCTGCTTGTGGGGGTGTATGACTTTCGGGTGTTGGTGTGATTGCGAGGCCTCAACCCTATATCGGGGGCACCAAAGGTTAGTGTGAATGGAAGCCCACTAAAAAATTTCCCTAGTTAATTGCCTACCCGGATCACCTCCGAAAGGAGACATAATCTTTGCGCAGGGAGGGGGAAGAATCTCTCCCGTAGATTCTCACCATAGGCATGCACCTGGACGTTTGAAGGTGGTATATGACACTAGCCCCTGCTTTAAGGGTAACTTTTGAACATATACTATTGATTCCTTGGAAACACCAAAAACACAAGCGCCCTTTAGGGGGTGACACGGCTGTGTGAGGTGAGCGCATGCACATAAGCAGTGATGCAAAGGTTTTGTCTTCTCACCATTTTTTTTGTAGGGATAACTATGTGTTTGTTATCAAGTCTTAAACTTGTCCATCATGATTAAACAAAGACTCCCATGATACTGCCAAGTTGCTTTGTCCTTGGTAGGTGTGTTTGCAACTACTTCTTGTGTCATCATTGATTGATCAAAACTTCATGCTTGTAAACGAATGCTTGAAACCTTCAAACTGAGATTGTTGATTAAACTGCCCTTCAAACTATCTGAAAACTAGAAATTCTGTTAGAGAACAGTTCATGCTGTGTCTCATAACTTGACTTTTTATCTCAAAAATTGTGTCAAACTGTCAAACTTTGGTTCTTTCTCATGCAAAATTTCACTTTTCAAAGCATTCCCTCACGCAAGATTTCATTCTCTCACGTGAAGTTTGGCATTTTCTCATGCGGCCCGGTATTTTCTCACGCGAACCTATACCCAGATTTCAAAAATAGCAAGCTTATTCCCGTTGACTAGTTAACCTTTTACCTGATCTGATTTCTGTGTGAGGTCTGTTTGCCTGTTTTCCTATTGTTCACTGTCTGAAACTGAGTGTCTTGAGCTGTGAACCAATCGATTTTTCTTAAACTCACGATTATCTCCTTGTTATTTGTCTCATCTTTTGTGCTTTTGTACCTTGCATCGTGATAGTCTTATCTCGGCTATTCTAGCCATACTCTTGACGATTCGTGCCAGGTGCATCTCACATCTCGGTTGTTCTAGCCTTTATCTCCTTTTCATTATTCCTAGAGATAGAGTTTTAGCATTATCCTGAGTCTTCTCTCGTCACATCTTCATCTATGACTATCACGACTCGAACTGGCAACACTTACCCCATTTGTAATACTGGTCAAGGTAGAGGTAAACCTCGTAATCAGGAAATAAGTTATCCCGAACCTATTGTGCAATCTAAACATTGTGAGGGATCCTCAAGTTCTTCATTGAGTACTTTGAAAGATAGCCCATCTCAATCATCACCTCCAGTGTTCCAAGAGTGTTTTAATCCATTGTTTCAAGTGCAACCTAGTTTCTCATTTCAAGACCAAGACAACTCATTATTTCATAGCTTTGGAAGACCACTTCCTCAGACTAGTCCTATCATTGAACCCATCAATCCTGTTGACGATATCGACTCATTTGAACCTATTGATCCTCTTGATCCTATTAGAGTGCCAAAAGTTACCTTAGCTGTGCCCTTTCGGCATTGTTCATATCATTTTACTGAGTCTTCATTTGTTGCACAGTGCTATGACAAGATGGGAGATCCGTTCGACTTCCAACTAGGCAAATACAACTAAACTTATGATCAATCTCAAAACAACCAGCATCATGGTCAATCTTCCAATGACCAACATCATGGTCAACCTCAAAATGAGCAATGTTATGATCGATCCCAAAATGATCAGAATCAGCACCAAGCTCAAGGTGGTCAACCAGCGTATCAATATCGTCCACCTCCATATGATCAGAGTTAAGATCAAGTCCTAAGAATTTATGAGATTCTTGGCAATGATGGTGATGACACAATAACTCAAAATGACATAGACGTTGCAAAAGCAAAAGGTCTTATCAAGATGATGTAGATCCTCCTTCTAGAGGAGAAGGAAAAATACTTTCTTGAGCTGGCCAAACAAGGGGCCAAATTACCCCCAGATTATCAAGTTGAAACACTTGTGGCCAAAGAAGATGAAACTGAGACCGCTAAGTTGCAAAAGATGGTCTGAGACATGCAAGATCAGATTAGCCAACTTGCAAAGAATAAGGACAAACCTGCACAACAATTCACAATAGAAAGCATTTGTCCTTTTCCCTTTGATAGGAGTCTTCACATGCCACCTTTTCCCAAAGGTATAGAGCTCCCTAAATATGACAAATACTTGGGTGCTACCGATCCCGAAGATCACTTAAGGGAGTTTGGCACTTTATCCATGGAATTCATGCATGACCAAACATATCTGATGTGTCTATTTCCTCGTAGCTTGGGTGGACCAACTATGGAGTGGTTTTCTCGATTGCCCACCGGCATTAAGACTTTTGATGAAATGGATAATCTATTTCTCCAACATTACTTACATAATATTTAGCATCCGGTCAACATTCGGGACCTTTACAATTTGAAATAGTGATAAGGGGAATCTTTTCTGACATTTCTCCAAAGGTGGAGACAATTATGGACAAGGTGTCCTCACAAGCTACCAGAGTCCGAGAGACTCGACATCTTCTTGGACAATCTTGTCCTAGACTTCGGATACCAAGTGCAATTACAAGGTCCCTTAACATTTGATAGCATGATTAAACAAGTGGTGCGAATAGAGGCCTTTATGACCAAGAAAAGGGAATTGGCTTTGAACAAAGACAACAAACAAGGATATTCAACTTCGAACAAAGATAAAGGGAAGTTTGTCAACAAGAATAGAGACATTGTGAATGATGGAGTGGTCGATAATGTGACCTTGAAGCCTACTAAGTCTATTTTTAATCTCTCTTCTAGCATATAGGCGATCAAAGCTACTGAAAAACTTGTGACAGAAAATCAGCAACCTTCAAGGTTTTCTAGAAACAAACCTTGGGCATTTCGACCCAAGTGTGAATTCAATTCCTTGGGATAACTGCTTGATGTGGTCTATAAAACTCTTGTACAGAATCAAATACTTGCTCCTTTGGAAAAGTGTCTCTATGACCCACAACCATGACCTCATTGGTGGAATGACAACACATACTGTGACTATCACCAAAATAAGGTTCACAAGACTTCTACTTGTCTTCAGCTGAAACATAAGGTCCAAGATTTGATTGATAGTAGTGACATTGTTGTGGATGGCCATAACAAGAATTCAGACCATCAAGCATTTAAGGATCCCTTCCCTCCTCACGAGAAGGGTGAATCTTCAAACACTAAGAATATGAATGCTAAAGTCAATTACATGTACACTAATGATGACAATGTCATTGGTATGATTGAACCTGTCGAGGTTAAGTATTGTGACGTGATTACCATTAAGGGGAGTGGTGATGCTCCCAAATCTAAGACTCCTTTCATCTTGTGTAGTTCTGCGTCTCGTTCGTCTGAATCTAAACAACCTCAAGATTATGCCAATGTTGTTACTTGATCACATGGAAGGATTATTTTGAAAGGTCTTGATCCTCCTGTATCTGCTCTGAAACAAACTGTGGATAAGATTGTTATTGGCCTTGCCAACAAGAACATGAAATCGGTCCCTACATCTAGTACGAATAGTTATAGCATCTTAGATCAACTCCAACAAACCAACACTCAGATCACCATTTTGAGTTGTTGAGGATCTCGCCTGCTCATAGGCAGATTTTGGATAAAGCCCTCGTTGAGGCAAACATCCCCAAAGATCTCGATCTCGATTGGTTCCAATCTATGGTGGGTCATTTGATCTCACCTCATTATTTGTCCTTCTCTGAAGAAGATGATCACTCTCTGAGCCATCTGCATGATGCTCCCTTGCATATAGAAGTCATGATAGGCCCTAAGTGTGTCTACTGAGTGCTCGTAGACAATGGTGCTGGTCTCAATATATGTTCTGCTAAGTTTCTTACCCAGCTAGGTTATGATGAGGATTGTATAGATTCCCACAAAAAGATTACTATCAAAGCTTATGATGAAGAGGAACACAAGTCCCAAGGCTTAGTTGTGCTACCTATCCACATAGGACCTGTTGAGAGAGATGTTACTTTTCAAGTTCTTGACATTCCTCTTGCCTACAACATCTTGTTGGGTAGGCCATGGATTCATGAGATGCAGGTTGTTCCATCTACATACCATCAATGCATCAAGTTTCCATTCCATGGAGCAGAAGTCACTGTGCCTACTAATGCCAATTATTCTTGCAACACACTTGTGCAATCTGCAGATAGTTTTGTCCCAGCTAATAGAGAGTCCACTAAGTTCTATGATGCTAAGCTCAAAGAAATGGAATAGACTCTAAAACTTAAGGATACAGGCATGGGAGAATATCAAATTGAACTTGTGTTATCACTGGCTACTCTCCCTCAGTCTCCATGTTCTTATGGGAGACCTTCTGAGAGTAACAAACCTTCTGATGACTCTCCTCAAATAGTCTACAATGGAACCTTTGTATGGGCCTCTACACCTTTAGAAGATGAAGATGAACAAAGAGATATCATAGCTTGGATCTATAAAGGGAAAGAAACATCTAAAATGACTACTCCACCTCCAGACTTAGAACAAGAGTCATACAGTGAGGCCTTTAAGATCATGAAGCACTTTGGTTATAAAGGGAGTGGTCCTATAGGAATGAATGACAATGATTTGCTGAAACCCATTGAAGCTACAGGTCACCGCACAAAGGATACTATTAGCTTAGGCTTAAAAAAGATCCCCTTTCATTTAGGGATAAACAAATTTGTACCTGAACCTGAACCAGAATTTGAAGATACTACCCCAGAGGTAAATCCAGAGGCTAGCTCTGATGAAGATACTTTTCCATATCCAATTCCTCTAGAATTTGTTGCACTCTTTGTAGAACCTGATGAGCCTATCATACCTGTCCACCTGATAGAGACTGATAGTGATTCTGATGAGACCGCATCGGTGCATCAACTCATGTATGACCAATGGAAAGAGATACAAATGGATGAGTCTGATTCTCAAGGTGAATGGTACATACCCCAGCATTTCCAAGAGCAGTTTGAAAAAGATCGACTTCAACAAGCCATTAATGTTGCAAGGGGTGAAGATGATGATACAACCAGTGCTAATGGAATTCCCACATCAATTACTAACTCGCATGAGTACGAGTTTGACCCTTTTTCTGATGCTACTTATGATAAAGATATAGACATGGTGCATACCTTTGAAAACCCTCTTGAAGTAGGTGAAGGGTCTAGCATTAGGATGCATGAATTAGACGCCATCGGTGTTAACTTGTCCTCTACTTCTGATGTGAGGTCTCATAGGGATTCAAATGCTCCTTTGGATGAGATCACTTAAGGTCTTGACTTTCTCATCCATGCTTTTGATGGTTATACCATGAACATAATTGAACGAGTCACTACTTCTCTCTCACTCAAAAATCCCGAGCTGATAAACTGGAACTCCCCTTCCTCATCCAATGAAGTCCCAATGTTCTAGAATGATTACACTCTAGCCTGTTACCTCCATGCTATTGAACTTGTAATTTCCTCCACCAATGAAGGCAGTGTCAGCATGACATAGGCAGATATCAAGTATCTTAGTCAAAAAATTAAAAGAAGAAAAAATAGATGCTCTAATGGTGAAAACCACATTGTGGTAGTATCGGAGCCAAAAATAGTAAAAATAAAAGATGTATCTAAGGGTCAAAACATCTCTGAGGTGCCCAAAGATGAGATACTTGATACACTTCTAAGCCACTTTCAGGAGAGATCGTCAGTATTAATTGAGCTGACATAGCCAGTGAATTTGGGTACAAAGGTTGCTCCACAAATTATTCATCTAGCACAGTCATTATCTGCAAAAGAAAAGGAAGAGTTCACTAGCTTCTTTCAAAGAAAGAAAATAAACTTTGCATGGACTTACTCTAACATGCCTGGATTGGACCCCAATCTAATCATGCCCCATCTATCCATTGCACCAGGTATTAAGCTTGTCAAATAGAATCTTCGAAAGATGCATCCACACGTGGCACTTTTAGTCAAAGCAAAGCTAGAAAAGCTTCTTAAGGCTGGTTTCATAAGGACTATTGACTATGCAGAGTGGATTTAAAATATTTTTCCAGTCACTAAACATGATAAATCCATTCGTGTGTGCACAAACTTCAGGGATCTATATAAGGCATGTCCAAAAGATGACTTCCCACTACCCAATATTGACATGATAGTGGATATGACAACAGGATATGAGATGTATTCCTTGATTGATGGTTTCTATGGCTATAATCAAATCACAATTGTGCCAGAAGATCAAGAAAAGACCGCTTTCATGTGTGCCTGGGGCACCTTTTGCTGGAATGTCATGTCCTTTGGGCTTAAGAATGCTGGAGCAACATATCAGAGAGTTGTCACTATCATTTTCCATGATATGATGCATAAAACAATGGAAGATTATGTGGATGATACTTTAGCCAAAAGCATGCAGCAGAGAACTCATCTTACAGATTTGGGTCCCATACTTGACTGCATGGAGCAATTTAGTCCCAGACTTAATCCCCAAAAATGTGCATTCGGTGTCACTTCTGGGAAACTCTTGGGTTACATCATTTCAGCTAAAGGCATAGAGGTTGATCCTAAAAAATTTCAAACCATTATGGACATGCCTCCACCTAAAAACATCAGTCAAATGAGAGGATTTTAGGGAAGGCTACAATTTATCCAGCGCTTCATTTCACAGTTGGCTGACAAATCATAATTGTTCACTAAAACTTTGCATAAGGGTGTGACTTATGAATGGAATGAAGAATGTGACAGGGGACTCACTCAAATTAAACAATATCTTGCTAATCCACCTATATTGATGCCCCCTATTCATAGGAAGTTACTCATACTATACATCTCAGCCACGAACACATCTTTGGGTGCTCTCCTAGATCAAGAGGATCAGAACAACAAAGAGAGAGCCATTTATTATATTAGCAGAACATTGGTTTCTTATGAAACGAATTATTCTATCATTGAGAAAGCTTGTCTAGTAGTAGTGTTTGCTTCCCAGAAGTTACGGTGCTATATGCTTGCTCACACTACAAGGCTATTACAAAAATTGATCCACTAAAGTACTTGCTGAGCAAGGCTGCCCTCATGGGTAGACTAGCAAAATGGGTTATGATACTCAGTGAATTGGATATTGAGTATGTGGAAAGAAAAGCTATTTAAGGACAAGCAATTGTTGATCAGTTGGCGGAAGCTCCTCTGAAAGATCACCAACCTTTGAACATTAAATTCCTAGATGAATCCATCATGCTTCTCACACATCAAGCTTGGAGCATGTTCTTTGATGGATCATTCACTCAACAAGGATCAAGTGCAGGCATTCTGTTTATAACACCTCAAAGATACTCATTGCCAAAAGCTTATAAAATGTTGTTTCCCTGCACAAAAAACATCCCTAAATATGAAGCTCTCATTAACGGTATGAAGATAGTCATTCAATGGCGTGTGGATGAGCTCAAGGTCTTTGGAGACTCTCAATTAGTCATCAACCAAGTTAATGGTATCTATCAAAAAAAATATGACAAGCTAGTGCCTTACAAATGAATGGTTGATGATCTCAAACAATATTTTGCACACATTTCTTTCCAGCAAATTCCAAGGGCAGACAATAAAGTAGTCGATGCTATGGCCACTCTTGCTTTAATGTTACAAATGCCAGAAAATGACTTCGGACATGAATTCCTATTGGAGGCATTACACTACCCAGCCTATGACATTCCTGAATCTAGGATGATATGTTCAGTCATTGGACATGATTCATCCCACTACCACCATATCTATTCCTACCTCTATGACCAAATCATTCCAGACACCTATACCTAGAATGAAAAGTGTCACCTAATTCGTAATGCTTCACAGTATGTCATCATAGAAAATGACTTGTATAGACGGGGTCTAGACGGTACCCTCCTTAGGTGTCTAGAACCCAATGAGTCCAAACATGTGTTAGCTGAGGTACATGAAGGTATTTGTGGGTCTCATTCGAGTGGTCTAACATTATCTCATAAACTTATTAGAGCTGGTTACTACTGGACAGATATGGAGAAAGAAGCTGTTCAATATGCCAAGACTTGTAAATAGTGCCAATTTCATGAAAATCTGATCTATGCTCCTGCTAAAGAGCTTATTCCTTTCATTAGTTTTTGGCCATTTCAGCAATTGGCCTTTGATTTGGTGGGTCAGATACATCCTTCTTCTTCAAGAGGACATAAGTTTATCATCATAACTACAAACTATTTTACTAAGTGGGTTGAGGCAGTCCCTCTTGCTATAGCTGATGGCAAGTCTGTGGCTATGTTTATACTAAACTATATCATCTGTAGATATGGTGTATCCTCATCCATTATCACTGAAAATGGGGGAGAATTCAAGAATAAGGACCTAAAAGAGTTATGCACCAAATTTAGGATCATTCAGCATTGGTCATCTATCTATTATCCCCAGGGTAATTGACAAGCATAGGCTTCTAATAAGATAATTCTCAAAATCTTGCACAAAATAGTTCATAAATCTGGTAGAGATTGGCACCTCCAGATTAATCTAGCTTTATGGGCCTATAGAACAAGTATTCAAACACTAATGGGGGCCATGCCCTTTGCCTTGGTTTATGGAGCATATGTAGTATTGCCTATTGAGGTCGAGATTCCTACATTGCGAGTCTCTCCGAGGGGCCTCATCACTGATGAAGAAAACATAATATCTTGGCTACAAGAGCTAGAATTACTGGATGAATGTCGAAAGGTGGCATTTGATCATCTTTGAGCATACCAAAAGAGAATGTCTAAAGCCTATAATAAGAAAGTCAGACAAAGGAATTCCAAGTGGGTGATCTCGTCCTGAGAGAAAACCCCAAAAATTAGCAGCAACGAGTCTAGAAATGAAAATTTGAACCAAACTAGCTTGGTCTGTATGTTATCACTGTAGCATTTGGGTCTGGCGCATACCAACTCTCCACCAAAGAAGGAGAACAGCTCAAAGAGTCAATCAACGCTCTACACTTGAAGAAATTCTATAGCTGAGGCATTCTCTGTGTGCTCATGAACATAATTATTGATCCTAAAAAAATTCAAAAAAATGGTATATTGTCAAAAATCCTAAAAATTGCAAAATGTCCTGAAAAATGATCATCTTAGTGAAAACCTAGTAAACAGGCGCTTTGATGGATCTATTAGCTTGGCAAAAACCTGGTAAACAGGCGCCTTGATAATAATTAAAAAAAATACAAAAATACAAAAAAAGTTAAAAGATAAAAAATACAAAAAAAATGAAATATTCAAAAATACAAAAAAAAAAAAAAAGAGAAAAGAACAAAAAAATTGAAAAAGAAAAAATGTGTCATTGATGAAAACCTGGCAAATAGGTGTCATGGTAGAAAAAATAGAATCTCTGCTAAGATGGTGAAAACCTGGTAAACAGGTGCCTCTTGTTTCTTGAAGCTATATCTCATCTTAGCACCATTTGGCTCTTGCTTTTCTGCTTTAGTTTTCTTTCCCGCTTTCTTGCTTTAGTTTGCTTCCTATTTTCAGCTCATTTCCTGCTTTAGCTTTCTAGCTCATGTACTTACTTTCAGTCATCTTCAAGATTTTCCTTGACTCTTCATGGATTGGAACTGGTCACACTTGGGGGCACCTTCCCGGTCTTGGGCGGGCATTGTCCTATCACTTTTGGAATTTTTGTTTGTGCATAAGTCACCAGTGATTCTCGTTGCATCTGCCTGTTGATGCCTAGCTACTTTTTGAGATCTCTCTCCTTGAGGATCTGTCATGTATCGATCGCCAGTGGTTCCCACTGTGCTTGCCTATTGATACCTAGCTCTCGTTTGAACCCCTCTCTTTCGGGATCTCTTCCTTACATCAGTCACCAGTGGTTCTCACTATGTCTAGCTACTGATGTTTCACTCATGTTTGGTTCTCTCTTTTGAGAATATTCCTTGTATCGGTCACCGGTGGTTCTCACTGCGTCCACCTATTGATACTTGGTTAGCGCTTCGATATCTCCTTGAAACTTCATCTCTCACGATGGTCACCAATGGTTCTCACTGCGTCCGCCTACTGTCATTGTCCTATTAAGGCTTCGAACATTGTACACTTCTAATTTGACTTCAATCCTCTTGAACACAAACTTAAATAGAAACTAAAACCAAATTTGTGATTCTCTGAAACATGCTGAGCTTTTCTTTTGTGTTTCGTTCTTTTTCTTTATCATTCCCCCTCGAGTGAATCTAAGATGTCTTCTCTTGACCGAGAAATGTGAAGACTGGGGGCATGATCTTACCTTTGCTTTTTGTTTGCTGGTTTAGTTCCAATGATCTAAAGAATCTATATAAGAGGGGTGTCCATCTGTAAGAGCCTTCATCACGTATTGAATGGTCATGTGTACCTCAACCCCTTTTATATGGAAACTTTGGTGAGGTTGGTTCTTCTCCTTGTCTATTTTGAGTGACTTCTTTCTACTACAAGTGAAATTGCTAAACACTTGTCCTGCTAAGTGAACGTAAGGGTCACTGCGAGCATTCTTTGGTGAAGGAAGGAACTCTCATGTGTCTGGCGTGTTTGTATGCAAGCAACATTCAGGTCATTCTAGCAGCTATGCTTTGATGCTTATGTTAACTTGCTAAATTAAAAGGAATAGGTGTTCAGGTCATTTTGGCTTCTTGTGCCCTAATGTTTACACCTCATTCTGACAAATCCAAGACTAATGTCATATTCATATTCTCATGTTAGTGAAGATTGTATGGCATCTTGCGATCATCCTGTACCTAAAAACTCTATGATGATAATATGATGAGTCCAACAACCAAGTCCTAGGGTTTGCATCTAGTTTAGGTTTGCATTTTCATTCTAGGCTTGCATTGAGACAGTGTTTTGGTGCTCTCTTGATTGTCTTCCTCTGGATCTATTCATCGAAGGTTCTCATCTTTTGTCCCGGGTTTGTCTTGGCTGCACAAGTGTCCGAACCTAATCTTTGATCTTAAAATATCCCTTTGATTAGTACCTATCATGTATTGCTATATCCTACATGAGATGATTAGTACCACATACATTGCATTTTTCATTGCATTTCTATTTGCATCCATATACATTTACATATTCATTTGCATGTGCATCCATTATAAGCATAAATAAAATCATACATTGCATTCATTTATCTACCATCTATCATTGCATTTCACATTGCATATTCATATACCATCATAAAAGAAAGCATGTGCATCTCATACATATCTAATCCATACATCTAATCATCTAGGAAACATCTCATACAACATGAACATCAATATTAAAGCAATATATAAACAAGTATAATGATATCAAAAGAGGTGATCTCATATATATATCTCAGTCGGATCAATGTCATGTACAAAAAGAATGGTGCTACTCGAGCACAGTATCAAAATATAGGCTACAATGTGATATAAAAAATGATCTAACTCTATCCATCGCCACCTAGAGGAGGTGGTGGCGGTGGTCCCTATGGCGGTGCCTGCTGTGGTGGTCCCTGAGGAGGAGGCATCGGTCTCTGTGGTGGTGCCTGTGGGGGTGCCTGTGGTGGAGGTCCCTGTGGTGCTTTGACATACTCAGAAAATGGAGGCACCTACTCGGATAAATCTGGAGCAATGCCCACGTATGCTGCATAGTAATAAGTTGCTTGAGTAGACTCATATCTTGTCTCCAACCGTGACCTCGCTAGATCCTCTCGGAGCTCTTTGATCTCCTGATCCCTGTCCACCACCCGCGTCTCCTGGATGATGAATCATGTATGGAAGTCATCCCTCTCCCATTGTACCTATCTCACCCTCTCTCAGCTCTTCCTGAGAGCCTCCTGAACCTATGCTAGTTGTACTGGCCCCTATGTGGCCTGATCTAACATATTAGTATCCTCCTATAAACGTGCCTCCTTTTCAGGAGGTGGTTGCTAAGAGGAATCTTTTGTCCTTTGTCTAGTGGACCTCTATTGGGTCCCACTGCTCCCAACACCTGCATCTGACCCCATAGTCCTCGGGGGGATGTTTGTCTGCGTTGTCTTGGGCCTCAATACTCTCTGCCCAGGCCACTGTAATGGTACTTGTTGCTAGATAGGTACCTATTGTTGCTGCTGCTATACAGGCTGCTACTGCTGCACGAGTTGTCTCATCCCAGCAGGATCTGTGAATCTGGGGAAGGGGTGCGCCAAGAAATGATCTCTATATGCAGGCGTCATCCCTGCATTGGTGACATCCACCATGTAGTCCCACCTAGCTGGAGGCACTCATGCCTTGATAATACATCTATCCTTATCTAACCTAGGCTGCCAACCCTTCTTCATCTCATCGACAAAGTGAGCATATGATGCGTACTCCTAGGAGATGTCTTGTTATCTCCCAAACTGTCTCATCACCCGTGTGAGCAAGAATAGCTCAATAACGCTAATAGTACGTCTAATCAGTGGACATGAGATAAACATGTGTGCTAGCTCTCTCCAACCATCGTCCCATGGCTTTGTGGCTACCCAAGGTCTCCACACAACTATCACCATATCGTCTAGCTATCCTCGCCACTGCTCGGTCTTACCCAGCGTTGGATGAGTCATAGGACCTGTATATCTGTAGATATAATGCTCAAGAGCCTACCCTGTATCATGAAATATTGGTCTACAAATAGGGAGGTGCTCCCAGGCCTAGATCTGTAATACAAGAACACCAGTCGCCATGGTCTTGGCACTCTGATAAATGACCTCATGCATCTCATGATACATATGTGCAAGCATGCACTTCCCCCATCTGAATCTAGTAGCTGGCCTATCCAACATCCTCTATAGCATGCGACCCCAACTGCACTCTAATCCATGTTGGCCCCTATCTGGAACCAAGTAACAACTCAGGAAAATGGCTAAGACAACTACTAATCTATGAGCACCACCATATATGTTGATCAAGTCCTCCCATGAGATGGTTCGACCCATCACTAAATCATCTTTGAATATGGCCCTCAGTGCCAATGTACCTGCTCTTGGCTGTATATCGTACTCGACTCGAGCACCATGGAAAGGTATCCACAATATCCTATATATGTCCTTGGGAGTGATCATCATCTCCCCCATTGGCAAATGGAATGTGTTCATCTCCGAATGGAAACGCTCGACCAGTGCACCTAGAAGACGGTGATTTACCTGAATGTTGGGTATATCATGCAAGTACGACAATCCTAGCCCCTTAATATGGGCACTCTCAGCCTCGATCAACCTCTGGACTAGTGTGGTGATGACAAGGTGGTGTGACCAAAAAGTGACATCTGGGAAGTCAACCTGCAAAGCAAGCGATGACATTGGATCAGTACCTCAATATGATGGTTTCAAAGCAACAAGCAAATGAGGCTACACATCTATCCTAAACAGGACTCTGGAATATTTTAATTGGCTAATTTTTTGCAAAATTGGAAGAAGACTCAAAGCACTGTAGTAGCTTCCCGCATGAGGAAATTGTTCCCTCACGCAAGACAAGACCTCTTCTTGTGTGAGAAGGAGAAATTTTGCACAGTTTTAACTTGCGCTTCGCGTGAGCCTTCAGGAAAGCCCCGAGCGAGGAAGCCCTAACCCATGCGAGGAAACTATTTCCTCACGCGAGGGGTGACTGAGGCTGGCACAAGGAAACTATTTCCTTGCATGAGAGTTGAAGAACTAGGCCTAAAACATGCTAAATCTAACCTAAATCACCTAATAAAGCAGTTAAAACTTGAAATGCATGATGGTTTATCAACTACTCACAGGTGGGTCATACTCTGGTAGTCAGCTGTGGTGTCGGGAGCGCTTGAATTGATGCGTATGCACTAGAACACCCTCCATTCTCTCTCAGAGCTCTCAGAATTGCAAGAAGACAAAGTGAATAATGAATTGAAAATGACCCCTCTGGGCCTTATATAGCTTTTTGACCTAATTTTCAAAGTGCTCTGTTTTGCACAAAAATTGCACCCTTGGCTAAATCGACTGCTCTGAATCCATTTTTGGGATCAAAATAGAAATTTGACATCTCTAGATAGCTCAAAATTGTGCTTTAAATTTTGGGACCCTTTGGGATCAGACGCTTGTGCAGTCAGCCTTTTGGCATCATCTTCCTGCTAGATTCTCATCTCCTCATCATTTTCTCAAGATCTTCATCTTTTTTTATCTAAATTTAGCTCTAATCAAATTTGGTCAACCATAGTCAAACTTGGTTAGTAGGACCTCCCAATCACTCCAAAATTGCTTCTGTAGCTTCTTAAATCTAGTCTGATTGCTTCTATTCTGCAAGCCTCTTATTGTCAATTGTCCTTCTGATATGTCATTTTTTTATTTCTCTCCCGAGGGGGCAGGATGATTGCATCATTTGAATCTTGTCGAACCAGTCTCATATTAATCTGATCTAAATCAAAGTCCTCACCGCTTGGGGCATCTCTTCACTAGGGGCATCTTCGTGCCTCGCATTTGGTCATCTAGTCATCTATCTTTCAGGTATCTGAGCAATCTAACTCGGATACTCAGGAATCAAGCTTCATTCTGGAGATGGTTCTTGAAATCTCATTAGGTATTGGGGCAATCTAACCCTAATTCCTGAAAGTCAAGCTTCATTCTGGAGATGGCTCTCAAAATCTCTTTTGGACCGTTATCTAGGCAATCTAACTCGGGTCTCATAGGGCTAAGCTTTGTATTGGGGCAATCTAACCCTGATTCTGGAGATTAGTCCTAAGTTTTCATCTGTCATCAATGGGCATTGGGGCAATCTAACCCTGATTCCAGTCTCTTCTCAAGTTGTCATTAAACCGTTATCTTCACAATCTAACTTAGACTTCGGAGAATCATGCCTCATTTTGGAGGTGGTTCTGCAATTCGATCTATTTCGGTGTCTTGGCATCCTAACCTTGACTTTCGAGGGTTAAGCTCCATTCTGGGGATAATCTTGAAACTTCATCTATCACATTAGACTATTATTTGAATCAATGTGCTGCTCACACATCAATTCAAAGAGGGGCAAATGTAATACCCCAAAATTGGCACCTTATAATTTCAATCAATTTTGGTGTATTTTCTTCAATTTTTACATCATTAAAGTCCTATTTTACTAGGTAATTTTCTCTCTCCTACCTGACTTTATTTGACTTGGTGTCAATTGCAAAAACCCTAAATTGCATTAATCTCACACTATAATTAATTCCTAAGTATTTGACTTTATTAACTAAATAATACCTATGATAAATTAATTTAATTCTAAAGTCCTAAGTGCTTTAAATTAAATTAAACCCACCCCATTTGGCTAATACACATAAAAAGGAATTAATATTACTTGGTTATTTGAATGGATTATCTTATTTGGATTTAATAATTCAAAATATTCGAAGGGTCACCCATATGTGGCAATGATTCATTCTTTTAATTAAGTAATTCCTCAATATTTGTCTCAATTGGGAATGAAGAGTCAACCGTTTCATTTCAAGAAACTCTTCATTCCTTCTCCGGGCTTGTCTATATTATGAACCTTCTCCTTCATTTTAAAGAGAGGCAATTTTAGAGCACATAAACTATAGCAAAATTTCATCTCAATTCTTTCATATTTTTAAGCTTTTTATTGCACGTTAGTTTAATTTCTCATTTAGTGTAATTGCATTCTCATTTAGTGTAATTTGCTTATTGCTATTAGCTTAATTATCATATTTCTTTCATGTTCTTCGCTTAAAATCTGCATTTCATTTTTAGATTAATGGCATATTCATCTTAGAGTAATTGCATTTGTTTATCTTTTAAGCTTTCAAAATCCTCCGTCTTAGTTTGGTCTTTTGGTTGTTGGCTCTCTCTGAGAGTAATTCAAACACCTCAGCTAATTAGAATGCAATAGGTCGAATCGATAGATATTGCGAATTGAGTAATTCATACTCACCTTCGTAATTTCGATGATCGAGCAATGACTATGTTGTGTATATGGCTGGATTAGAGGTCCATGTTCAGCTATAGACAATTTGTACCCTCCAGATCCAGCTCAAATTTGGCAGGGAGTCAAGTTACAGTCTTCAAGTCTCAAATATGCATTTATAAGTATTTTGGGGATTTTGTCTATCCAATATTTAGAGATGAAGCAACATATCTCCAATTTTGATTCCAGTTGCATATAGATATTTCCAAATCAACATTTCTTACCCCATTATCATTTCATATTGCAATTTTACATATTTTGCGAAGGATTATTAACCCATTTAGCATTTGGGACCTTCCTAGCCTATTGGGACATCTTCCTTCTGAATGTGCAATTTTGAAAAGGATAAGTGATCTCATTCTTTACATTGCTTCCCTTTTCCTGATGTACATTATCATTTTATTATAATAGTTTTAAATCTAATTACATAATATATTTCATTTCATACCGACCTTCCAAAACAAAGGACTACTTTTTGTCACCATTGTCTCACATTTGATACAAAATAGACCTCAAAATATCTCTTTTCAAAAGATGGGAGGTTATATCTATATGACCTTCTACCAAAATGTTAGGTATTAGGAAAGTTTCTATAATAGACTTGTTGCTAACAAGATGTTGTTCATATGTCAATACAAAATGGGGCTTACAAAGCCCTAACCTCTTTCTATAAGACTAATAAAACCAACAACACAAATGTTTACATAGATATATTTTTAAAAGCCAACAAGTGTACCCCCATTGCATGAAGCTTATTCCTTATTCCTATTTCCTTTGTTGTCTTGTCTAGTATCCATATGACCTTCATATAAATTTGAACTTGAAACAAGGTCATCTTTGTCTACCTTTGGGTGAATTCCTCCTATATTCTTTGGCCTATCCTCGTCATCACTCAGGTCTACCCCATCCTCTCTCGTATATCTCTCCAATAAATGTTCCTCTAAAATTCTCTTAATCCTTATTAAATTAAGAATAAAATCCATATTTATTCTGATAAATGGCTTTCTTGAGTTAAAAATATTTTGGTCATCTATCTCTAGTATTGACTTTCTTGGAACTGACATTCTCCTAACTATCAAAACATTGTAATGCCTTGACTTAGGAATAGTGATCTTTTTATCTATATTTACCATAAATGTATCCAAACCTTCTAAAATCTCCTTCAAATATTTTATGATATAGCTCTCCAATAATTTTTTTCTTTTCGTCGACATGCAATGTTGAGGTTAAAAAATAGTCACGATGTCTGGGTTAACCTTATATCGATCCTCTAAGAAGATGAAATCCTCTCCTATTACATGTAGAATTGAATTAATAACTATACTATGGGGACATTAAAAAATAAGCATAAATCTTATCTTTACTTCACCAAAGAAGGTCATTTATTAGGGTATCATCCTAAAAAGTTAACACACATGACTGGATTCTTTATTAGGACCTAATAGATCCTATTTTGGTGATTTTGAGGTTTGAATGCTCGTTATGCTTAATTCTAGAAACCTATCCTTTCTCCCCCCGCTTCTATTCATCTATCTCGACATCCCATCCAAATTTTGTCTCATTTCCCAGGATATAGAATGATATTGGTGTTTTGTCCTAGGCAATTAGGGCCCAAATTTGGGCCAGGGCCCAATATCAAGGTATTAGCGAGAGTTTTGATTTTACGGTCGGCCTAGATCATTTTTTAATCCCAAAATGGTAGAGTAAGTATAAAAACACCCTATCTTCCCTTCTTTTCATATCAAAACCATACTCAAGCATTTTTGCATTCAAGCTATCAAGATTTTAAAGCAATTAAGAGCAATTGGATTTAAAATTTGAGGGAAAGCATCCAAGATCAAGATCTCCAAATCTCCATTTCCTCAAGATCATTCAAGTCAAAGGAAATCTTCTCTAATTGGTGTAAATTTCTTTCACGTGATGGCCAAGTAGATGAATTCTCAATCAAGCAAGAAGATTCATCCTTCCATCCATCTTCTCTCTACTTCTTTGCAAGTAATTTTCAAGCATCTCAACATTAAAGATCTAGGAGTGGCATTCATAAATCTATGCATTTGTGAGGAAATCCTTGATTCTACATCACATTCTGAGGTCAAATCTTTGGATTTAAAGTATATTCAAGTATCTTCATTGGTACAAGCGATTTTTACATCCATCTATGAGAGTTTATGCAAGGTAAATCTACCATTTGCCTTCTTACATACTTTACTTTATGCAATTTCTTTCTATTTTAAAGATTGATTCCTAAATAGGGGTTTGACCAAGGAAAACCCCTTCAGACAACATTTTTCCTCATTTTTTCTATGTAGGAACAAGTTACAGAGCCACTAGATCAGGATCAAAAAGATCAGACACAGTTGGAAAGACCTAGAGAATTTTAGTCAAAATTGCCAAATACATAACAAGTTTTGGCTTGCACCCTACATTTTTAGCCCATATTTCACCACACTAGTCAAATTTGAGCTTTGGTTTCTATTTCAGTACTTTTATGCTCACTATCAATCTATATTAGTCTAATTTTCTCAAATTCTCAGTAACTTGTCTATTAATCACATTAATCACATTATTTTCATCAATTACATATTTTAACAAAGCACCATTGTCCCACTTAGTGATTGAGTCTCCTCTTGAACCTAGTGGGGCACCTTCCTTCAAAAATGTGCAATTAATGAAAGTGGGAAGTGATTTATCCATTCTTAAACAAGTCATTGCATTTTCTTTATGTACATTTTTGGTGAATCTGACTCATAACATTTCCATTATGATTTGGTGTTTAAATCTACTTTGCAAGAATTAAACACTTCTTATTTTGATAGTTAGATCTAGATCTACTTTGCATGATTTACATTAGATCTTTAAATTTGATAGTTAGATGTTCTTTTCATAATAAAAAATGTTATTTTCTTTAGTTGAATTGTGCATCTCTTTCAAATCTTGTAATAGCATTAGATCTATCTTTTCTTTTATTCCCTTGTGCATGAGTGTTATTACCTTGATTTCTACTTATAGCATTCTGATTAGGATAAGTCGTAAACTCATTGATTACTTTGATCCAGAGTCATCTATATTTCCTAAGAATCTTTATGAGACCAACATGCCTCCTAATGACATTAATCCTATCATTGAGAACAACTCTTCCCACTCTTCTCATGATGAAGATGAGGCCTTAAGAGTTGCTCACATGCAAGTTCAAAAACTTTTCATGACTTTGAAAATTTTCAGAAATGGTTAGGGCAAGATAACTCTAATCTCAAGGTCATATCCATTGTAGAGGGTTTGATGAAGATAAATCATAATGATGAACATGGCGCTAATATCTTGCGTAGTATCTCTCATCTCGTTGATCACAATGTCAAACCTGTTAGTGATTATGCGCAAGAGTTTGGTTTAATTTGACCTACTGCTAGTGTTGATACCTCCATGCTTATCTCTACCTCCATTCCTAGTGTGTCCACTTATGTTCCACCTATTATAACAACTTCCATTCAAAATCTTAACCCTACACATGTTAGCATTCCTAATTCTATTGTTCGCACTATTCCTTCTAGTGTTCCATGTGTTTCTCTAACTTCATCAATGCCCACTTGCAATAGTGTTCCTTTTTCATACTCCATCAATCCTTGCATTTATCATAATTATCAAAACATTTCAAACATATCTCCTACCACTCTTTCTATTGATTGTACTATTAGTAGCTTGGCTCAAACTGTATCTTCCTTACATTAACAAATTGCTTACACGACCCAATCGAAGTTCAACATCCCTACTTGTGACATTGGTATTCCTTTATCCTTGGATATAATCTATGTCATCATTCCACAATATATGGAAATTATTCATTTTGAGACTTATAATGGTAAAGGTGATCCTTTAACCCATGTCAACACTTTTCAAACCTTATGTAGTTATTTCTCTCTTGATCGTAGGTTCATGGCTAAATTGTTTGCTAGAACCTTTATAGATAAGGCCTTGCAATGGTATTGTTCTTTGCCTCCATATTATATTGACTCTTTTCAAAATATTTCTAATGCTTTTATCCAATAATTTTATAATAATACTGGTCGTAAGATCTATTTAACTGACTTAATACATTGTAAACAAGGTGTTAAAGAAAAAGTGATTGATTTCATTAGTAGATTTAAGCTTTTACATACTTATATTTCTTATCACATGACTCGTATTGATGTGAAATGTAATTTTATTTATAATTTATGTGAAGACATTAGAGATAACATTCTTCTTCTTTTTCTTCTTTTACTCAATTATGTGTAGTGCTTCATAATTATCAGCTTCAAGTGAGTTAGTTTTATAGCACCACTCCAATGGCTCAAGTTGATAAGAGTGATTTCACATCATATAACAAGTTTTAGAAAGCAAAGAACTTCATAAAAATCAATAACTCATCTAAAAATGTTGATGAGCAAGTGGTAGCAACATCGAAAGGTGTGGCTCCTTTGTCATCTATTTTTAGACCTCATAATTTTTCTAAGGTTTCTGCATCTTTGCATAATGTGATGTTGAATTTATTTAATGCTAGAGTGTTAACTCTTCCTCATGTTAAACCAATTAAAGCATCTAAAAATTTTCCCAAATCCTTTGATCACAAAGCCTTTTGTTAATACCATCGTCAACCCAATCATGATACTAAAAAATGTTTATGTTTGAAATATGTTATTTAGGACCTTGTTTATTTTAATATTATATTTATTGAGGGTGTTAATAATCAAGGAAATAAATATGTGGCACCTCCCAACCAAATTTTTTAAATCTATTCCAATCCTTTGTCATCTCATTCAACCAATAGTGTTGAGTCTACTAAGTCTTTGCCTTCTTCTTCCACCCTTGTTGTTGACTATGACGATAAGTGTGTTGAATATGATAATGTTGTCAACCTCATTAATCAATGTTGCCCATTTTTGGTACCCATGGTCTCAAATGGCCTAAATAAACTTTAGTCATGTTTAAAAATTCCTTTCCTTAGTCATTTTAATCATAGTTGATATTTCAGGTTTTAGGTACCAATCGAGAACATTCGTTGAAAATGAAGTACTTTGTCAGAAGCTTTGTGTGTTGGTTTGTCTTTTCAGGTCTATTTTTGGATCATCCAGTTGTCAATTCAAAAGTCTCTTATCATTTTTTAGAAAGTCAGCGTTTGGTTTTGTAGATGTTCCAGATCTTCGTCAAAATCCAAAAAGCTCAGGGAGAATATAAAAGTAAAGGAAGAAAGCAAAGTGGCTTATCAAAAGATTTCTTTTTGGGAAATTGGTGAGTGCCCAAAGTGTCATCAAGTTTTGAAGGAAGGAAATAAATTAAAGGAAAGACAAAGAAATATGGAGAAGTTATCAAAGAAATATATTTGGGAAAATTTATCAGTACTAGAAGGACAATCAAAATCTAAAAGATGAAAAGAATCAAAGAGAAGCTACCAAAAAGAGAAGGCATCGGGATGAAGGACAAGTTCCAGAATTATGTTTGTGAACCAACACCTAGTTTAGAACAAATTATAAAGAAAGGAAACCTCTCTTTATAAAGTAAAATCGCAAGGGTGGAAAAAATAAGTAGTTCCCGAAGAGGCTTCAAATTCTAAAGCTTGGAGAGAACTCCAAAATAAAGCAAAGTGGAAAACATAAAATTTCCAAAGAGGTTGTCGTAACCCAACCATGGGGCACTTGTTTTAAAAGTGATGGGGTCATGTTTTCAAAATATGATGATGTGTCCTAGTTTTCAAAAGTTACAAAGCATTAAATGTTGACAAGACTGGTTTTAAAGGTGTGTCTTGTTTGTCATTGAAAGAATGAAATTTACACCATTTGAGCACACATCAAAGATTGTTTTAAATATTTTTAAGCGCGAAGAAGAAGTTTAAGCTAGGGCATCATTTCACTAGCGACAAATGACAACATTCAATGAGTTGAAACGCTTATGCTTCGCCATGTTTCTTACAAACCCAAAGTTGAACCACATTCCACCACGTGAGACAAAATTGTAGACCAACCATTTGGGTTATGATTATTTGAACAGGTTGGAAAGTGATTTGCTTGAAATTGGGGATACAAAGTTGGGTCAAGTTGATCTCGATGAATTTTGGAGAAGAATAAATAGTCCTAACATGCACCCAATTATAGAAAAATTGATGGTGAGTGGTTTGTTGCAAGCAGTCGACTTTCTTGTCGTAGTACAATGTGTTGAACTAATAATGGAGTGTTTCAATAAATACTGTGTATGTAAAATACCTTCATAGGATTAGTTCTTCAAAATATCAAATCAATTATGGAAAGTATGACAATTTTAAAGTAATTAAATTGAAATAATGACAATAAGCATCCTATGGATATCTAACTAGAAAAGCTAAAGAAATGCTCTTAGATTTAGCATTCATTAGAGATAGCTCTAGAATGAGAATTAATTATCTATGATGCAAGTATGCTAATATAACTCAATTTATGATCAATTATGCTAGGAATTCAAATCTAAAATGCCTATAATATGGATGTAATTAACAACTAATGAGAGTGGATCCCTCTTTCTCCTGATTTTGCCCTCTATTTATAGATTTTACCAAAGCTTAGGGGTGGAGTAATATTAATCATGATTAGGTTTGAGCCAAGTTAATAGTTTCAAATGTTGGGACAAAGTAAATATTTTGTTCTCAAAGGTTGGAACAAAGAGACAAAATGAACGGTCAAGATGCATCTCCAAGATGTGTGATGGAGAATTGATTTGGATTTGATCCATGTGAGCTCATTCCCATTGGCTGATTTGATTTTGTCCATATGTGGTTGGTGAGAAAAATAGGAATTAATAAATGATTTAATTGATTTGTCTTAGCCATGTGTACCCTTGAATGGGTTGGATTTGATTTGATTTAACTATATAATTAATTTGATTTAAATTAATTGCACAATTATTTGATCTTTTTGATTTAATTAATCATTTTGGATTTGATTTTAATTAATTCATATTTTAGTCATTGATTTCTCACTTTGATTTCCCTTGACCATTTTTAGGTGTATACAAATGCCCCTCTTTAAATCAATGTGTGAAGCGCGTTGGTTAAAAGAATGTATGATTGATTCAGTGATGTCTGATCTGATATTGATGATTGATTCCAATGGTAAAACCCTAATTTTTTTATAATGTAGATTTCTATTACGATATTCAACTCCTGATATGATGCTTGATTTAGGAAGCTTCACTGATTTCATTTCCCCATTGATGATTTTGAAAATTTCGCGCTCACTGCCTTTGTTTTGAAAAATTTCGTTGCTCTGCTCAATTTTACCTCCTTTATGATATCCTACCCCCTCAAAAATGAAATGGAAGTTGATTTGATAAATTTTGATCCATTTGTGATTTTTGCAATTTTCTTGAAAAAAATATTGAATAATATTGTATAATTTCGATTTCATTTCTGATAGTGATATGACGACTAATTGATGATAATGCCCCAATTGCAAAAAAAATAGTTGAACTTTTTTTTTTTTACTGTGGGTACAAATTTCAAGAAAAAATGTTCCCTTTTAGGTCAAAGGGCTATATATAGGGGTCAAAATATCAAAATATCATTATTCATTTTCACACCTCCTTTTGACTTTCACTTTGAGCCTTTTAGTGATATAGCATCGATGATGGTCCCTATTTGAGAGCATAGGTTTGAGAGAGGTCACAAATTCCAATGCACATGTGACTATGGACCTCCAATGAGTACCTTGATCCTTCCTTGTTTTTGATTTTTCCATTTTACTAAAAAAAATAATTTTTTGTGTTGCTTTGCTATTTTTTTGCCAATTTAATGAAATAGCGCTTAGGATTAATTTTAATACTGCGCAGGAGGATTAATTTTAATACTGCGTAGGATAATTTTTAGTGCGTATGAACACTAAAATAATGCATATGATAGGTCGAATAGCACATATAAACATGTTCCCTAGGAGTCTTTTAGTGCATCTGATAGGTTTAGTAGTGTGTATGAATAGATCAATGCAAACAATAGATGCAGTAGTGCTTACACCATTTTTAATGACGGGTATGATGAGAAATGATATGTGCAAGTTGTTTCAACATGTGTGAAAATTGTTTCAGCATGTATGATAAACATAATAGTGCTTAGGTCTTTTGACACGTATAATAGAATGAAATGACATGTAGCTAGTTCTTTTCAACTTTTTTAACTTGATTGACTGATCTATCTGATTTAATTGACTTTTGTGATCGATTGATGGATGAAAAATATTGTGCCTCTTATGAAAACAAGTGTTGTGATTTTAGTTTGATCATGTTTTGATGAATGTTGATTATCAATCTTGTCAAATTGATATGATTGATTTAATGTTTTTCTGTCTTCTTTGATTAGAATTAGGAAAAAAATGATGTTGTGCTCTAGGCGAGCAATAGGATGATATGTTTTTTTGATTGAATTTTGATGATCCACTTAGATGATTATTTTCTAGATGTGATGCTACTTGATCCAATAGGTTCACCTCCAAAAATTATATGTTCGAGGTTTATATATGTGGCCCTTAGATATGGTTGAGCAGTTGAGTTCTCAGGAGCGACGACTTATCAGTTGTTGCAATTTTTTCTTCCTCTTAAACATGCCTCAATTCCACGTGAATAGAGGTCTTCTCACTACTATGGAAAAGAACTAGCACTATGATCATAACACTTTCCATTTGCCTATGGGTGATATGGAAGTCACCCCTAAGGATGTGTATAGATTGCTCAGGATTCTAACATGGGGTGATCTAGTCTACTACGATCAGGTTTATGATGGTTCAATGTATTGATGAGCCTTTGTAGATGCTACTGTAGACATAGAAAATTGGCAAAGGCTTAATTCAATTAGAAAGGTGCATCAAATCATCAAAATAGCACGAAAAATTGATAAATGGAACAAAGGCAATTCAAATCAAAGGAAAATTCAATTAAATGATTAAATGATTAAATAAAGCTTGAAAAGGGGAAAAACACTAAGAAATTGATTAAATTCAATTAATGACATAGTGGTTGAAAGCAAAAATCAAAATGAACCTCTTACCCTTCATGGCTAAATTTAATTACTTTAATTAATTAATAAATATGAATTTCCCTCAACAAAGCAAAAAGGAGACAAAATGGACACAAATCACTCACTTTTGTTGAAATGGTCCAGCCTTTTGAAACCATTTAAATGTTTGTCCCCCAATTTAGGGACAAAGCAAAGCCAATTGACCTTACCCAAGCATAACCATGGTTATCTCACTCTACCCCCTACCCTTGGGAAAATCCTATAAGTAGAAGGCATTTTGAGGCATTATTCATCCACTCCATATCTTTGAATTGCAGCAAAGCTCTTGCAATTTGCATCCACATCACTCACTTAGCATTTTCATTGATAATTAGCTTCAATTGTTGATCATTTTGTAGATTTCTTATCAAATAGAGCTATAATTTGATAATTAGATCTAGTTTGCATATCATTCTTAGTTCAATTCTCATAATTAGAGTGTCACTAGTGAGGATTTGCAGCTGAGAGCCTCACTTACTACTTCAATTTAGAGAACCATGAGATATTTAGATTAATTTGTGCATTATTTAGATTAGTTTGCTTTGAATAGTGTAAATTCTCTTTAAATCTTGTTATTTCATGAAGGTGTAAATCACTCACACACAGCTACCATTGGAGACGAGAGCATCCCTTGGGTATAGTTTGTTTCCTTTTCTATGCTTCCTATAATTTTAGGTATATTGATTAGAGGATTTCTATTATCATATCAGAGAGGACATGGTTTCTC
This sequence comes from Chamaecyparis obtusa, assembly GCA_027943335.1. Lineage (NCBI taxonomy): Eukaryota > Viridiplantae > Streptophyta > Pinopsida > Cupressales > Cupressaceae > Chamaecyparis > Chamaecyparis obtusa. The sequence continues at coordinate 2,478,214 of BSBK01001966.1, forward strand.
TATTGATTGTGGCAGGATCTTAGAGGACATGATCTCTCATCCACACAAATTTGACTGGGGTTAGTATGTCCTTGTGAAGTTATACCATGAGTTACACCATGTAGTCTATCATCACGATGTTGCATTATTCACAGGTGCTATTTTGTTACAGCTCTAGACTTGGGAGTACCTTCATATCACGAGGCCTATTGCAGCTCAAGATAGAGATCCTAGGTGGCCATATGCCTATATTTATGAAGGAGTAGTTGTCCAGCCTCACATACGCAAACTTGGTTTTTGGAAATGCATGCTAGATGACATTGATTGGGTACGATAGCAACCATATCTTGGATGTAAGCCTTAGCGAGAGGATGATTCTGAGCCTCCTTTTATTTTTATGCCTCAGTGGATGATTCGGTAAACTCCATTGGTTATAGAGAAATTTTGCTTCCACAGGGTACTCTAATAGTTTAGCTAAGTACAAGGCATGCCATAGGGTTTGGCACTATATGCACAAGTATAGGCTGAGAGATCTATGTGGGGTACTCATATAAATTATAGCAATGAGATTATTGCTTTACCACATTTAGCCTAGGATATGAGAGATCACATTATTGACATTGGCATGACAGATAATCATGCTTGGTGGTTTACACAACATCCCTTCTCACATTTTACAAATCCTACAGAGGTTATTCCTAACATTGATGGTGATGGTGATGGTGATGGTGAGGATGATGACGATGCTGATGATGATGATGACAACGATGATGACGACGACGACGATGACAATGATGATGACGATGAAGATGATGACGACGATGATGATGATGATGATGATGATGTGAGAGGTGGGAGACCAAGGAGAGTACCAACGAGAGGTGGTTGGGGTAGTGGATAGGTTGCGGCTTATGGTCCTATGAGAGGTGGTGGTGTGAGAGTACGTGGTGGCAGGATTGGGAGAGTGAAGATGAGGGGTGGAGTGAGAGCTATCCATCAGATGAGTATTGTAGATTAGGGTTGAAAGAGACCTAGTGTACCCAAACAAATACCTATTCCTCAGGGTCCTTCTCCATAGGTTTCACAGGCTTCCTCAATTCATATCCCACCATCACAGATAGTGTCAACTTCAGAGGCACCAGATACACTTGCTCGGGATGTTAGAGCTTTATAGACTAGCATGGCTCAGATTAGGAGTTAGATGGATCATTTCAGTGTCATGATGTAGACATTTATGGCTACTATGGCCTAGCATGGTACACATCCTAGTTCTAGTAGAGGTGCAGACACAAATATAGATAGGACAGGTACATGTGGACCATATGACATGGATGCAGGTGGTACTAGTTGAGATCATTGTTTTTTTTTCACCATTTGTATCATATGTATAACTTTGGTGAAGACCCTTGTTGATGTACTTCATAGACATTTGATATTATTTGATGGACATTTATTTGATTATCATTCTGATTGACTCTTCTCTTTTATGATGTCATTATATGTTGGACATTTTGATTTTTTTATGATATATATGCAGCTTTACATGTCTTTATTTATATTCTTTTTTGTTGTTATTTTGTGATGCAAAATGTTATGAATGCATTTATCTTATATGATTTGGATGGATGCCTTATATATGACATAGCTTAGATGGATGCAAAATATTAATGAAATACCTTTAATGATTCTATTTATGCTTTAATGATTAATGATTAATGATGCATTTATATGATATGTGCATGTGTTCCAATATGATTCTATATGCTTCTAACGATTAAATCTATGATGTGATGCAACCTAATGAATCTAAATAATATGCAATGATTGATTATGCCCTTAATGAGTGAACTAAATGAATGTGATTTAATGATTAATGAATAATGAAAAATATACTAAAATCCAACTTAACATGCCACTAAAGTATGCACTCCTATGTTTTGATTTAGTCCAACATATTTGATCAAGTAAAGAAGTCATGATGAATATTTTGATTGTACTTGACTCTACCCCTTTTTTTCTTTTTGGAAAATATCCATATGAAAACCACATGAAAATTTAATATATATAAATGGAACTAGTTGTCTCTTTCAATAAAAAGGATGCTTCTTTTCATCATTGAGATTTTGAAATACGAAATTGGTACAATCATCACTTCTTCAACCTTGATGATCTGAATATTGATTTCCTTTCCAATTGCGTGCATGTAATTGGTATGAACCTCATTGGTTTGATTTTCAACCATGATAGTATGAATACTGCTTTTGTCGAATTCAATGTTGCAAGTGGATTTTTGCATTAAGATATGAAATATCAAAATGACCAAGATATCATGTTGTGTAAACAGACAAAGATATGTTTCTCTCCATATGTACATTTCCTCAATGATTCTTTGATGATAATGTCATTAGACAGATGTTACATACTTTGAAGCATCAAGCTTAAGACAGTCATGCAAAAATCAAGAAAATTATCATGCTTTAATCATCACTCCTCTAGTCAAAAGACCTCATCAATTTGCTAAAAAGACATGACTCCACAATCAAGTAACACTTTTGAACATTTTTCCATTGTTTTCAAATCCATACTTCAAGTAGAGCTCCATTCATTTCAAACTTTGTTGTTATTTTTAATCTTGATAAAGATAAGGCAATGTGTAAATTGAGGATCAAAGTGTCAATCATTTTTTAGATAAAAATTTGTTTGAATCAGGAATTGATATGAATCAAAAGTTGAAGTGTCAAGTTTTTTATTTGATGCATTGATTTGTGCCAATTGGTGTTTGTTTGATGAACCAATTTGATTTAGGATAAAATATTCCCAGTTTGATTCCATAGCGATGTTGGACTTAGAAAATTTTCTAAACCATGACGAAAGCCTTGGGTATTTACAAATGCAACTCTGGAAATTTATTATGCAATATGATGGCTAATGCAATATATACAAGGATGATGAATAAATGCAGAAGGAAGATGATACTAGACTTGAATTAAAGGTCAAATGGTGCCTGTTTACCAGGTTTTCAAAATTTGAGTTTATTTCTCTTTTTCTCTTTTATTTGCTTTTTTTTTTTTGCTGCGAAGGTGCCTATTGCTAGGTTTTCACCAAGGCACTTTTTTCTCTTTTTACTTTTTTTGCTACCAAGATGCCTATTGCTAGGTTTTCACCAAGGTATTTTTTTTAGGATCCATATTTGAATGTTTTTTCTTTCTTCATGATCAATTTTCCATTGTTTTTTATTTTCTTCAAGAACACTTTTCACTATTTTTTATTTCTTTTCTTTCTATTTTTTGGGGTTTTTGGGACCAATTTCTCAATGTTTTTGGATTTCTTTATGCTCAAATTTTTTTGTGCAAGGTTTTGATGCTACCCCATCTCATATTATGATACTCTTTCCAATTGATACTCTTTCAATTGATTTAGGTATAAAACCTTTTTAAATGTATGTTATTGATAGGCTCTTGTAACTCTTCCCCATCACAATCGGCTAACTTATATGCTATTGTCCCAAAGGAAGACGTGATAATGAATTGTCCTAGGCAATTTGCTTCCCATTCCTACTTGAACCTCCATTGGCTTGATATTTTTGTTATAATTCCTTGACATCCTATTTTGATATACCTTAAGATGTTCATATGCTTATTTTTTACATTCATCAAGTAACTCTAGTTCTTGGAGTATTTCCACTCTATAATCTTCTTATGTTAACAATCCATGCAATTAAATTCACAAAGATGGGATCGCCACTTCTACAGGTAATACTGCTTTTGCCCCATAGACTAGTGAGAAAGGTGTGGATCCAATTGGTGTTCTTATACTTGTGCGATATGCCCATAATGTTGGATTCAGTTGTATGTGCCATTCTCTTCTTGAGTTATCCACTATTCTTTTCAAGATCTTAAGGATATTTTTGTTTGTTTCTTTTGCATGTTCATTTCCTTGAGGATAGTAAATGGAGGATGAATGATGAATGATGTGAAACTTATCAGTCAATTCTTTTATATCCTTGTTCTTGAAATGTTTTTCATTGTCTGTTATTATGGCGTGAGGAATACCATATTTGTAAATTATGTGATTCAAAATAAACATTGCAATTTGTTTGACTGTTACAGTAGATAAAGGAATGAATTCTACCCATTTAGTGAAATATTTTATTGTTGTGATTATGAATTTATGACCATTGGATGATGATGGATAAATCATCCCAATTAAATCTAACCCCCATTGATAAAAGGGACAAGGTGTAGTCATTGGGTGTAATTCTTGTGTCGGAACATGAATCAAATTACCATGGTATTGACATTTTTGGCAAATTTTAACAAAATGACACACATCTTTTTCCATGGTTGGCCAATAATACCCCATTCTAAGAATTTTCTTAGGTAAGGTCAAACCACTTGAATGTGATCCACAAATTCCCTCATGGACATCTTGTAAGGAAATTTTAGATTCTACATCCTCTAGACACCTAAGAAGTGTTTCATCAAGACTATTACCATACAATGTATCTGAAACAAGGGTATAGCAAGAAGCTTGTCTTATAAAATTTCTTCTTTGATTTTTGGTTTGGTCCAAGGGCAAGGTTTGGTCTTTTAAGTAGGTGTAAATAGTTCCATACCAGGGAGAGTCATGTCTGATTAATAGACAGATAACTTGGGAATTAGGAAGGTCAAATGTGGGTTGTTCCAACTCTTCTACCAAGAACTCATGTTGTGCACTTTGATCTGACATTTGTAGGAGAGAAGCTAATGTTTCCATGTAATCTGTTGCTTTGTTTTTTTCTCTTCGTATTTGTTCAAATGTTATCAAAATAAAGTATTTATTCAAATCATCTACCATCCTTTTTTAAGGCATCAAATTATCATCTCTTGTTTGATATTCATCATTGATTTGATTAATGACAAGTTGTCAATCACCATATACCTGTAACTTTGTTACTTTCCATTGTAGAGCCATTTTCATGCCTATTACAAGTGCTTCGTACTCAAAAATGTTATTAGTATATGGAAAGAGAAGTTTGTAAGATTTTGGAATAGTAGATCCTTGAGGTGTGATCAATAAGATACCTGCTCCTGAACCATGTTGTGTATATGAACCATCAAAATAGAGTTTCCATGTCTTGGCTTCAATATTTATAATTTCTACATCTGGGAATTCTAGTTGAATAGGATATTCATCTATCAAAGGTGATTCTGCCAATTTGTTTGCTATAACTTGGCATTGTATTGCTTTCCTATCCACCTAATCAATGTCGAATTCACTCAACACCATGACCCACTTTTCCAATCTTCTTGTTAGGGTTTCTTTGCTCAATAGATACTTCAAAGGATCAATCTTAGCTATGAGTCAGATTTTGTGTGCCAACATATAATATCGTAGATTTTGTGAAGAAAAAAATACCACTAAGCATGCTCTTTCAATGAATGTATAGTTCAACTCATATTTGACCAAAGTCATGCTAATATAGTAAATTGCCTTCTCCTTTCCATTTTCATCTTCTTAAGCTAGTAATGCACCTAAGGAATGCTCTATTGCTGAAATGTATAATAGTAAGGCTTGCCTCTTATTGGTGGCATTAATATAGATGGATTCATAAGATACATCTTGAGAAGTGCAAAGGCTTCTTCATATTGATCATCCCATTTAAATATTACATCCTTGTGAAGGAGTTGAGTAAATGAATGACATTTTTCATCTAATTGATAAATAAATCTTCTTGTGCATTATAGCCATCCTTGAAGGGATCTCATTTTGCTTATGTTTCTTGGTGTCCCCATTTTCATTATTGCTTTAATTTTTGAAGGGTCTATCTCAATACCTTTTGTTGACACCATGTATCCAAGTAACTTGTTGGATTGTACCCCAAATGCACACTTTTTAGGATTCAATCTTACTTTAAATAGTTCAAGCCTTGTAAAAATCCTTTCTAAAATTGGAAAGTGTTCTTCTCTTGAGTGATATTTAGCTAAGATTTCATCCATGTAGTCTTCTAGGAATTTGTGCATCATATCATGAAATATGGTAGTCATAGATCTTTGATAGGTTTCTCTAGCATTTTTGAGACCAAAGGGCACCACATTCTAAGAAAATGTTCCCTAAGAACATGTAAAGGGAGTCTTGTCCTGATCTTTGGGAGAAATTTTAATTTGATTATATCCACTAAACCTATCCATGAGAGAAAACATAGAATGCCCTTCTGTCAAATCTACTATTGCATCAATGCTTGGTAGTGGAAAATCATCTTTAGGGCATGCTAGATTGAGATCCCTAAAGTCCTTGCATACTCTAATTGATTTGTTAGGTTTTGAAACTGGTACAATATTGTAGATCCACTCAACATAATTAATGGCTCTAATAAAACCAACCTTCAATAGCTTTTCCAATTCAACTTCAACTAGTAATGCAATATGTGGATGTATTTTCCTTAATTTATGCTTGAGTGGTTTGACTCCTGGCTTAATGTTCAAATGGTGCATAATGATATTTGGATCCAATCCTAGCATGTCATCATAAGACCAAGAAAAATTCGCTTATCTTTCTTTTAAAAACTCAATAAATTCTTCTCTTTCTTCTTTTGACAATGAAGCTACAAGATCTATAATCTTACATTTTGATTCTATACCAATGTTGAATTTTTATGTGGGTTCGATCAAAATAGATGATCTTTCCTCATAATTATTGTTTAAAGTGTCCAATTTCTCTTCCTTAGGTGCCACAGTTTGGTTTTCACCTTCGGAAACATCTTTTATTTTTACTTTTTCTTGATCTAGCACTGCCACATTGTGGTTTTCACCACTAGACCTTTTTATTTTTTCTTCATTCTTTTCTTTTCTTTCATGACCAAGAGATTGAACACTTTCTATCGTTATTTCTCCTTGATAGATTTCATTGGTAGAAGAGGGTTCAACTCCATTTAGGTATAGGGTCGGGGAGTTCTCATATGTGTGCATGTCATTTGGCTCTATAGAATCCCAATCAATTAGTTTTGGGTATGTAAGGGATAAGGTATCATTGGATAAGCTCAAATTTGTAGGATTTAAGGATATGACTTCATTTGAGGGTTCATACATTATATTACTTAAATCTATGATATGTGCTTGCTCAACATGTTCCATAGGACTTGGATCAAAATTTTCTTCACACAAGTTCTCTTGGGTTTCTTGAGGATAGAAGTCTTGCGGGTTAAACCTAAGACTAGATTCTCCTATTCTTGGTAACCATGAAGGTACACAAGGTTCCCCTATCCATTGAGATCTTTATGTTTCTTATCTTGAAGCAAGATCTTCATTAGAATCCAACCCTTGGTTTGAGCTTGAAGCTTGACTTGAGATTAACTCTTGATTTGAATCGTGTCTTCTACCTGAATTAGATATAGGAGCACATGTATGAATAACAACCACCTCTTTATTTTTAAAAGATCCATTAGATAAAGAATCACATTCTCATTCATTATAATCTTCATCACTTTGGGAAATTAATTATAAAATTTATTCATAAAATTGTAGATGATTCTTTTTAGTATATACTGGGTCAAGGTATCCTAACCTTGATTTATCTTTACTATCTCTCCAAGTCAATTCTATGGGCTCCACCAATCCTTCATTTTTTTCCCCAAGGGTCTTTTCCCTTCATACCCCATCTTCTGCATGATTTCATATCACTTACCATATCGATGTGTTGGGATGTTAATGTTTTGAACCTTTTCTTCATTTGATATTTGATTTGAACTTGATGCTTCTTCATCTTTATAGAGTCATTATAGGATTTCATTATCATCTTCTTCTATGGGTGAAGAAGTACTAGCTCATACAAAATATTCATTGTACTTTTGAGGAAGATTGAAACTAGATGGTTTGCCATGAGATCTAGGGGAAATAGGTAAATCCATCATTGATAAGGAATATTCTCCCACACCTCTTTTCTTGATTTTGCATTGTTTTTCAAAAAAAAATCATCATTTTATCCATCCTTTGATAATGTGTTTCTTTGGCTTTAATTTGAGAAGATTTTGAATTGTCCTCTTCTTGGTGTAAGACATTTTTTTCTTCTTTTTCCTTGGAATATATCCAACTAAATTTCTCTTTTCCCTTAGTCGATGTAGATAAGTTAGTTTTGTCTTGATTCAAACTACCAAGGATACCTTCTTCTTCCATCTTTCTTTTTACTTTTGATAGAGAACTATCATTTGAACTTTGACCTTGAATTTTTTCTTTTGATTTGCTTGATGTAGTAAATTCACTATTATAGGGAACCAATGAGTTATTCAAGGGTTTTATATTATTGCAATAATGAAATGGATTCAAATCCCCACTCACCATGATTTCTTGTCCCATATAAGGAAATTTTAAACATTGATGATACGTTGAAGGCAACGCTTGCATTTCGCGGATCCACGATCTCCCTAACAAAATATTATATGTCAATTTTAGATCAAGCACTTGGAAAATTGTTTCATTTTGGATAGGACCAACTTGAATAGGAAGAAAAACTATTCCTTTATAATATATTTCTTCATCATCATAATATTTGATAGGATTTTTTCTTTTAGGATCAATGGCTTCTTCAGAATATCCTAAAGCTTTCACAAGACTCGAGGTATAAATATTTAGGCCGAACCCTCCATCAATAACAACTCTTTTGACACAGTGATTGTGTATCAAGACTTCTATATGCAATGGAATATTTTGAGGATGATTCAAAGATATAACATATTGCTTGGTTCAAAAGATAAACAATGTGGTGCAATGAGGTGTCCAACAATGTTCTGAAATTTGTTAACATTCAAGTTCTCTGGAATAGTAGTCTTGACAAGAGCTTTTTCCAAGATTTCTTTGTAGATTGGTGAAAGTTTCATCAACTCCAAGATTGATATTTGTGTCATTGTTCTTTGGAGTTGGTCCACAAGATTGTATTTTTTTGAAGATGATGATGCTTGACTTGGTAAAATAAGTTTAGGGGTAGTTCCTTGCAAGGTGATTTTTTACGCTTACCCCATAGTCACAACATTAGAGGTTTATTCTTGTTGTTTCTCTTTCACCACTATGCCATTAATGGTATTGTCATACCCCGATAAATAATTTATAGTATTGTCATAAGTATGGGCAAAATTAACTCTATCATTTCCTCTTTTGTTATTTTGATTTGACTTAGATGTTTCACCTTTATCATGATTTAATAAAGGAGTCTTGAGAGCTGTATGATCTTCATTATTTTGGGGACCATCAACTTTAATTGTACCATCATCTATTAAGTCTTGAACCATATGGTTGAGTCTCATGCACTCATTTGTCTTATGCCCTTTGTTTCTATGATATTCACAATGATGGGAATCATTCCACCATGATGATTTGACTTGTGGTTCATAGGGTCTTGATTCTGGTAAGGTGATGATTTTATTAGAAATGAGGGTCCTTAATGCATTCTCCAAAGGTTCTCCCAAGGGTGTGAAATTCCTTCTTTGTGTTGTGTTAAAGAAATTTCTTATTTTATTAGCTCCTTGTTTATTGAAAGATTTATTGCTATTATTAAAATGGGTCTTAGATGTTTGATTAACATTATTGGTTTGATTAGACCCACTTGATAAATTAAAGGGAGTAGCTTTAAGGTTGTTAGGTTCCACAAACCCATCATTCACAAGGCTCTTGTTGGTATTCTTTAGCCAAAACCTAGGCTTTTTATTATTGTTATTACCACCCCTGTTATTGTTAAAATTATTATTAGTGTTAGAAAAACCTTTGTTTTCTTGAAAAAGTTTTATCTCTCCTTTCTTTACTAACACTTCTTCAATTTTGATCCCATTTTGAATAATCTTCTCAAAGGTAGGGGGACATTGAAGTTGCAACTGATAATTCATTTTTATATTTAAATTATTCATACAAATTTCCATCTTTTCTTTCTTGGGTATACTTCTTGGGTATCGAGCAAAAAATGTTCTCCATCTTTGGAGGAAGCTGAGAAAAGGTTCACCATCTTTTTCTTTGGTATCACATAGATTGGTGATTTCATGTTCAATATTGTATGAATAATTATTTTACAAACTTTAATACCAATTCTTCAAAAAAATTTATACTCGGTGGTAGTTTTGAAAACCATTCCATAGCCCTCCAAGGCTTCTTGGAAATAATCTCATTAGGTATGTTGTATCATGCATACATTCAATGCTTAGAGCACAAAATTCTCTTAAATGATCTCGCGGGTCAGATTTACCAGTGTATTTTTCATATCTTGGAAAAAACACATTTGGAGGAAAAGGTACCATGATCAAGTTTTTATCGAAAGGAAAAGGACATATCGCTTCAATTGAAAATAGTTTAGGCTCTGTTGCCTTCTTCATGCTATCAATTTGGGCTTGAAATAATTTGAGTTTTATGTTCATAGCCCCTAATGGATTTTCATCTTCCTCATCCTTCCTCAAGGTTGAAGTTTCATAGTCATGAGGAAGCTTAACTCCTAATCGAGCTAAATTTAGAAATTTTCTTTCTTTATCCCTTTCCAAAATTTTATCCATAACCTTGAGGAATAAGGGATCTTGGGCTACTTCATTAACCCTTTCTTTGGTTGTTTCTTCATTCCTTTGATTTTTATGGTGATTGTCATTTTTATTTTCATGGTTTCGATCTTGGTTATGGTCATGACAATCATTATTTCCAGCCGTAGGATTAATTCTTTCTTCAAATAGATTAGGAATTTTATCCTCTTGTTCTTGTTCTTCCTCAAATGGAGATTGGAAAATTTCATCTTTGTAAGGGATCTCTTTTCTAATGCACATTTTATCTTCTTGAAAATATATCTTTAAGCGATGAGATCTAGTGGAAATTGACATTAACAAGAGTTGAGTGGAATGAATTTATTCCCCTTTGATGATCGCTCTTTTAAATTAGGAATATTTTTAAAAGATTTATCGGATTTGAATGGATATTTCCTTCTTGTAACATGTATCATCAAACACAAGAAGCTCAAAAACACTTGTCTTTACCCCTAACCTCTAAACACAAAAGTTTATGTTTTGAGAATGTTTACATGGGTCTTTCACAATAAGCCACTTCATGCAATCTACCTAAGGTCAAATTTGGCATTTGACATGGTTCTAAAGGTAGGGATTTCTAGATTAATTTGGAATTTTATTTCGGTTTCCCATACAAAAATATCAAATAAATCATACAAGGAGAAAGTAGTCACACATGCGCGATTGAGGCCTATAGCCCTACAAGTCCATGCATTTGATTTTTTTTCCCTCTGAGCTTTTTAACTTAACTGAGGTCTTTATTTATAGTGGGTGTAATAGGTTGGCTTCACATGGTTCCCACTTTAAGCTATCCCTCTCATCGGCCTCATTAAGGCATGTTCTTGGGAAGCGAGCCCACAAAATCTATAACTTATGCAATGAAAGCAATGAAATGAAATGATCAAGTGGTTATAGGAGTTTAATTCACCAAAAAGGTGAAGAACATATCCCTACTACCTTATCACTTCCAAACACGATTAACAATTTTCTTTCCCAAGCCTTTTAATCTAATGGAATTCGAGCATGTTTGGCATTTTGATTCACTATAAAAGTGAAGAGAATAGGCCTAATGCTTTCTTTCACAAACAATGAGGCTTATTTTATGTGTTTTTCATTCTTTAGCTCATTTTCCCTCTCAAGTTTAGCACTTCTAGGAGTTTGATTCACTATAAAAGTGAAGAGCATATCCCTAATGCCTTACTTAAGATTCAAATTTTCTTCTAATTAGGCTATATTTTGGAATTGAATAGCCACAATTTAAGCAAAAACATAAGGTGTTAGGTATACCTCTTCGAAGCTAGAAAATGATAGGCACATTCTTTATTTCATTATTTTGCATTTTTACTCACCTAGTGGCGATTGTTCTAGCTCCTCCCTAGCATCCTTCTTCACAAATGTTAGTTCAACAAAAGCAAGGCAAACATGAAGAAAATCCAAAAATAATTAAATTTTCTTTTTCTAAAGTGATAAAAATCTTGTTAATTCAACGAGTAAAGATCCAATTAAGAGACATGTATTTATCTTTATAGGCTTGGATTACCCTCAAGGACCTTTCATATGCTTCTACTTCTTGTTTTGAATCCTCCAAAAGGTTGTTCAAATGAATTTGATTCTCCTTATTCAATTGCCTTTTTGCTTGTCTCTCCTTTTTGTGAACTCTCAATTATGGTTTTTGAAGTTTATTATGACCTATCATCAGAAAATTAGATAGTTAAAATCATCAAATTGACATAATTTAAACTTTTTTAGAAAAATAGAGCTACATACTACAAAAACTTGCACACACGATGTTGTTTTTACTACTATGCGCTACATAAATCATTAAACACACTATTCTATTATTATTACGTGTTATTAAAATGTTTGACAAATTATATATGCTAAAACATAATGATAAAGGTGTCACAAAGGTATGTTCTACGTGTTGAAATAAATATAGACAAAAGATAGACAAAATTGTGCACGCGTCAAAAATCTATGCAAAGGCATTAAAATTTGTTGTACACGCATTATTTCTTCATGCAAAGGTGTTGAACTTCACGGCATACGCACTACTTCTCCCTTTAAATGCGCTACTTTACCTACAAAATATGCAAAACAAAAGCATGAATATGCAAATATTTAAAAAAAATTATAAAAATTGAGGCCAATGCCCCATGGTGGACGCCATTTTGTGTATGTAAAATACCTTCATAGGATTATTTCATCAAAATATCAAATTAATTATGGAAAGTATGAAAATTTTAAAGTAATTGAATTAAAAAAATGACAATAAGCATCATATGGATCTCTAACTAGAAAAGCTAAAGAAATTCTCTAAGATTTAGCATTCATTAGAGACAACTCTAGAATGAGAATTAATTATCTATGATTCAATTATGCTAATCTAACTCAAATTATGCTCAATTATGATCAATTATGCTAGGAATTCAAATCTAAAATGCCTATAATATGGATGCAATTAACAATTAATGAGAGTGGATCCCTTTTTCTCCTTATTTTGCCCTTTATTTATAGATTTTACCAAAGCTTAGGGGTAGAGTAAGATTAATCATGATTAGGTTTGATTCAAGTCAATGGTTTCAAATGTTGGGACAAAGTAAATATTTTATTCTCAAAGGTTGGAACAAAGAGACAAAATGAACGGTCAAGATGCATCTCCAAGATGTGTGATGGATAATTGATTTGGCTTTGATCCATGTGAGCTCATTACTTCATTCCCATTGGTTGATTTGATTTTGTCCATATGTGGTTGGTGAGAAAAATAGGAATTAATAAATGATTTAATTGATCTGTCTTAGCCATGTGTACCCTTGAATGGGTTGGATTTGATTTGATTTGACTATACAATTAATTTGATTTAAATCAATTGCACAATTATTTGATTGATTTATTTATTTAATGCTTTTGGATTTGATTTCAATTAATTCATGTTTTAGTCCTTGATTGCTCACTTTGATTTCCCTTGACCATTTTTAGGTGTATACATATATAATCCAGAAACCAGATAGATAAAGAAGCAAAATGAATAGATACTCATCACTCTTGACAGGGATACCATCTAGAATTCTTTCCAGTTACCTATAAGAGAAGAATATTTAGATTGGGATTTTGCTTTGTCATAGTCAACTTTTAGCAAGAAGAAAACCTACTTTATAGGTGTCATGGTTGAAGAATGGTTCCAGTTGAGGAGGGCAGGCCAGTCCAAACTCCCAAAAATTATTATTGGCACACATCTAAAGGGAGAGATTGTATATATCATCATCTTGTTGCATAGGTTGAGAGGTGATGAGGATGCTATAAACCTGGACAAGTGGATGTTCCTCTTTGTGCAAATGATTTATTATGAATTAAGTTATACAGATTGGGTATAAATTATCAGTGATCAAATACATCATCTAATCAATTCTTTTCCTTTGAATAAATTATTTTATATGTCTTCTTACATTATTCACACCCTAGATTTCACTCAACAATGGACTGAATTGAAACATGTAGAGGAATTTGATAAAAAAAAATTCAGATATTTGATTTATATCCTAGTCTCTAGCTCCATAAAAGCTATACCAATTTTCAAAGATTCAATTACATGTTCACAATGAAATTGACATGAGAACTACAAGGATGCTTTGAGCGAAGAATTTTTCCTAGAGAAGTTGTAGCGATATTGGAGTATGATAGCTACTTCACACAATTCCCAACATTTACCTACATCTGGATAGGTGCTTTCAATGATTTTCCCTATAAACTACCCAGGTATGTCGATGACAAAATTATTATGATTGAAATGTGTAGGGAAATTGTAGAAGTTAATAAAAGGTGTGCTGAAAAACATAAGGCTACCATTCCTTTCCCTATTGAAATTGGTGCCTATTCTTGTTCCTCTAATTTGAATGTTATTAATATTAGCAAGGTAGTTGTCAAATATTCCTTTGAAACACGTCATTCTCTAAGACCTCATTTTGATCCTAGAAATTTTGTTAAGGATAACTTACAATTGGGTTCAACGTATCTTCATGTACCTACCCTACATGATTATTGGGATAATTGTGCTGATGATTTCGATATGAGGGATAGGTCCTATCTAATATTGATCATTGAATAGATTCAAGAGTATAGAATCTCTTTTAATATAGGAGTAACCAAAGATAGATCCAATTTGGTGGATCCTAAGTATCTGGCAAAAATCAAGGGCACACCATTGAAACCCATTAACTGGGATATTCTAGAAATAGATAATATGTATTTAAGGACAACCCCTAATCTTAAAAGAACCAAAGAATGGGTAGAAATAAATAAATGTGGAAATAAGGGAGCTACTTCATCATAAGCCTCTTCATCCCCTACACAAAGTTCATTGACCGCTACAACATCCACAACCCCTGTTCCAAATGTACCTATATAGACTACTTCAAATGTCACAGGTGGGGGTGATGATCTACCTAAGAAAGAGAAATGTATGAAACCAACATGTAGTTATAGTTCTATACCTCACATCAATTTGAAAATAGAAGATGAGGTTGACAAATAGAGTAAAAAGCTATAGAAAGGACAAGAACAAAGAGCTCAAGAAGAGAAGGAAATACTGGAGGAACAAGAGGCCCTAGAAGGAGAAACAAAGATCTTCCAAGAGGAGTTCAAGCAAAGAGAAGAGGTAAAAAAATATCACCCTCCTTCAAGCTCTATTTTTGGTAAAGTGTTAAAGTTTCCATTCTCAAAACCTTCTCAGATAATGACTCCTCCTGTTGTGACAAAATTTTCCTTTAATTATGAATCTTTGAAAATTGCCTCTTGGAGTCTCACTACTCCAACATGGTTGGAAGAGACTTTGGAAAAGAAAAGGAAAAGAGAGGAAGATAGGAAACCTTCCAAGGAATTTGTCTCACATTTACTATGCAAACCCCACTAACCTAGAAGAAAAGGAAATTGGAAGTTATATCAAACATTGTAGAAGACAAGCAAACATGACATGTGTTCTTGGAAATGGCCCAAGATTTTCCAACAAGAGACATGAATACAATCACAAAATTTGACTTTCATGTGATTAGGATTGATATAGGCATGCCTCGACATGATCAAGATATGAGAATATGGAATTTTTTCAACCAACAAATTGAGGACAGACTAGAGGAAATAAAAATGGATAAATAACAACTAAAAGTTATGGCTGGTTTTCTCTTTGATTATCTTAAAAAAAAATTGATGTCTTTGTCCTCCCAAACATAAGGTACTTATGACACCATCCTAGACCCCATCTCTGATCAGAACGTAGCACTGATAACATAATTGCAAGTAGATAGAAATCTCAGTAGTGTGACCAGAGAGTGGATAGAAGATCTTAAGGTATAATGTCTTCCTTTTATTTCTAGACTGAGTGATTCTTATAGGTCCTTGATGTAGGTGAATGACAAGATAATTTCTAAAATAAAAATAGCTAAGATGGAAGAATCCTCCTTCAAACGGGATCCAAAATTACTTAAAGAGGTAGTTGATATGAAATTTGATAATGCAACTAAGTTATGTGTGATACAATCTCCTAATGAATGGCTTCAAAATTGGATGATATCAAGGACCTACTTCTTAGACATTGGCTATGAATTACATCAAAAAAGGAAAAAGGATACAATTTTTGTAGAAGAATTGAAATCAATTTACCAGCAATATATTGATAATATTTCTAGTGGACACAAGTTTACTACAAGGAAGAGCATCGCAAGTTAACAGAGATTGATGCAACTTTAATGTGGTGTGGAAAAAACTATCTGGCCTTTAATGAAAAGGCTTAGGATGTGAGGAAAAGCATTATGTACTGGACAATTATAAATACTAATGTCAGTGTACTAGGAATTGAAGATATTACCTGTGTCATCACTACCCTTCAGAAACACAAGGAGAGTCAGAAACCTAAAGAGATTGCGACAAGTGGCAAAGAAGGGGAGAAAGAAGCCACATGATACTTGCATTTGATATATTATGATTGTTCATGTCATTATTTGTTTCAGTTAAAAACTTTATATTTTATTCTATTTTATAAAGTTTGTTTAAAAAGAATTGTTACCATGTAACCATCGAGAAGGAAAAAAGACTATATATACCTATTTATAACTCATAAAAAAGGATTGACAAATCTGATTCAATCTTCCACCCATTGTTGTGACAACTGAGTGAGTCTCAAAATTTTGAATTATGATTGTTGTTCATTAGTTACATATATAGTTTTACTGTTAAATGGGTGAATGGGATATGAATGGGATGAATTAATTGTAGGTAATCAAGCTTAATTTTTGAGAATAAGTGGTTATAAGGTTATCTATGAATCACTTTTTATTCTTTTCCTCTTTTTTACATGTTATTAACATATTTTTCCTTTTTATGGTTATATACTATATGTGATCTTCATAGTCGTGGAGGTTCACTTACATAATCTAGTGTGGTGATTATACTGTGTTTGATTTTCATGGTCGTGGGAATTAATGCACAACTATAAATTTTACATTTTGGTGTTTGAATTTATATTTTTTTCATGAATATCTCATGGTGATGAGAATTCATTAGATTCCTTTGTTTCTCTTTGGTTAAGAGCAAACCCTAATTTATATTTGAAAATAACAACAAAAAAAATCATTGCATATCTAATTAAAGGGAGTTGTACCTACCAATTCATAGATCAAATCAATTATTGGTTTTCTCAACTGTTGATAGGTAGAGAAGGATTTTGTAGCTCTGAGTCATTTTGTCAAAAATTCAATTTGTTAACCAACAATCAATTCATACCTAAACATAAACCCAAATTCGAACCCGAGCTTTGCATTACCTTTGATCCTAGTGAGATAATTAAAGCACCTAATGGTCATCTTTACATTGTCACAAAGATTAATGATATTTATTCTCGTGGTGTTCTTATTGACCCTACTTGCATGGTGAATGTGATAACTAAAGAACATCTTTACAATAGATTATTGCAATGAGATTTCTATGATAAGTATGATGTTATGATCCAAAGTTGCAACATGGTTTCCTTTATCCTACTCATGGTTCTATTTCATTTCTCATAGAAGTTGGTGGTAAAACTTTAGATGTCACCTTTTTTGTCATTCCAACTTCTGATCAATTTCAATTTAAACTTGGTCTTCCTTGGATTACATCCATGAAAGTTGTAGCCTCTCCTATTCATAAGTGCTTAAATTTTCCCCATAAAAGAGAAATCATGACTATTAATCATAGTCTCTATCAGCCTTCTATACCTCAAGAGTATATTGATCTAGATTTATCTTGGCCTTATATACCTCAACCAACTCAATCCCGCAAATATAATCTCTTTCAATCATATTATAAATACAAGATCCAAAAGATTTGTGAGCTTAGCAATCATAAGGATGTTCCATCTCTTTTCCCTAGACCTGAACTTCTCCCTACACCTCGTATATATGCTTCTATTATGCCTCCTATATCTTATAAAAATTATGTTGATGATATCTCGCAACCTATTGAGGTTCCTTCTATTCTTCCTTCAAAGGAAGAAAAGGGCATGATGTTCATTGATCATGAACCATACCCAATTTTTAATAAAACAAAGTGTAACTGTTATGCTTGTTATCGCCACCATAAATATCATTCTAGAGCCCATCAATGTGCTTCCCAAACTCTTTCTTCACCCAAAACACATGTTGATTCTTTGACTCCCTTTAATTGGGCTACGCACAATCCAAAGAAGTTAATTTGGAAAATATGAAATTTAACAAACATGATAATTCTATTCATATCTTAGATTCTATTACAATTAATTTGGATGAAGAGGATACTCTTGATGATGATGCTTTTGATGTTCTTAATGCAAATAATGATGATATTCATCATAGTGATTATGATGATTTGTATGAGCTTATTTATGCTAATAATGATTTGTAACCTATATTTTCACAACAATTATCTCTTAATTATAGTGACAAACCAAGTGACCCATATTTACAACATGGTCCTTGTCTAGAACTAGATATTGTTCCATCTACCATGCTTGATGGTGTTCCTCTTATGTGTTTTCCACCTTCCCTAAACACTATAGACTGATATAGGAGGTGGGGGTGGGGCAGGTGATATGCTTGACTAGCTCCTCTTGTGCGGTAGATTCTCCGTGTATTTTCTTGTTGTAATGTGCTTCCACCATGATGTGCTACCTGATATATATTTTGTTTAGATTTGTTTAGATGACCCTTGTTGATCCATTGACACAAGGTGATAAAGGAATTAATCTATCATGACATTCCTCTATTTGTATCTCACTTCTTCTATATGTTGTTACTGTTGGATTATAGAGAGATGGGGTGAATCAATAATCCCTGGTTCAAAATACCTAAAAATCTTTTCTTTGATTAACTTGGTGACAACTTGGTTAAACAAAATTCACTATTTACTGACAATAGTAAATAAATTTTAACAATCAATAAATCAATCACATAAGTCATTCATCACATGTAATACCAGTATTTAATGTGGAAACCCAACTTTGGGAAAAACCACTATGAGAATTGTCACCCACTAAGAAAATACTCTTCTCAAGTACGCCCGGTTAAGAGCCAATCCGGTTAAAGATTACAATACACATTTTTAGGTGTGACCCATTCAAGGGATTTACCTTAGATATGTTAGAATCTTCACCCTACTAGGAGTGGCCTTATTAGGGGACTTCAAAAACTCTTTAGAATGTTACCTTTTGAAAGAATTTTACAATAAGACTGTTAAGTCTACTCTGTTAAGATATTTCTCTATTACAAATGCTAATAAACAATAGTAAATGATTTGACCTGTAGATTCACAACTAACTTTTCATAACCATATCCTTTGTGTGCTCTTCTAACTTCACTTCAATTATTCACTTTCCACTGGCTTCAACACTTCATCAAATCTTGCTTTATGACTCAAAATCTCTTTGTTCCTTCTTCACTACTCCATTCGGTGACTCTTCAACTCTTCAATTCACCAACCATTTATTCATACAAATCCATCCGTTATATAGACATTTTTTTCCTCTTAATCTCCTCTATTACTTTTTGCTTTGATCGATCTTAACTGTCTAATTCATTATACCTTGAATCTGGATCTTGATAACATGTTTTATTCTCACATAGGAACTTGAACTTTCTTGAAACTTGTTCCTTCTCTTTTAACCATTTAGATCTAAGCCGTAGATCATCACCTTGATTTTTCATGTTCATATATATCTGTAACTAACTTTCCTTATCATCATGATCATCTAGCTCATCATAGATAATCATTAAATGTTGTTCCAATCCTTGTATTTAATTATTTTTTCTTTCTTGGTAGATAACTCTATATTTCGGTTAAATTTGCTCAGTGCCTAAAAATCTCCTACTCTGTCCTTAGTTTCCTTTCCTTTACCAAATGACTTTTCCTGCTCAGTTGCCAACACTCTTTTGCTTACCGACTTGAAAAATCTTCATTACCATACTTTACCAACTTGATATAATCATATGTTAGGTAGAAAATAATTATATCATCATAACCCTACCATTGTCTGATTTGTATCAGTTTCCCAATTAAGTTCTTCAACTTCACAACATCTCACTTCTTCATCTCCTTAACTCATTCAACTTATATCATATATCGAATGATATGTCAACATAATATAAACTAGAAATCAATTGCTTGACATCAATGACAAGACAATAACTGATCTAACCTTTTTACTCCCTTGAATTAGTGTGATCTTGGTTAGTCTTCATCATCATTGCCATTAGTTAAACAATCTCCAACATTACTATCAGTTATAGTAACAATCTCCCTCTTTGGCATTGATGGCAACACTAACAATCTTTAGTGTTCAATTGATAATGGTAAAATTTCATTGTCATTCTTATACTCCATCTAAGTTGTAACTTGTCTTTTATTGTTTATATTCTCCCTCTTTCACTATTCCTCTATCACTAACAATCTTCATTAGTAGATCTTCTTTACTATTCCTCTTTGACAATTTCTTTTTCTAATCTTCTTGATATTCTCCCTCTACATTATTCATCAATAATATTATCCCTCTCTAACAACAATGCCAAAGACACATACTCTTGAAACCTTTTCTTAGGTAGTAAATTATACCTTAACTGTATCGATCTCTCATTGCAATCATAAACTTCTTTTCATAACTTCAGGCTTCACCTAAAGAGTGAACACTAACATAAACTCACAAAATAGTTATTCTGATGAATACTTGAATTTATGCAACATGCATCATACCTTAGTGAATATTGGATAGGGGAAGAACCCTAACTTACCTCGAAGATACTCAAAAACATCCTTCAATGGTGATTTGGTAAATATATCAACTATATGTTCTTTAGAATTCACATACTCCAGTATCACATGCTTATCTTGTACTTTCTCTCTTAAGTAGTGATACTTGATGCATATATGCTTTGTCTTTGAATGCATCACTGGATTCTTTGATATATTAGTAACACTTGTATTATCACAATAAATTGTATCTGGATCAGTAATCTCTTATTACATACCTTCAAGTAATTGTTTGATCCACACAATATTAGAAAAATTCATAGTTGCAACAACATACTTAGCTTTGACAGTAGATTGTGAAATATATATTTATTTTTTGCTTAACCATGTCACTAATCTTTCTCCTAAAAATAAAGCTCTGCCACTTGTGCTTTTTATGTCATCAATATTTCTATCCCAGTCAGCATTAGTATACACCTTGAGATCAAAATCTCCTCCTTTTGTGTATAATAAACCAAAATCTTTAGTCCCTTTCATATATCTAAATATTCTTTTCATTGTAAACATATGTGTCTCCTTTGGGGGTTAGCAAAAAGCCTTGCAACTATACCAACTGAATGTGCAATATCTGGTCGACTATGAACAACATATTGTAGTTTACCAATCATGGATTGGTAAAGTGTTTCATTTACTTCCTTTGTGTCATCTTCCTTTGACAATTTACAACCAATAGCCATTGGTGTTCCAACCGGTTTTGATTCTTCCATATTGAATGTCTTTAGGATCTCCTTGATATACTTAGATTGTGTTATGTAGATCCCATCCTTTACTTGTTGAATTTGAAGTCCAATAAAGAATTTAATTTCTCCAATCATAAACATCTCAAATTTATGTCTCATCTCCTCAGCAAATGATTTAGACATTATCTCATTTCCACCAAATATAATGTCATCAAAAAATATCTTAGCAATCAAAATCTTATCAGTACTATCACATTTCAAGTATTAATTATTGTTATCACTTGTCCTTTAAAATCCAATATAAACTAAATAAGAGTGTAATTTTTCATACCATGTTCGAGGTGCTTGCTTCAATCCATAGAGTGCTTTGTGTAGCTTGCAGACCATATCCTTGTCAAAATTGTGAACAAATCCTTCATGTTGTTCAATATACACTTCTTCAAGAATTCCATTTAAAAATGTAGATTTAACATCTATCTGATAAAATTTGAATCCTTTATAGGCATCATATGCAAGTAATATCCTTACACCTTCTAATCTAGTAACATGGGCAAAAGTTTTACCATAGTCAATACCTTCTTCTTGTGCATACCCTTTGCAGACTAATCTTGCTTTATTTATGATCATGTCTCCTTTCTCATTGATTTTATTCCTGAAAATCCACTTTGTTCCAATCACATTCTTATCCTTAGGTCTTGGTACCAGCGACCAAGTGTTGTTCTTTTCAATCTGATCAATTTCCTCTTTCATTGCATTAAACCAGTCTTCATTTCCTAGTGCATCCTTTACTCATCTTGGCTCAAATTCAGAAATCAAACATGTGTTATCCTTCAACTTACTTCTTGTCATGACTCTTCTATTATTTTCTCCAATTATCTTTCTTAGTGAGTGATGTCTTCTCACATATTTTTCTAATACATGCTTGGTAGACTGTTCATCAATGTTTTCATCTCTCAATGTAGGCTCATTTTGCTCATTAGTTCCTTCTTGTAGCAGCTTGGTTGCATCAACCGAATTACCTTCCTGCACATAAATAAATGTTTTATCATCCTCAAGTTCCTTTTTTCTATCCTCTTCATTCCTTTCTGCAAATTCATCAATCCTCACGATGCACTTTCAATTTTTTGAACTAGTAACCTTGATCAAACATTTATATGCTTTTCTCTATGATGAATAACCTAGGAATATACCTTCATCTCCTTTAGAGTCAAACTTTCCATTTCTAGCATATTTTAGTATGTAACACCTACTTCCAAAGATTTTGAAGTAACTTACATTTGGTGTATGTTCATAACAGAGTTCATAAGGGGTCTTATTGGTTCCTTTCTTCAACTATACTCGGTTGAGTGTGTAGACAACAATGCTAATGGCTTCTCTCTAAAATGTTTGTGCAACTTATTTGTTAATCAACAATGTTCTAGCACAGTCAACTATAGCTCTATTCCTTCTCTCAGCTATACCATTCTTTTGTGGAGTCCTTGGTGTAGATACTTGTCTTTTGATTCCATTTTCATTACAGAAGACAACAAATTCATTAGAGATAAATTCACCTCCTCTATCTAATCTTAAACACTTCAATTTTTTTCCTATTTCCTTTTCAATTCTAGCTTTATACCACTTGAACATTTAGAATGCATCAAATTTCTCTTTTAGAAACATAACAAACATCATTCTTGAATAATCATAAACAAATAAAATGAAATACCAATCTCCATAATAGCTTTGAACTCTCATAGGACCACAAAGGTCGGCATGAACTAATTCCAAAATACCATTGCTAGAGTAATATTTACTTGAGAAACTTGACTTAGTCATCTTACCAATCTGACATCCTTTACACATTACTTTATCAGGTTTACATAATTTTAGTAAACCTCTGACTCTATTCTTTCTGCTCACCTTAATCATGTTATCAAATTTTACATGACAACGCCTTTTATGCTATACCAATACATCTTCAACTTTAACAAATAAGTAGCTCTTTGCATTAGTATCAAGATAAAATAAATTACCTTTAGATTGTTCACCAGTTCCAATTAGATCTCCATCAATACCATAAATCTTCACCTTTCTATTCTGAAATTCCAGTCGGTGGCTAGTATTGTTCAGTTGTGCAACACTCAACAGATTATAATTCAGTCCTTTAACCTAATATACATCATTACATTTCATCATATCATTCAATACAATGGATCCTTTACCTTTCACAGGACATGAATCACCATTGCCAAATCTAACAAATCCTCCATCATACTCTTCTAGGTTCTCAAACTTATCAATGTCACCAGCCATATGATGTGAACATCCACTACCAATAATCCATGGTTTAGATTTACTTACATGAGAAATAGGTGTTTTTTGATATTCATACTTTTTTTCATTTGAGTCTTCCTTTACAACAACATAGACAACTTCATATCATTCTTTTGTGTCATCATATTCATCATTGGTTACACCTTCCTTAGCTAGGTAACAAGACTTCTTACCTTTGTCCTCATAGTCTCTAAATCTTCGGTGTCATTTATCCTTTTTTTCATTCTTATCTTTCCTGTCATTGTTAGGACATCTAGATGCAATTTGGCCAATCTTATGATCATGATTAAATTGGAAAAATGCTGAAATCTAATTTTTCATTTTTTTTTTCTATGTTTCAGTAAACTGCATTTTTGAAGTTCTTCAGAGCATTTTTGGGCTTGGATGGTTTGCGAAGGTATCACAAGGGTGTTACATCTAAAATTTGATTCGAGATTTATTGACTGCCTTTCCAACGAAGTAAACGGTTCACAATTCGGATCTAGGACTAGAAAGTTATGCCTTCTCCAAGTGGACCTATTTTTTATATATAGTTTTTTGATAAATTTTGATAGTTTTAATAGTTTATTTGTAATAAACATTATGATGACTCTTCATTTAATTTCCAAGGGATTCTTGTGACCGTTGGGATCCATCAAATTTGTTTAAACTCCAATTTTGAATAGAATGGATCACTTTTTGGCTTGCAATCATGTTGTTAATCTTCTTAGTTCTTTACATTGAACTTGACAATACTATAGGTATCACACTAGGTATTATAATTTGATTTCTTAATTTAGATCATCTTACTACAATTAAAACATTTCAAAGGTAATTTACCTTTATACTCTCCTTTACCTCTCGGTAATCTTCTAGCCAATAGTGCCTCTAACTCTTCTTGTTCTTTTTCTTCGGTTAGGATACTATCATATTCATTTCCATATGAACTACTACGAATCTCTTTGTCTTTTCTTGATGTTCCAATTCTCAAAGATGATTTGAATGCAGTTTCAATGGTCAGTAGACTATTAGCATAATTACTTATCTCAAATGCAGTCAACTTACTGATTAGGGTTTGGTATGGATCTCAATTCCTAAATAGAAGATACTCTAATAGCATACGTAGAAGAAAGAGTTCTCAGAATTTTACTTACCACTTCTTCATTAGTCAATTTTCCACCAACACCGCTAATGAAACTATCAACTTCCTTGATTTTTCAACTATATTAAGTAATGTTCTTTTCATCCTTCATCCTCATTTCATCATACTTTCCTCTAAGACTATTAACCTTATCCTTTTTTACATTTTGATCCCCTCCATATATAAGTGTAATCCTATCCCACATCTCTCTTGAGTTAACACATTCCTTAACATCATTGAATTTAACATCGGTCGGGGAAGAAGCAATCTCAATCATTACCGAGTTGTGTTCCCGCTTCTCTCTCATCTGATCAACTATCATAGGTTTAGGAGGCAATGGAGTGTATTCATTATCCAAAAGATTCAGCGCAGATTCTCCAATCCTAGATAGATATAATCTCATCCTTCTTTGCCATGTTGGAAACTTTCCTTGTATAGCTTAGGTACTTCTCTCCTATACATCTTCAGATGTTTTACTCAAGTCTTTCAAACTTATATCTTCAGAGTATTTAGCTATGATACCAAATGTTGGATTACAAATAGGGGGGGTGAATTAGTAGTCCCTAATTCCAAATACCTAAAAATCTTTTCTCTGATTAACTCGGTGATAACTCGATTAAAAATAATTCACTATTTACTAACAATAGTAAATAAATTTTAACAATCAGTAAATCAATCACATAAGTCATTCATCACATGTAACACCAGTATTTAACGTGGAAATCCAACTTTGGGAAAAAACACTATAAGAATTGTTATCCACTAAGAAAATACTCTTCTGAAGTACGCTCGGTTAAGAGCCAATTCGGTTAAAGATTACAATACACACTATTAGGTGTGACTTGGTCAAGGGATTTACCTCAAATTTGTTAGGATCTTCACCATGTTAGGAGTGGTCTTGCTAGAGGACTTCAAACACTCTTTAGAATGTTACCTTTTGAAAGGATTTTACAATAACACTATTAAGCCTACTATGTTAAGAGATTTCTTTGTTACAAATGCTAATAAGCAACAGTAAATGATTTGACTTGTAGATTTACAACTATCTTTGCATAACCATATCCTTTGTGTGCTCTTCTAACTTCACTTCAATTCTTCACTTTCCACTGGCTTCAACACTTCATCAGATCCTACTTTTTGACTCAAAATCTCTTTGTTCCTTCTTCACTACTTCATTTGGTGAATCTTCAACTCTTCAATTTGCCATCCATTTGTTCATACAAATCCATCCTTTATATAGACAAATTTTGGCTCTTAATTTCCTTTATTACATTTTTCTTTGATCAATCTTAACCGTCCAATTCATTATACCTTGAATCTAGATCTTGGTAACACGTTTTCTTCTCACGTAGGAACTTGAACTTTCTTGAAACTTGTTCCTTCTCTTTAAACTATTTAGATCTAAGTCTTAGATCATCACCTTGATTTTTCCTATCCATAGATCTTTGTAACTAAATTTTCTTATCATCGTGATCATCCAAATCATCATAGCCAATCATTAAATGTCATTCCAATCCTTGTATTTAATTATTGTTCCTTGCTTGGTAGATAGCTTTGTATTTCAGTTAAATTTTCTTGGCACCTAAAACTTTCCTACTTGGTGTCCTTAGTTCCTTTTCCTTTACCTAATGACTTTTCCTACTCGATAGCCAAAACTATTTTTCTTACCGACTTGACAAATCTTCATTACCATAATTTACCAACTTCATATAATTATATGTTAAGTAGAAAATAATCATATCATCATAACCTTACCATTGTCTGATATGTATTAGTTGCCCAATTAAGTTCTTCAACTTCACAACATCTCACTTCTTTATCTCCGTAACTCATTCAACTTATATCGTATACCGAATGATATGACAACATAATATAAACTAGAAATCAATTGCTTAACATCAATGACAAGACAATAACTTATCTAACCTTTCTACTCTCTTGTATTCTTCTGATCTTGATCAGTCTTCATCATCATCACCACCATCAGTTAAACAATCTCCAACATTACTATATTTGTATCTCATTTCTTCTATATGTTGTTACATGTTATGTCGTGCATGTGCCATTGTTTGTAAATGTGTCTTTGTGTTGTCTGATTAGGGATGATGCAAAATGGTAGCTACCTATTCTTTTTGGTCTTTGTGATGTCAACCCCAAAAGACACTTCTTTGTAACTCTTACGTGACATTCTTCCACTGTGGTTGTAGTTTTGCTACCTTTGGGGAATGATGACAATTGTTGGAAGCGTTGGAATTGTTGTTGTTATAATTCTTGGAATTATATGGAGCTTTACTTGCTTGATTAACATTGTTTGAAGAATTCACTCCATAGGGTAGAATAAAAGGGGTAGACTTCAAGTTGTGTGACTCCACAACCCCATCATTCACAAGATTTTTATTGTTATTTTTATTCCATGATTTTGATTTATCATTGTGATTGTTGGACCCTTGATTATTAAAATATTTAGGAACATAATTATTGTTATTGCTGTTGTTGTTGTTGTTGTTGGATTTATTGTCTTTAAATAATTTAATCTCACCTCTTTTGACCAAAACATCTTCAATCTTAACTCTATTTTCAATAAGTTTTTCAAATGTTGGAGGACATTGAAGTTGTAATCGATAGTTCATTTCCGTGGTCAAGTTATTGGTGAAGATCTCCATCTTCTCTTTCTCTGGGATACTTCATGGGTACCTTGCGAAAATGATCCGCCACCTTTGTAAGAATCCTAAGAAGGACTCTCCATCTTTTTGTTTGGTATCACATAACTTGAGCATCGTGATCTCATGCTCAATGTTGTAAGAGTAATGGGTTATGAACTTGGAGGCTAACTCCTCAAAAGACTTTATTCTGGGAGTTAGTTTTGAAAACCACTCCATTGCAGGACCTCCTAAGCTTCTAGGAAAGAGTCTCATTAGATAAGTATCATTGTGCATGAACTCTATACTTAGGGCGCAAAATTCCCTTAAATGGTCCTGTGGGTCTATTTTACCCATGTATTTATCGTATTTAGGAAAGATGGTATTGAAAGGAAAAGATACCATTGCTAAACTTTTGTCAAAAGGAAAAGGACACAAAGCTTCTATGGAAAAGGCCTTAGGTTCGACTGCCTTCTTCATGGTATCGATTTGTTCTTGAAAGGCCTTAATCTGCCTAGTCATAACGTTCATAAGATCATCTTGGTGTTGCTCTTTCTTAAGTTGGTCAATATCAAAGTCATAGGGCAACTTTACCCCCTTTTGTGCTAGGTTTAGGAAGAAGTTCTCCCTATCTTTGTCTATTAATTTCTCCATAACCTCTAGGAAATCATTATCTTGGGCAGCTTTCTCCACCCTTTCCTCAAGTGTCTCCTTAGGGTTATAGTTGGCATTGTTGATATTGTGATAGGCTGAATTCATATCACCCATCTCTTCAAGTCTTGGTTCAAATAGGTTCATGAAAATTTCTTCTTGATTAGGATCTTTGAACACACTTTGGTACTCCACTTCTTGCCTTGGGTTTGCAAAGATAGTGCTATCTCCTGGTAATGATCCCCTATATGTTTGTGACCACGTGGAAACCGGCATCCAACAAAGGTTTGTTTTGAAATTTATCCTTGATATGAGAGTTGTTGATTTTATTATTGGGGAGATTTAAAAATATAAGATGATTTTCAATGGATATCTCTCACTTGTTTATGTATTTCAAACACAACAACCACACATTCACTTGTCTCTTTTACCCACTTAAACACAAAATGTTTGATTTGTAGAATGTTGTCATGGGTTTTTCACAAGAATGCACTTCAAGCACCTACCTAGCACAAGATTTGGTTCGTAAACATGGCTCTACAAGGTGGTCTTTGCTACTTTATCAAGGTTTTAGTATATATTCCGTTCAAATAGACTTCAATCTCTCATCCTCCAAGTATGTTAGGAGGCTTCCCACACACACCGAAGTACGATTTTGTGCAATCTGTGAGGACTACTAGAGGAAGGTTGAAAAATTAAAATCCATTTGTCATGCACCCCATTAACGATACATGTGTTTCATTTTAGAGTGGCTTGGATTCCTGCTGCAAAAGTGAGTGTATCCCACTTTGGGTTGTCCCTCTCATTGGCCTCATTAAGGCAAACTTGGGAGGCGAGCCCACTAAAGTTCTAGCATGTTCATTTTGAAAGCAATGAAAATGGAATTAAGGTTAAGCTTTTGGGAATTTGGTTCACCAAGAATGTGAAGAGCATATCCCTAACTTTCCCTTTTGTTCCCAAACACTATTAACAAAGTTCAATTGATTTCACCCACTAACTATAGGGAATTGAGTATTTCTACTCTCTTCCACAAACAAGGGGCTTTGATTTATGTGTTTGATTCTTTGATCCCTCTTAATTACTAGATTTTAAATGCACCGAATGCCACAAGATAAGGGAAAAATTGACTAGTTTAGGCTTACCTCCTTCTTTGTAGCTAATCGAAGTTAGGGGCATTTTTAAGTGATTTCATTGTTTTCATCTCACCTTGGCAATAGCTCCTTCCAAGTGTGTTTGTCCTCCAACAAGTTAGCCAACACTAACAATCACAATGAGGAGAAACCAAAATCAAATTTGACAAAGGAAAGATTTATGTAATGAATTTTAAGTACCTTATTTGCAAATTTTCAAACAAAAATTTGAACTAAGGACTAAAGATCCAATTAAGAGATCCAAATTTCTTTTTGTAAGCTTCAATTACAGCAAGGTATTTCTAATATACTTGATTGTCCTCCTCTTGTGTTGACTCAAGAATGGCCTTGATATGTGCTATGTTTTCCTTCTTTATCTTCTTAGCTAGTGCCTTCCCTTCTTGATTAAACCTGCTTGCTGGCTTCTGAACTTTTTGATGCCTGCTCATTTATAGTCAAAACGTACAAACAAAGAGTTAGATAAATGAATTTATCAATCTGAAAGCAAATTATGATAGAAAATTAAAACTGACATTGTCCAGCAAATACGCGATATTAAATTGTTTACAGGCGTAACTTTACTGTTAGCAGGCGACACTTAAAAGTGTAACAGGCGACACAGAAAGTTAAACAAGCGTAAGAAAATTTCTATTAAGCTTAAAGAAACTTTAAAATTGCATAAAACTAATTAATTGAAAGCGAAACTTTAAGATAAGTAGGCGTAAGAAAGATGATACTAGGCGTGACTTGTTCTCTAAAGTGCTTCACAAAGTTTGGTTAGAAGTGACAACAAATTATCGACAGGTGACACTTCTCAACTCGCAGGCATGACTTCTTCAAGAAAAGGCAATATATCTTTATCACACAGGCGTGATTGTTTCGATTACAGGCGACAATAAAGAATTTAAGACAGAATATAAAGTATTGACCAGGCATAAAGTTTCAACAAATAAGCATCGACACAAAGCTTGTAGGCATCATCCAAGTGATTGCAGGCGTGATTGAATTGACTGTAGGCATGATTTGACCTATTTCCTACAAAAATTCCATGGAAAATAGCAAATACAAGCATACACAAGATGATCCAAATGATAAAATTGATAAAATGAGGCTTACTGCCCCACGGTGGGTGCCATTTTGTATACTAATAAAAGTATCTTCATAGAATTAGGGCTAATAATCAACAATAAGTGAAATAATAACTAAATACAACCATAATTGAGCAACTATTTAACAAAATCAATGACTAATTGAGCATCCTATGGCTCTCTAACTAAGATGTTAATGAATGAGCTCTCAACAAGCTCTCACTATTGACAGTCCTAGTATGAGAATGATAGAGATAAACCAATATGCTAAAGCTAACAATTATCAAGATGAATGCTAAAATTGCTCTTAAATGCCTTTCTAAACTCAAATTGCAAGAGGTTTGATGCAATTCTCAGATAGGTGGTTGATGAATTATGAAGGATTTTGGCCTTCCTTTTATAGATTTCCCAATGGTAGGGGGTGTAGTTGTGTTTGATCATGATTAAGCCTTAGTTGAGTCCTTGGTTCCACCCTTTGAAGACAAAGGAAAGTTTGTGTCCTCAAAGCTTGGGACAAGTAGACAAGATGGATGGTTAAGATTATTTTTCACTTTGAGTGAATGAGATTCAATTTAGCTTGATCCATGTGAATGTCTTTCCTTACATTTCATTGGTTGATTGAATTTCCTCTCCTTTTGGTTTGTTGAGAGTAATTGATTTTTATTAATTGATTTATTTTAGCCATGTACCCCTTGAATGGGTTGAATTTAATTTAATCCAAGACTATACAATTAATTGAATTAATTGTATTTTGATTTGATTGCACTTGATTAAAATGCTCTCAATTTTGATTGATATTGAATTAGGACTTGATTTTAATTTTGATTGGCTAATTGTGCATTGTGATTCAATTACTTCAATTTTGTCCTGAATTTGCTTTGATTTGACTCAATTTTCTTTGAATTATCGTTAAATTGTCTTTGTCCATTTTTAGGTGATTACAAATGCCCCTCTTTGAGTTGATGTGCGAAGCATGTCAATTCAAAGAATACTCTGATCTTGCTCGATGATAGGTCCTGATTCATTGATGGTTGATCTTTGATGTTCGTTTGATGGTCGATCCTCTGATTCTCGATATGAAATTGTTGTAGGTAATGATTGATATGAAACTCTCCTGATTGATGTGGTTTTGATGATCGTTCTTGATATGATGATTGATTTGCTAATCAATATGAAACTCTCTTAATGATTTGATATGATGCCCCTTTCATTTGATTATGAAAATTTTCTAATAAAAGCTTTCGATTTGATTTGATGATCAGTCTTTGATTTCCATTGATGTTACTGATGATGTTGATTTGATTATCTGATGGTATGCCCCCTCAAAAATGAAACATATTGTTGTTTTCGATAGATAGGTTTAAATGATTGATTGATATGTTTTCATTTCTGAAAAACACTTTATGATATGCCACACTTCTCAATTTGCCCCGGTTAATGCAATAGATTAATATAGGTCAAAGTCAATTCTCACCTCAAAATTAGGTCAATTTAGCTTAAATAGGTTGAAAAACCTAGATTTACTATTCATTTTTACTTTTCTCTTCTGTGATTTTGCTCTGGTTCTCTTCTACTTTTCGAGATGGTTGTGCCTATTCGAGAGCATCGATTCGAGTGGTTTCAGAGATACATGAGGCCGCTTGACTATGGACCTCCGGTAAGTGCTTTTTGAACCTCGGTATTGCATTTGTTGCTCATTAGTTAGCATTTATTACATTTTTCAATTCCATCGCTGCTTCGAAATAGTTAAGTCACGCTTAGACCAATTTCACTATCGCTTAGAACATTTAAGTGTCACATCCATAGTTTTTAGTGTCATGTATGAGTAGTTTGATGTTGCTTAACCAATTTTTATTGTTGCCTGAGATTAAATGGTTCACGCGTAAACTTAGGCTCATCTTCCATAGGCTCCTCCACAGGTTATCCCATAGGCTCCTCCAATATAGGCTCATGCTTCTTCTGCAATGCCATCTTCTTTAGTTCTTCCATCCTCTTCTTCATTCGTTCCATCTTTGATGTGAGTGTTCCAAGGTGTGCTTGCACTGCTTCTCAAGAGACCTAGCTTGTCTCTTCTAGATACCTAGTCTCCCCTAGGTCCTGATTGGTTTAGATAATTAACTAATCCCAATCCTAACTCCTCTCCAAGAGTTTTATCCTCTGGGCTTAACCTTAGAAGACTAACACCCTTGTTTTAGTACTCTTCTTCACACTCACTTAGAAGGCTCTAAGTGCTAAACCTTCACTAATGTCATCCTTCATTGCAGGGACTTTCTCCATCATTAAATTATTCATATCCTTTCCTATTTGACTCATTTTGGAAGGATCTTGCATCATTTTTCCATCGGCTTCACTAGTTCACCATAGGAGACCTTAAAAATAGGCTATTTCCTTGTAGCCTTTACCAGTCCCTTTTTCCCCTTTTTGGAAAAAATTTCCCAAACAACTTGTCAATATGAACCTTGATTTGAATACCCTTTTGGAGGTTTTAAAACATTCATAAGGGTTTTGGGTCTAACAGTAACCATACAGGGGGTTCCTACAAACTAGGACAATAGGCCTAATAGGCCTAATTTCTAGGACTGAACAGTGAACTTGCTTGAAACTTGCGCAAACCAAATCCTTGGTGATTGGTATGACCTCCATCTATATAGAATGATTATTTATGGTGATCATCTACTCAAAAAAGTCTTGGAGTAGTACGGTTCTGTACAACCCTGCATAAAGTCTTCAAATCTTCATCTCTAGACCTCTAACCAGGCTCCAAATGCTCACCTAGGGCCTAATGGCATAAATAGATCTCCTTGCTTTCAAGACTCCTAATCATAAACCTATATATAATGATGACTCCCCTAACATATCCATCCTTCATGAGATGATTCCCATGGTTAGATTTCATGGGGGAGCCATGAAAGCTCGGATTGCTCAAAACAAGATAGTGAAAGCTCTCAAACTAGAATGATTTAATCTACACACTAAATCTACTCAAAAACATTAACTTATCAAATTAAAAAGTCTTCAAATATCCTATAATACACTATTCCAACACTATCTTAACACATTCAAACCACTTGATATGCCTATCAACACAAAACACCAGATATTCACTGTCAAAACACTTACAGAGCTCTATTCACTTACTTCCAAACTATTACAATGCATGAATGAACTTGATGTTTGAGTCTTAGGTATCATTAGGTGCCATTTCCTTCATTTCAGGGCCTGTTGGCCGAGCACCATCTCCTAAACTTTAGGGGATCCAAAGATACCCAAATTGCATGTCACTTTTGCACTAATTGCAAATGTTGATGACAACTTCTTTTGAACAATTGGCATCTTTGATTTATGCCATGATCCTATATTCTAGGACTCCTAATGATCAGGATTAAAGTGGGAAAATACTGAAATCTAATTTTTCCAAAATTTCATATGTTTTAGTAAATTGCAATTTTGAGGGTCTTTGGTGCATTTCTGGGCAAATATGCTGCCCAAAAACATGATGGAACATGGATGTTTTTGAAATTTGGTTCAAGATTATTTGAATACCTTTCCAACGCATCAAACGGTTCGTAATTCAAAGCTAGGATGAGAAAGTTATGCCTTCTCCAAGTGGACCTAAATTTTATATTTAGTTTTTTTGATAAATTTTGATAGTTTTAATAGTTTAATTGTAATAAACATTATGATGACTCTTCATTTCAATTCCAAGGGATTTGTGTGACCCTTGGGATCCATCCGACTTGTATAAACTCCAATTTTGAATAGAATGGAGACAGTTTTTGGTTTGCAATCTTGTTGTTCTCAATTTTCGTGTTGAATTCTACAATACTGCAGGTATCAACACCAGGTATTGTAGAATTCAACATGAAAATTGAGAACAACAAGATTGCAAACCAAAAACTGTCTCCATTCTATTCAAAATTGGAGTTTATACAAGTCGGATGGATCCCAAGGGTCACACAAATCCCTTGGAATTGAAATGAAGAGTCATCATAATGTTTATTACAATTAAACTATTAAAACTATCAAAATTTATCAAAAAAACTAAATATAAAATTTAGGTCCACTTGGAGAAGGCATAACTTTCTCATCCTAGCTCCGAATTACGAACCATTTGATGTGTTGGAAAGGTATTCAAATAATATTGAACCAAATTTCAAAAACATTGATGTTCCATCGTGTTTTTGGGCAGCATATTTGCCCAGAAATGCACCAAAGACCCTCAAAATTGCAATTTACTAAAACATATGAAATTTCGGAAAAATTAGATTTTAGTATTTTCCCACTTTAATCTTGATCACCTAACCTCCTATGTTTTGAGGATCCAAGGCCATTTATGACCTTATGGCATCTTTACAACAACAAGATGTGTTTAGAACACATTTAAGACTCCAACCTTAGCTAAGCTCCTAGCACTAGGAAATTGAAATAACAACAAACAATGCCTAATTAGTGACCTTAGTCCTAATGAACAATTCACTTAGCCGAAAATGCAAATGACCCTCTAAGGTCTTCAAGAAAACTAACCTATCCTCTTGACTTGGCTAGAGTCAAGTACAAGCCAAAAAATCTAAACAATGGAGACTAGCCTAGGTGCTCCTGTACCAATCTTTATCCATTCCATCATCTTCCATGCCATCGTCTTCCATTCCCTCTTCTTCTACTACTCCTCCATCGACTCCTCCTATCTAGGCCCCAACATAGATTCCTGCACCAGCCTTAGCCTTGGATGTTAGATCTTTATACTCTGAGATGCTACAAATGAGACATGTTACTCAGATGAGTTTGATGATGCAGACCTTCATGGCTGCTATGAGTCAGCATGGTTTACAAGCTATCTCAAGTAGACCTCCTGATACTGATCCTGGTCATGATGGTGATGGTGGCTCAAATAGTTGACTGATTCTGATTTGACATATATTCTTTTATTGATGTACACGATGATCCCATTTTTTATATCGAGACATTAGACTATGTTCTATTCTTTTGATCAGTTGATGTTTTTATGTTATGCGTTGATACTTGTTGATACTTTGATAGAATTTGATTATCTGATGTTTCATGATGATATTATAGACTTTGATACTCAGTTGATTTATGATGATGATTCCATAGAATTTGATACTCAGTTGATAGATTTACTTTATGTGATGTCATTATGTGTTGGACCTCATTTTTTAGGTGTTTTACTATGATATGTAGATCTATATGATTCTATCTCTTATATGCTTTGTTTTATGCTTTTCAAAATTCAGTTTTATGATATGAATGCACATGTTCTATTTATGTTTAAATGGTTGTCTTATGTATGAAAATAGGTGAATGGATGCGATATGAATCTATGATATGATTCTTGTGATGATTAATATTGTGATATTTGAATGTTTTATGGATGCAAATGATATATAAATGCATTAGATGATGATGTAATGATTTAATGCAATGTAATGATACTTATGGATATATGGATGCATTTAGTTTGATGATATGGATATATGTAATGGATTTATGATATGAAAAATGTGATGCAAAATGTGATGGACCTATATGATGTAATGAATTTATATGGATATTTAATGATTAATGATTTATATGTTATATAGATGAATGATGTTTATGAAAGTAGATGCAATGATATTTAATGTAGGATGACAATAAATGCCCTAAGCTTTTAACGAATGGTTTTAGATGAAAGATGCCATGTGCAATGCTTTTGAATGAACTAAATGTTATGCACCTAATGATGAATTTATGTCTATTTGAATGAAATGACTTAATGGATGCAATGAACACTAATTAATGAATGCAATGGTAAATGCACTTAATGGATTAATATGAATGATTTCTTTAAATAATGCACATTAAATGAGATGGATCTTTAAAATGAATGCAACCTAATGCAATGTTATCTAATGAACTTTAAATGATGCAAACTAATGCAATTAACCTTAGTAAAATTTATGCAAGCTATATGTAATGAACTTAATTGAACTTAGGGAATGCAAGATGAAATGATTTTAATAAATGCAAGTGAACTAATGCAATGCACCCTTGATTTGATTTTTTATTTTCAACACACTCGATCACATATAGTTTTTTTGATGTTCCTTTGATTTTTGATTGAACTCCACCCCCTTTCTATTTTACTCTTGCAATTTAGTTTTTATGCTAAGAAAGGTAAATACTTTACATGCATTTAATCTAGGATGTATGCAACTAGCTATCACTATTCAAAAATTTGGAGCTTATATTCATCATTGAGCAGTTTTTGGAATCCTAAATTTAGTACAACCATCACTAGTTCAACCATAATGATATGAATAGCTTTTTCACCTTTTATGTTGCTTTCCATCTTTTGGTACAACTATCACTAATTGGAGTCAATCATGAGAGTACAAATATCAATTTTGTCAGATTCTATGTTGCAAGTGGATTTTGGTATTGTGATATTGAACATCAAAATATCCAAGGTATCCTTTTGCGTAAACAAACACAAATCTTAGTTTCATCATATGTACAAGTCCTCGATGATTCTTTAATGATCACATCCTTAGAAAAATAATGCATGCTTTAAAACTTTGATTTTAAGACAGTTATTCAGAAATCAACAAAATATCATGCTTTCATCATAGCTTGTCTAGTTTAAAAACTTTTATTGATTTGCTAGAAAGACACGATTTCATCAATCAAGTCAACACTTTAGAAAAATTTTGCCATGTTTTTCAAATCCATATTTCAAGTATAGTTCTATCCATTTCATACTTTTAATCCTAATAAAGATAGGTCTTTGTGAGATTTAGGATCAAGTTTTTTGTTTGGCTCAAATTGGATTTAGAATGAGGATTTGATTGAGTGTTTCACTTGTACTTTGAGGAATTGATTCGGTGTCTGATTGAAGTTTTCTTTTGATGAATCCTTCCTCCTTTAGAGTAGATTGCCCCTAGTTTGATATGATTACGTTTGTGGGACTTGGGACTATTTACAAATTAGGTGACCAAAATCTTTAGGTACTTGCAAATGCAACTGTGGGGTTTTATCATGCAATATATACAAATGCTGGTGAATGCAATATTTACAAGGATGACTGCTAGGTATGTGATTGACTTAGACTTTCAATGGAGCCTGTTTACTAGGTTTTCACTGATTAAATGCATTTTGATTTCTTTTTCTATTTTTAAATCTTTTTCTTTTTTTGCTATCAAGGTGCCTATTTGCTAGGTTTTCACCGAGGCACTTTTTCTCTTTTCTGATTTTTTTTTGTATTTTCTCTTTTTTCAATTTTTTTTTTTTTATCATCAAGGTGCCTATTCGCTAGGTTTTTACCAAGACAAAAAATTTTTGAGGATCATTTCTAAATGTTTTTGGCCCTCTTCATGCTCAATTTTTTACTATTTTTTATCTTTTCTGCATTTCTGATTTGTTTGCTCTTTTATGCTTTTTAATGTTTTTGGTATATTTAGTATCTCTTTTGACCATATACAATAAATAGGATGTTTTCCATCTGATTTTATGATACTCTTTTTCTCTATACCCTTTCATCTGCTTTATGTGTAGAACCTTTTTAGATGAATGATATTAATAGGTTCTTGTAATTCTTCTCCATCACAATCAGTTAATTTATAGGTGCCTGTCCCAAAAGACAAAGTGATCACAAAAGGTCCTAACCAGTTTGATTCCCATTTTCCTTTCTTTTCTCTTTCAACTTGATTTTTGGGATTTTATCGCAAAACTAAGTCACCTATTTGGAATGTCCTTGACTTAATATGCTTGTTATAGGTCCTTGACATTCAGTTTTGATACACTTTCAAGTGATCAAATGCTTGTTTTTTTTTTCATCTAGTAGTTCCAGTTCATGTAATCTAGCAACTCTATAGTCCTCTTCACTTATCAAACCATGTAATGAGACCCTTAAAGATGAAATTTCTACCTCCAAAGGTAAAACTGCCTCTGCTCCAAAGACTAAGGAAAATGGTGTAGCTCCTGTTGGCATTCTGATATTTGTCCTATAAGCCCATAGGGTTGGGTTTATTTGTATATGCCAATCTCTACCTGAATTATCCACGGTTCTCTTCAATATCTTTAAGATGTTCTTATTTGTTGCTTCTGCTTGTCCATTACCTTGGGGGTAATATATTAAAGATGAGTGATGTATCATGTGAAACTTTGTGCATAACTCTTTTAAATATTTGTTTTTGAAGTGTTTGGCATTGTCGGTTATGATGGCATGAGGTACACCATATCTACATATCAAGTGATTTAGAATAAACAAGGATATTTGTTTTCCTGTAGCAGTTGCCAAGGGTACAACTTCCACCCATTTGGTAAAGTACTTTGTTGCGGTGATGATAAATTTATGACCATTTGAAGATGGTGGATAAATCATCCCTATTAAGTCTAAACCCCATTGATAAAATGACCATGGTGTTGTCATAGGATGAAGCTCTTGTGCTGGTACATGGATCAAGTTCCCATGATATTGACACTTTCGACAAGTTTTAGCAAAGTGACAAGTGTCTTTCTCCATGGTAGGCCAAAAATATCCTATCCTAAGAAGTTTCTTAGCTAGGGTTAAACCATTCGAATGTGACCCACAAATCCCCTCATGAATTTCTTGTAAGGCTATGTTTGATTCCTCTTTCTCTATACATCTTAGAAGTATTCCATCTAGACTCTTACAATACAATGTGCTAGATATCAAGGTATAACAAGAGGCTTGGCGTATAAAGCTTTTCTTTTGATTCCTAGTTTGGTCAATAGGTAGGATTTGGTCTTTGAAGTAGTTATAAATGTCTCCATACCAAGGTGATTGATGTTTGGTTAGTAAACAAATAGTATGAGGATGGGTGCGATCAAATGTGGGTTGCTCAACCTCTTCTACCAGGAATTCATATCTGGTGTTTTGATCTTGTATTTGGAGAAGTGATGCCAAAGTAGCCATTGCATCTGTTGTTTTATTCTTCTCTCTTGGGACTTGCTCAAATGTGATGAGAGTGAAGTATTTCTTGAGATTTTCAACCATGTTTTTGTAAGATATCAACTTGTCATCTTTAGTTTGATATTCATCATTAATTTGATTGATAACTAGTTGTGAATCTCCATAGATTTGTAGCTATGTCACTTTCCATTCTAATGCCAATTTGATCCCAATGATCAATGCTTCATACTCAACTATATTATTTGTGCATGGGAATAGAAATTTGTATGATTTTAGAATTGTAGATCCTTGAGGAGTAATCAAAAGTATGCCTGCTCCTGATCCATGTTAGGTGTAGGAACCATCAAAATATAATTGCCATGTTTTTGCTTCAACATTCACAATTTCAAAATCTAGAAATTCCACTTGAATTGGATGTTCATCTTGTAATGGTGATTCTACTAATTGATCAGCTATGACTTGGCCCTTGATAGATTTTTGATCCACATATTCTATGTTGAATTCACTTAACACCATGACCCATTTGGCTAGTCTCCCATTCAATGTTGTTTTGCTAAGAAGATATTTCAAGGGATCAATCTTTGTAATGAGTCGAATCTTGTGGGATAACATATAGTGGCATAATTTTTGGGAAGAAAAAACTATGGCCAAACATGCTCTTTCAATTAAGGTATAATTCAAATCATATTTCACCAAAGTTCTTCTTATGTAGTATATGGCCTTTTCTTTTCCCGATTCATCTTCTTGTGCCAAGAGTACCCCTAATGAATGTTCAGTCGTTGAAATGTATAGAATTAAAGGCTTGCCTCTTATAGGTGGTATCAAATCTAGAGGATTCATTAAGTATTTCTTTAGCAAGTTGAAGGCTTCTTCACATTTCTCATCCCATTTGAAAATTGTGTCCTTATGAAGGAGTTGAGTGAAATTGTGGCATTTTTGTGCTAATTGAGAGATGAACCTTCGAATGGATTGAATCTTGCCTTGAAGAGATCCCATCTAACTTATGTTCCTAGGTGCCTCCATTTACATGATGGCTTTGACTTTGGCAGGGTCTACCTCTATTCCTTTTGCTGAAACAATGTACCCTAGTAGCTTTCCCAATTGAACACCAAATGCACACTTCTTCGTATTTAACCTTAGTTTAAATTGCTCCAATCTTGCAAATATTTTCTATAATATGGGTAGATGTTCTTATCTTGAGTGAGATTTAGCAAGTATGTCATCTACATAGTCCTCCATGAACTTTTGCATCATGTCATGGAATATGGCCGTCATGGCTCTTTGATAAGTCACGTTGGCATTCTTTAGATCAAAATACATAATGTTCCAACATAAAGTCCCCCATGCGTATGTGAATGTTGTCTTGTCCTGATCTTCAGGTGCTATCTTTATTTGATTATAACCACTAAACCCATCCATAAGTGAGAACATTGAATGTCCTCTTGTTAGATCTACGATGTCATCTATGCTTGGTAACATAAAGTCATCTTTAGGACATGCAAGATTGAGATCCCTAAAGTCAATGTAAATTCTGATAGATTTGTCTGCTTTTGACACTGGCACAATGTTTGAAATCCACTGGGCATAATTAATGGCTCTTATAAACCCAACTCTTAGCAATTTTTCTAATTCCACTTTTACAAGCAAAGCTATATGTGGATGGATCTTTCTTAGTTTTTGCTTCATTGGTCTTACTCCTTCTTTTATGTTCAAATGATGCATGATTAAATTTGGATCTAATCCTGGCATATCATCGTATGAACATGCAAAATTGATTTGTCTTTCTTTGAAAAATTTGATGAAGTCCTTTCTCTCTTCACTAGATAGAGATGTCGCTAAGTGTATGATCCTTGGTTCTGATTCTAACCCAATATTCACTTTCTCTGTTGCTTCAATCAAGATAGGAGATCTTTCTTCATAGTGCTCAGGTAAAGTATCCAAACTCCCTTCCTTAGGTGCCTCTATTGGGTTTTCACCTTTGGAATCATTTTTTATTTCTTTCTCTTTTTTATCTAATGTTGCCACAATGTGGTTTTCAACATTAAATTCTTTCCATTTTTATTTTTTATTTTTTATTGAATTGAGAGTTTGGATACTTTCCTTTGTCACTTCTTCCTGATATTCCATGGTATAAGAAGGCTCAACTGCATTTAGGTATTGGGACACCAAGTTATCATTCAAAAATGTAGGGAGGATGGTAGGTTCAATGGAATCCCATTCAATTAATTTTGGATAGATAAGGGTCAAAGGATCAATGCTTTGGTTTAGTCCAATGGGGTTTAGGGACATGAAATCATTGGAAGGTTCAAAAATTGTATCACTTAAGTCTATAATATGTGCTTCTTCAAGATGTCTAGAGAACTAGGGTCAAAATCCTCCTCACTAGAATCCTCTAAGGTTTCTGTTAGGTAAAAATCTCGTGGATTAAACCTAGGGTTTGATTCTTCCATAGTAGGTCTCCATGATGGTACATAGGGTTCTCCTACCCATTGATTTATCTCAATCCTTTGAATTTGCATATTATCTAGGACCACTTGACTCAAACTTGCGGCTTGATTTTGATTTGATTCTGAGGCTTGTTCCTTTCCTTTGCTAGGGGTATAGGTCTGGATGACATCCACTTCTTTATCTTGACATGACTCACTTGACAATGAGTCCCATTCCCAATTGTTTGAGTCTTCATCACTTTGGGAACCTAGTTGTAAAATTTGATCATATACCTTAGGATAGTTCTTTTGAGTGTACCCTTGTTCTAGGTACCCTAATCCAGTCTTTCCTTTGCTATCTCTCCATGTCATTTCAATGGGTTCAATGAGTCCTTCATTTCTTGTTCCCAAAGGTCCTTGTCCTTTATATCCCATTTTCTGCACTATTTGAAATCCTTTCCCATATTGATGTGTGGGAATGCTTATATTTTGGATGAGCTTTTCATGTGCACTTGATTCCTTGTCCTTATATAGCCAATTTAGGATTTCATTATCTTCGTCCTCCATGAATGAAGATGTATTTGCCCTCACAAAGTGATCATTGTATTTATGAGGTAGATTGGATGGTCTT
Organism: Chamaecyparis obtusa; assembly: GCA_027943335.1. Taxonomy (NCBI): domain Eukaryota; kingdom Viridiplantae; phylum Streptophyta; class Pinopsida; order Cupressales; family Cupressaceae; genus Chamaecyparis; species Chamaecyparis obtusa. The sequence goes on from BSBK01001966.1 coordinate 2,520,609, forward strand.
CCATATGACTTTGGAGATAAGGGTAAATCCATCATGGATAAGGAGTATTCACCTACTCCTTTTTGTTTAATTTGACGTTGCTTTTCAAATTTTTTCATCATATGATCCATTTTTTGGTAATGAGCATCTTTGGTGTAGATTTGAATGGATCTAGCTTGGTCTTCTTTATTTTTCTCCAGAGCACTCTCCTCACTAACCTTCTCTTTTCCTTTTGTTGATGTAGTTAGGTTAGTAGGACTTTGGTTATTCTCAACAATGATTTATTTTTCTCCTTTTTCTTTTCCCTTCAAAGATGGAAGATCTTTTGAAATTTTCCCTTGCTCTATTCTTTGAGAAATTGACCCTTTTGTATTACGTGGGGCTAAGGAATCATTGATAGGCTTCATGTTATTACAATATTGAAAGGGGTTTGAGTCCCCACTTACCATGAATTCTTGTCCTAGATAAGGGAACTTGAGACATTGATGATAGGTTGAGGGTACGACCTACATTTCATGGATCCATGGTCTCCCTAATAGAATATTGTATGTTAACTTTAGGTCTAGGACTTGGCAAATGGTCTCTTTCTACATCGGGCCAACTCTAATAGGAAGTATTATGACTCCTTTGGAAGCTCTCTCTTCATCATCGTAGGATTTTATGGATATCTTTTTCTTTAGGTCTATAGCCTCCTCATAAAATCATAAGGCTTTTACCAAGTTTAGGGTACAAATAGTCAAGCTAGCTCCTCCATCAATGATGACTCTTTTCACTCTATGCTTGTGAATTAGGACCTCTATATGCAAGGGTAGATTGCGGGTGGTTTAGGGACATATCATCTTGTTCTAAAAAGGATAGACAATGGGGTGCAACAAGATGTCCTACCATGTTTTGAAATTTATCCGCATCTAAATTTAGAGGTACCAAGTCTTTCTCTAGAATCTCCTTGTGAGTTGGTGAGAGCTTGAGCAATTCTAGAATGGAGATTTGAGCAGGGGTTCATTGCAATTGGTCTACCAAATTATATTATTTTGAAGATGAGGATGAAGTTTGATTTGGTAGAACAATTCTTGGGGTATTTCCAGATAGAGTAATTTTTTATGCTTGCCCCCTAGTTACAAAATTAGATGTTGCTTCCCTTGGCTTCTCTTTTACCACAATAACATTTATGGTGTTTTCATCACCACTTAAAGCATTAATGGTATTATCATAAGTGTGAGCAAAATTGACCTTCTCATTACCTCTTTTGTTATTTTGATTGGTGTTTGATGACTCACCCTTTTCATGGTTTAGAAAGGGGTTTTTGAAGGCCGTATGATCTTCATTGCTTTGGGGCCCTTCTACCTTTATTGTCCCATCATCAATTAGGTCTTGTACAAGATGTTTCAAATTCATGCACTCATTGGTTGTATGGCCCTTATTACGATGGTATTCACAATGGTGAGAATCATTCCACCAACTTGGCTTAACTTGGGGTTCATATGGCCTTAACTCGGGTAAGGTAATGATTTTTTTAGCCAACAAAGTCCTTAATGCATTTTCCAATGGTTCACCTAAAATGGTGAATTTCCTCTTTTGATATGTGGAAAAGAAAGGCTTAGGCTTGTTGACATTAGCATTATTAAAGGGATTATTGTTGGCATTGTTTTTGTTGTTGTTGTTAGAACTGGTATTATTAAAAGGAGCTTTATTTGTTTGATTCACATTATATGTCGAATTTGCTCCACTTGATAAATTAAAGGGAGTAGCCTTTAAGTTGTGTGCTTCCACAACTCCATCATTCACAAGATTTTTATTATTGTTCTTCAACCATAGTTTAGGTTTATCATTGTGATTGTTGGCTCCTTTATTATTGTTATAATTAGATACATAATGATTATTATTAGTGTTGGTATAGGGTTTATTGTCTTTGAACAATTTGATCTCTCCCCTCTTAACCAACACATCTTCAATTTTAATCCCATTCTCAATAAGTTTCTCAAAAGTAGGGGGACATTGAAGTTGGAGCCTATAGTTCATCTCCACATTTAAGTTGTTCATAAATATTTCCATTTTCTCCTTTTTGGGGATACTTCATGGATATCTTGCAAAAACTATCCTCCACCTTTGAAGTAACCCTAGAAAAGATTCACCATCTCTTTGTTTAGTGTCACATAAGTTGAGCATGGTAATCTCGTGTTCGATGTTGTAAGAGTAATGGGTTACAAATTTGGAGGCTAATTCCTTGAAAGTCTTTATCCCTTGCGAAAGTTTGGAGAACCATTCCATGGCTTGACCTCCTAAACTTCTTGGAAAAAGTCTCATTAGGTATGTGGTATCATGCATAAATTAAATGCTTAGAGCACAAAACTCTCTAAGGTGATCATGTGGGTCTGATTTACCCATGTATTTGTCATACTTAGGGAAGACTACATTGATCAGAAAAGGTGCCATAACCAAGCTTTTATCAAAAGGGATTGGGCACAAGGCCTCGATAGAGAATGGCTTAGGTTTAACGACCTTTTTCATTAGGTCAATCTGTGCTTGGAACATTTTCAATTGTTGAGTCATAGCACTCATCGGATTTTCATCTTCTTTATTTTGCTGAAGTTGGTCCACATCATAATCATGTGGAAGCTTTACCCCTGCTTGGGGTAGGTTTAGGAAAAACTTCTCCCTATCTATATCTATTAGTTTATCCATGACTCAAGAAATTCATTGTCTTGAGCCACTCGATTAGCTCTTTCTTCAAGTGTTTCCTTAGGCTCTTGGTTGGCATTATTGATATTGTCATTGTTTCCTCCATGATGATAATCGTGAAATGTGGAGTTTCTATCCATTGATTCAATTCTCTTCTCAAATAGATTTAGGAGACTATCCCCTTGGTCGTGATTGTTGAAAGAGCTTTGATATTCAAATTCAGGGACCTCTTTTGCAATACAAGTGTCATCTTCTTGTAAAGATATTTTAAGCTTATGAGAACGTGTAGAAACCGACATCGAACAAGGTTTGATTTAGAATTTTTTTCCCCAATTTAGTAATTGTTTGCTTTTATGAAGAGATTTAAAAATATAAGATGGATTTTCAAATGGATATCTCTTACTTGTTGTATGTATTTTTCAAAAAAAACAACCACAAGTACACTTGTTCTTTTTAACCCTCTACACAAAAAGTGTTTAATTTGTAAGGACGTTATCATGGGTTTTTGCACAAAAAGACACTTCAAGCAATCTACCTAGTTCACAATTTGGTTCTTAAACATGGCTCTACAAGGTAGACTTTGCTAAGTTAACAAGGTATTTAATCAAGATTCCATTCAAAATGGATATTAAACTTTCATCCTCCAAGTATATCTAGAGCCTTCCCACCACCGGTATGTCAAAGTTTTACACAATCTCGAAGGACTACTCGAGGAAGTTCAAAAAATTTAACATCCTTTTGTCACACACCCCATTAAGGATGCATGCATTTCATTTTATAGTGGGTTGGATTATTGTGGCAAAGACAATTGTATCCCACTTTGGGTTGTCTCTCTCACTGACCTCGTTAAGGAAAATCTTGGGAGGCGAGCCCACTATAGATCTAGCATGTTCATTTTGAAAGCAATAAAGTGGAATAAAGAGATAGGTTTTGGGAGTTTGATTCACCAAAAGGTGAAGAGCATATCCCTATCTATTTCTCAATTCCCAAACACTTTTAACAAGGTTCAATTACTAAACCCACTAACTAATGGGAATTGAGTATTTCTACTCTTTTCCACAAACAAGGGGTTGTTCAAATTTAGTGCTTGATTTACTTAGCCTTTCTTTTAATCAAGGAACTTGATATTTTGGCATTTTGATTCACTTAGAAAGTGAAGAGCATATGCCTAGTATCAAATCCCTCAAACATTAATAGGTTGCTTTAATTACTAGATTTTGAAATTGACAAGGCCACAATTTAAGCAAAAAATGACCAAGTTTTAGGCTTACCTTATTTCGAAGCTAGCTAAGGCTAGGGGCATTTTTGATGAATTTTCCATTTTTATGCTCACCTAGTGGCGATCATTCCTTTCGATTTGCTTCTCCTCCAACAAGTTAGTCAACACAACCAGCCAAAATGAAGAAAACAAGAATAACTTTGAATTTAAACCTTATTTATCGAATTTTGACAAAAAATGATTAAGGTAAGTAAATCAAATTTAATGATATGAACTTTGATTTATATGCTTCTACAACTTTCAAATATTGTTCATATACGTTGAGAATTCTCCAAAACTAGCTTGATGTGTGCAATATTCTCCTTCTTAATCTATTTTGTCAAAGCGTTCCCTTCGCTGTTAAATCTGGTCTTTGGTTTTTTTATTTTTTTATGACCAGTCATCCTACAGACACAGAGAAATCATTTTCCGCAAGTTAAATTCTGTTAATTCTCAATTTAATTGAAAGCACAACAAAATCTATTAAAAGCGCTACTAAAATGATTGAAAGTGTTGTTAAACAAATTAAATGCGCTACAGAAAAATATTAAAAGCACTGAAATAGAAATTAAAAATGCTAATGAATTGAACAAAGGTGTTAAGAGAAAGTATTAGAAGCTTTGGAGAATGATTTGAATGCACTGGAGAGTCAAGGTAAAAGCTCTGAGAGAAATAAGACAAAAAATAAAAGAAATTGAAAGTGTTGAAACGCCACGTAAAGGCGCAAAACTTTGTCGTAGAAGCATTGTTTTAGACCTTAAAAGTGCTGGAGAAACTATCAAACGCGATGTTAAATTTGCAAAACAGAGAGTAAACCAAGATTTGCAAAAAATTTTTTACTTCTCTGAATTTATAAATTTATGAGGCCTAATGCCCCACAGTGGGCACCATTTTGTGTACTAGAAAAAGTACCTTCATAGGGTTAGTATCATCAATAACTCAAATAACAACTAAATTACCACAAATAACAATCTAATTAAGCAAAGAATTGACAATTAAGCGCTCTATGGATCTCTATTTAGGGATGCTAATGCAAAGCTCTCAGCAAACTTCCATTAATGACAGTCCTAAAACAAGAATGAATGATAAACAAAGCTAATAGTTCAATTCAAAATTGAAATTAAGCCTAGTTAACTCTAAATTTGCCTTTCTAACTCTAAATTGCAAGAGGTTTGAAGCTATTCTCAGATTTGTGGATGATTGTTGAGTGAATTATGCCTTGCTTTTATAGATTTTGGCAAGGGTAGGGGGTGTGGTTGATTTGATCATGGTTGAGTTTGAGTTAAGTCCATGGTTTCACCTTTGGAGACCATTTAAATATTTTGTCCTCAAAGCTTGGGACAAGAGGACAAAATGAGTGGACAAGATGCATCCTCCAAGTGAGTGATTGAGATTCAATTTAGGCTTGATCCATGTGAGCTTGGTCCTTAATTCCTATTGGTTGATTCATTTTCCTCCCATTTGGTGGTTGAGAGAAAATAGGAATTAATTAATTGAATTTGTTTAGCCATGTGTACCCCTTAAATGGGTTGATTTGATTTAAATTAGACTATGCAATTAATTAGATTAATTACACAATTGATTGGTTAATCATGATTTATTTGATTCAAATTGTTTTAAAGGCTTTTTATTTTCAATTAAATTTGGATTAAGGTTCAATTGCAATTTTGCTTTGATTTTAACTTGTTTTGATGTAATTGCATTGATATGATTGATTTGCATTGGTTTTTGCCTTGATTTCTCACTTAAATGATCTTGTCTAATTTTCGGTGATTACAACTGACTTCCAAGAAACCTTTCAATGGTTAGATAGTCCCAATGCCAATCATCCACTTCGGGTTCCTTGATTTTGGCCACATATAAGAGAAAATCAACACTCCTTTTTATCTCACCCCATTGAGCCTGCAGTAACTCCAAATTTTATATTTTCACAATTGGGTGTTTATGCACCTCATTACTCTGAATGGAGGACTTCTTTAGTAGGGGAATGGGGATATTATCATCTACATTATCAATCACAACATCAATGTCTCTCAGGTATGCATACTCAAACATCATCCAGGTAATATTTTTCGCTCATTCCTTAGAAACCCCATATTTATGACCACAGCTAGGAAAAAAATTAGAATGTTTGAGTTGACCCTATACCTATTGTTGCTTGTCAAATTTGAATCTTAAATTGAGATTCTTGTGTAACATTCTTAATTGTATTAACTTGTATTGAACCTTGAACTTGAACCCATTCCCAACATTTCAAAGTTCAAAGTTCAATCTCTCTTTTTCCCAAGTCAGTTGTGTAACTCTTTGAGTCTTTTATCCATAAGGAGTTCTGATTGTTGAACCTTCAACCTTGAACTTTGCGGTTCAAAGTTCAAAGTTCAAAGTTCAATTCCCCACAGATTCGTTGCAAGTCAATGTTCATCAAGTTCAATGGTCACCCATGTCGCGAAAATTGTAATATTGAACTTCAACCTTGAACCTTTATAAATCATGGTTCAAAGTTCATAGTTCATAGTTCATTTGGATGTGTTGTGTCCATTTTGTCTTAGCCCCATATGTCCTAAGTCGTAAGCAATAAGCAAATGAACTTAAACTTTGAACTTCCTCCATAGTTCTAAGTTCAAAGTTCGAAGGTGATATGAGATCACCAACAGGCACATGGGAAGCCATCATCATTGTTTCATAAGGGAAATAAGTGAAAAGACATGCATTTAATAGTATTTTGAAAGGGGTGATAAGAGAAGTAAGTTGGTACATGTGGCATGCAAATCACCTTTAAAATTGGTGGCGCATCATTTAATCATTACAACTTTCCATTATAAGATCACTTGCTGAGAAATATTATTATTAATCTTTCATGTGTTTTGCCATTATCGCTAGTACTATTCAATGGTTGGATACTGAAAGTGGAGGAGAAAAGATGAGGTAACATTTTCCCTCTTCTCAAGAGAACAAAGTTCGATTAATGTGTGATTATAAAAGAATAATCTCTTTCTACAATTGTTTGTTTCATGTTACTTGCTTTGTAATTACGGGTTTAGCTAGTTTTCTTCTCCAACCATCTGTTAAGATTTCCAAGTAATTTTCCTAGTAAACCCTAGATGTCTTATTCTAAGCCTAAGTTCCCCAAAGAGGTTAAACCCTCTCCTTTAACAAGTTTCCTTCCAGAGGTGGGAGATACAAAATTAGTAGATGAGGATATAGATGAGATAGTGAGCATATTTAAGAGTGTAGACCCAGAGTCAATGGAAAACAAAATATCTCAGAGTGGTTTGATTCAAGCCGCATGCTTCCTCGAAGCAATGCCCTATCCCAAGCTAGTACTTGAGTGCAAAAATAGATACAATATGACAAAAACGTGCATAAAAACCTTTTCTGGTGATCAATTAGTACGAGTGAGTAGGGAAGTAGTGATGGCTGCTATGGGAATACCTCCAATGGAAACCTACGAGGATTGGACCATTGCCTTATCGTAGACTTATTTTACAAAAGAAAAAAGAGGGTATAATAATATTGTTGCAAGGAATTGGATCGTGAAATAAGAGAAAGGAGGATCACGTCTACCCATACCATTAAAGAAGGATCATTTGATTTGAGATGTGAGGGATCTTGTTATTTTCCTGAATAAAATAAAGGGTAATCCACATGTTGTCCTATGGGAGGACTGGAAGTATTTTTTAATCTGGAAGTTGTGCTTGGCAATAATGAGTACATTGACTGGGCAGAGGTGATAGCTAATAGACTCAGGTGGAAGAACTCTCCTAGGCTGTAGGGGTAACATTTTGTATATGAATTTGTATTTTTTCTACATATTGGCCTATTGTAGAGAATGGGAAGGCTTGTCGCATGAACCCTAGACCCAAAATATGAAGATTTATGAATACCACTTTGTTTTGCAGAAAAGAAGAAATCCATAACACTTCAAGAGGGATCAAGATGTTTTCCTCACACTGATGGTCTTTGAGTTGAAAGGTAAAGAAAACCAAAGGTTGTCTAAGGAGGTCATTCAATTCATATTGATTTATGGAAACTACTATATTCAGTTCCCAAAATTTACTTATTTAAGGGTTGGAGGGTTCGATGGAGAACCATTGAAGCTACCTAGATATTGTTTAGATAAATATGTGATGGTTGAAGTCTGTAGACAACTCTCTCAAGTTGAGAAGAAGTTCAAGCCTAAGAAGGGAGTTGGTTTTGTATTTCTCGTCAAACTTAGCCACCACCATTGCAAACCAATTCGAGGCATGATAAATCTTGAACCTAAATTTAAGATGATGAATCTAAGATCTTACCAAGCCAGGAATAGGTTTGATAGTAAAATATTTATTGAAAATAATTTTTGGGTAGAAGAAAAATTCATGCATGAGCCACAGTTAGAAGATTTCTAGGCTTATTAAGAGGATGACTCCGAATTGAGAAGCAAGATTTGGTCGAGGTTCACACTAAAATAGATTGTCACTCTAAAGTTGCCAATAAATATTGAGGATGCTGAAGAAGGAGAAAATGAAGAAGTACTAGATCCTAAATATTGGGAATTAATTGAAAATGTACCAATGCCTGATATTGAGTGGGACAAAAGAGAAGAAGATGATATACAAATTAGGGCCTTGAATGTGATTAGGAGGACTGAAAAATGGTTGGAGGAAAAGAGAGTGGGAAAATCAAAATATTCTAGAAGAATGCTTCAACAAATATTGGTGGCATCAAGTCCAAAATCTCTACCAATTCATATTGATGAATTTTTTCAATGTTCTCCTACTGGTAAATTAGGATTAGAAGTCGAACCCCCAGCATGGGAGTAGAGCCCAGTTCAATCTCTACCCTCCATTCAAATCACTTTCTCAAGGAGCAAAAGAAGGAACAAAGCATCCAAGGAACCCTCCATTGTAGTTGATCTCGACCCAGTCGAAAAAGTGAGCGAGCTTGTGAAGAATTTGAGCATGGAAAGATCTATGGCATCCAAGGTAGCAAAGGATAAGCATGCAGAACTTGACTCAGGTGATCAAGATTCTATGGCGGTAGGTGACATTATTGATTTTCAAATGCCCCCAAGAAAATATATTTTAAGTGCCCAAAAATGGTTGGAACTCTCTATTAATAAGAAACACATTATCATCCCTGTAATAGTTCTAGTGGAGGACATGATAAGTAAATACTTAGTCAAAATGCCTAGAAGTAAGAGGCCAAAGGTTGAGGATATGATGGAAGTCGATGAAGATACTGGGCATTGGATGACAGATATCTTCAAACCTACTACTGATAAAAGTTGTGATGAACTATCTTTACAAGACTTCAAAATTGAAAAAGTAGATTTGGGTCAAGCAACCAAGGTTGCTAACATGGAATTATTTGAATTGAGCAACAAGAAAATTACTCACAAAATCTGGAAAGATTGGAAGGACAAAAAGGCTCTAAATTAATTTCTGAAGCAGATGGTCGAATATATCCTTGCGATCCAAAAAATCGGTCCTTTGACATTAACAGAAATGCCTCCCAGTGTGGATGTCAAATCACCAATGATCCAAAATTTCCTAGACCAGATACAAAGGGACAAGACTATCTCCAAAATGTTCTCTAACTGGATAGATAAGGTCACCGAAGAAAATGTTAATTTCATTACCAGTCTTGATAAGACTCATCAACAAACCCTTAAGATCACCAAGGAGTTAGAAACAAAAATTGTTGCCTAGGAGGAATAAAAAGAGAGATGGGATGACGAGGTTGCAAACATGGAGGAGGTTCACACCTATGGTATATCCAAGTTCCTTGTAGAAAAAATGCTACGTAGGGTGGATGAAAATTTACTGTTTGTAGCCAAGGTGAATGTCGAATGGAGAAATGCAGTATTTGAGCAAGGAATAGAGGAGTCTACAAAACTCCTAAAGGAACTAGGATGCATTAATGATATAATTGGCAATGATGTTAAATGCATCGACATCAAGTTAATGGGAAATGAAGAAAAACCAGATCGGGAGGTGGGTCAGATAATTGCATCTCTTAAAGACAAGATGAACGTCTTGAAGGAAACCAAGGATATTACGGTGAAGGATTTCTCAACTATTGTCGGAGTAGACTCCATGCTGATTATTGGCCATGAACATTTGGGAATGCACAAAAACAAGTTGGAGTAGGTCCAAAATGGTAAGGAGATATGGAAATAGCGGATAGGATCCATCAAGATGCCTAATCAACAGATTCTGGTGGATTTCTCGGTAGCATACAAGAAGTGGAGTGGCACGTGTGAAGTGACCGATGCTCCTGAACAAAATATAGATAACACCGATCCAAATGCCAGTTAGTCTATGTTTGGAGAATGTTTGTAATTTTCAATATTTAGTTTCTTGCGGTTTTATCTAGTTAGTCTTACAAAGACTTTTGATAAGTTAGCTTCGAAAACTAAATGGGCCCTACATGGATATAAATTTGGATTTTGAGGACTCTATGAGGGTCAGTTCTTTGGTTATCAAAAATACATCTTTATATTTCTTAATTACATTATCAGTATTATATTTTGGCATTGTCAAGATTCAATAGCATTGGAATATAATATCAATTGGTTTATACATTAGATCACGTTGTTTCTCTAATCAGTTGGTTGGATAGAATGTGTATGTTTAATTTTAGTTGGAATTAAATTACATTTAATTATGATCTATGTTCGTTATTGATCTTCTTAGTGAAATATTAAATGTTGTGTAACCTTTGCAATTGATCTCAATAATCTTTTTCTATCAGTTTGAGTGTGTTGGCTTATGATTGTTTGGATTTATTTTAAATTTGCAACATTCCTTTTATAAGCTTATGATGGAATGTTAATGTCTTTAGTACTTTTTGGTTAAAAGTATCATTCTAGAAGTTATTATTTTGAAATAAAGGAGTATAATGACTCATCATTTTAAAGGTAGCTTCACCTTTAATGTATAGAGCATAGTTGTGAGAAACTAGCTCAACTGGTAGTGATAGATTTCTCTTCTTAATCGGGTTAAGAGTCAAATATCCAATAAAGTTTTAAAAGAAGGAGAATCTGTTCACTAACACCTATGATACGCCAGTAAAAAAATCTAGACCCAACACTATTTAATCACGTGTATAATATACATGTGGTCATTTACTAGTACACCTCTTAACCTCTTATCAATGACTTACCCCACAAATGATCCCTATGGTTTCATCGACTTGAGCATTATCAGTGTGTCCATTCTAATCTCTCCCTACTCACTACTCAACATTTTCAACACTCTTGTGAACAATGTGAAGTGGAGCCACCTCAATGTCTAATTTATAGGAAAATAATTAATTTGACAGTGACATTGACAGTGGACAATTCACTTACACGTGCCATCAATGATTGTACTTTCCTTGATGATATGAATATTTATCATAACTTACCTTGACTGATAATATCTTACCTTGTGATCATAAAATATTCCATCCACCCTTTCTTTGGGGGATTCATACCACATTGTACCCCAATGAAAGCACACTACATCTCATCAAAATCAGGGAATACATGTTTATTTTATATAATCACTTACCAATACACTCCTTAACCTCTTATCAATGACTTACCCCGTGGATGGAATATTTTATAATCACGTGTATAATATACATGTGGTCATTTACCAGTACACCCCTTAACCTCTTATCAATGACTTACCCCACAAATGATCCATGTGGTTTCATCGACTCGAGCATTATTAGTGTGTCCATTCTAATCTCTCCCTACTCACTACTCAACATTTTCAACACTCTTGTGAACAATGTGAAGTGGAGCCACCTCAATGTCTAATTTATAGGAAAATAATTAATTTGACTATGACATTGACAGTGGACAATTCACTTACACGTGCCACTGATGATTGTACTTTCCTTGATGATATGAATATTTATCATAACTTACCTTGAGTGATAATATCTTACCTCATGATCATAAAATATTCCATCCACCCCTTCTTTGGGGGATTCATACCACATTATACCCCAATGAAAGCACACTACATCTCATCAAAATCAGGGAATACATGTTTATTTTATATAATCATTAATAGTTGGTAGAAATCAAGGAATAAATGTTTATTTGATATTATCATTAATAGGTAGTGACTATTTTTGCTTAGTACCTTAGATCCGCAAAATGGCAACCTAGTAGCCAATTGTATGCACCAAAATCAAGAATTTTGTAGACTTTCTAAAACCCTAAATATTAAACAACCTATGGGACCATTGGATGATCGTAGATCAATGATGTAAGCACTATTTTGGGCCAAAGTTTATAAGGATAAAAAATTCTACAAACTTCCTCCAAAAAAAGTGACACATATTTGTGTGACATGTTAGAGTGATTGAATGAAAGGTTTGAGTTGTGTAATGTTTATGAGGCCAAACAACCTATGAGACCCACCATCCCACCGATATCCATGTGACACAGGCATGACATTGGACACTGGTGATTTAAGTATGTATAGGTATTGTTAATTAAGTATACTTAATTCACTATAATCTAAATCAATTTAATGACCATTGGATTATTAGAGATCAACGATGTAAGTACTATTTTAGGTTGAAGTTTGAAAGGATAATTATTCTAAAAACTTCCCCTGGAAAAGAGACACATGTTAGTGTGACGTGTCAGAGTTTTGAGTTATGTAACATCTACGAGGCCAAATGGCCTATGAGACCCACTACCCCACTAATACCCACGTGGCACATATATGTCATTAGACATTGGTGATTTAAGTACGTATAGTTAATGAACTATACTTAATTCACTATAATCTAAATCAATTTAACAATTGTTGGATGATCACATATCAATGACACAAGAATTGTTTCGAGCTGAAGTTTAGAAGGATAAAAATTATACAAACTTCATCTAGAAAAGAGACATGTGGCAATGTGACATGCCATATTGAACAAATGAAAGCCTACGGGACCTACTGATTTGTCACTGACTTTGAGTTGGAGATTTAATTAATTAATTATGCTTAATTATATACTTAATTAACTATAATCAATTTATTGATCTTTGGATGATCACATATCAATGACATAAGCTCTATTTTGGGCTGAAGTTTTGAAGGATAAAAAAATCTTCAAAAAGTTTCTAGAAACGAGATATGTGTGACGTATCAAAGAGAAGGAATACAAATAAAAATTATAAAAACATTAAGACATTTACTAACATCCATGATTTCACGAGACCATGAATTTTCCCTTCGAGGTTTTGAGGAAGCTCTTGAAATTAAGGGAGATTGGTCTTTGGAGTCTTGGACTAACTAATTAACTAGGGAGATTCATAAACAAGATTGAGGGATGCAACAAAGTTTGTTTGTGCCAATATGTTTATTCATCATTTCAATTTCAAATTACGAGAACAATATAGAACACCTACATCTCATATTTTTTATTTTTTAATTTCATGGCTTAGATTCTAGAATTAGGGGTTGAGGGTTTACATTTTCAAGCTTGTCTACCACCATTTTTTACCATTACCATCGACGAGGAAACTAAAAGGAAAAGAAAAACAAAAAATAGATTGTACCCAACTAATTAAAACCACATGTTTCACTAATGAATACCATGATATTTATGGTCCTGTAATCCATGGTAAGTGAACCATAGAACTTAGATTTACATTGGACAATAAGGCAGTTGCGACAAGTGGTAGGGGAAGACATTTTGCTTATAATAAAATGTTAAGAGAACACATAAATAAAATTGTTGTGTGGGATGTTGGATTGGGATGCATAATGGTACCTAAGGTTTTCCTTTGTTCAAAAATTGTAATAGTATGCACCCAAAATTATGATGAAAATAGAAAAGCAATTGTTAATAAAAAAGCCAAAAGGAAATTTTATCCATTACTGAGGAAGAATTTAAAAGTTTGTTGGACTTAGGGTTTGGAGTAAAAAAGTCAAACATCCACATTAACCTCGAAAAACTTGCCTCTAATTATGAAGCAATCAGCGAAGACAACAAAATTAAATTTATTAAAGGTATAACATTGGAGGGTACCAAATTGGATCAAAATCATAGGCCTCCTTATAATGTTGATATTTTTGTGCCATGGGTTTGGGATAATATTGCCATGCTAACATTTTTCCTAGGATTGGAAAATAATAGGGAAGTGGGTTGAAGCCTTCTTGAAATGACATTTAATATCCATTGTGTTACTCAACCAATTAGATATAATTTTGTTTCACAAGTTGTTCAATCCATGCACAAATAATGTGTAATGATTAAAAGAGGTTCATCTAAGAGATTTAGGTTCACAACCTACTTTTGTCATCTTCTTGAAGCAAAATATCATGGAACATTCAAGACCAACAAGCTTGACATTTGGGTGTATAAGAATGATGAGGTGAGAACAATGTGTCCAATATATGAATGGAAAACTAAGATAAGGATGCATGATGACATCAGGAACTACAACCATTTTGTAGACTTCTTTTTGGAACCAATGTATCATGCAATTACAAAAACTCCAATGCTTGGATTACAGTGTCTTGTAGAGATTGCATTCAACTCGGACCCCAAATACAATAGGTTGACTGGTTCCTCATGGAAAAATATACTATGTTAAGGTTTTATGGATTAGGAGTAGAACCCTACAAACTTCCAATACATGTGACATAGAGGATTTTTTGCATTGGAATATGTACGGTAGATGGAGAGTAAAGATGAATGCTTTCATGGTCAACAAAAGAAGATCATATTTTCTTCCTTACCTTTCTCATGTGAAGGATTCACATTTGAGAGAAAAGCATTAAGTGTGGCATGTGAAATTTTGAATTTTGTTTTGTTTTGAAGTTGACAGTTACTGGCAGTATGATCCATGCAATGTCATTCAAGCAAGGCTTGTGGAAAATCAGAACCCTGCAAGTAGAATTCAAATGAAAGTAAACCATTGCTAGAAATGTTGATAAATAGGGATTTTTTGGATGAGGTCAAAAAAGTGAAGGAGGAAATTGTTGCTGGAAAAAGAATTTCTCTAGAACAATTGTCAACACAAATTACCACATTTCACCAACATAGAAAAAAAAAGACATCCAAGTTAGGAGGTCCAACAATTTTTACAAAAGAGTTGATGTTCCATCTACTACAAAAACTATGTCAAAATCTATATATAAAGCTTGTGTGGACGTAAATTGGACTCAAAATAAAACTATTGATTTTTGGACTATGAGGAAGAATTTAGGTGAACCAAAGACTAGTACAGATTTTGAAGACATCCTAGAGGATACGAGTTTAGTGAATTATGGAATAAATAGAATCCAAATGAAGCATATATTGATGGTGATAATGATGGTGATGAGGAGATACCCCTAGGTCCCACTCCAATAGCTACTACAGACTCTGAAAAAAAAAAAAACTATTTTGAGTGAGCCCATGAAACAAACATATACTAAAGGGGCAACCATATTGGAAAAAAGGGTTATAAAGGTGGTGGTTTGGGGCCCGAAGGACAAGGCCCTTGGATGACACTTTTGGTAGAAGTTATGAGAAAACCTAGTGAACAACCAACCATTGGAATTGAATCAACAAGGAAAGGTATTACTTATACAACTATACCTCATTTTGTTAGAGCTTCAAATCTAGACTATTCAGACACTCATATTCAATCACAACTAGAGCATAGTGGTGGATCAAGTACTACTACCATTGATGGAGATGGTATGAGTACTAGTACTAGTTGTGGTGAATAATTGCAACAACAAGAAATCTCTCACAAGAGGCTAATAGTAGAAGATACTATACATGATCCTAGTGATCGAGGCAATTTAAAGAAGTAAAAGGTTATGAAAGCAATGATGAGTAGAAATCCAACTCCATAAATTTCCACTACTAAGGTAAGGTTTGCAGATTCAGAGCATACCCCTAAAAAGAGTCCAATAACTCTAGTTGTAAGTAACAATGTGATAAGATTAGGAATTGGTATTACTAATCCTAAAAAATGTAATATAGTTACAACCAAAAGCATAGTTGGAGGTGCCTAAATCACTGCAAGTGCTATTTCACCATTTAGACATTCAATTGCATCAACAACCCCAGATTTTGATTGCAATACTTTCATTGATCAATTTATAGACATGGAAATTAAGAATAAAGAAAATAAGGAGTTGATTAAGAGGGTTGTGACTACTGCATCTTTAGAGAGACAACCTACATCGAACAAGGCAATTCCCACAAATGACCCAAATAAAGAAATGATGGAGTACATGGTTGTTATGCCCTAATTCAAAATCAAAATCAACCATAGAGTTAGATGGATCCCACTGAATTTCACGTTAACACCTGTGTGTGTGAATTTTGTACCTAGCTATAGACACAACACTTCAGTAAAATATTAGAGGTTAGCTTAAAATCAAAATCGTGCAGTGAAATGGAAACTAATCTAACTAGGCAATTTACTACCTTCTAGTAGGTGCGAGTATGTATTCTCAAATTGGACCGAGATCAGTGACCTTGACGACACCTAAACAAAGGATTTGAATGCAAAATCTAGATATGAGATGAATGCAAATTAATCTATATTTTTGGATTTTCTATGCAATAAGATGAAATAACATGATATGAATCTTATGAAAAACTGATATGCATGCAATTAATCTAACAATGATATGTTAAATATGAAACTAAAATGACAAGATTGATCTCACAAAAGTTGTTGATTTGCAA
This sequence comes from Chamaecyparis obtusa, assembly GCA_027943335.1. Lineage (NCBI taxonomy): Eukaryota > Viridiplantae > Streptophyta > Pinopsida > Cupressales > Cupressaceae > Chamaecyparis > Chamaecyparis obtusa. The sequence continues at coordinate 2,537,203 of BSBK01001966.1, forward strand.
AGAAACTTCAATTCTTTAGATGTCGATTCACTAGCGTGATTGTGCAAATTCGATTGATTTTGGCAGAGTAAGTATGCAAACTTGTGAGATTGTGAGATGATTGTGGATGATTTGTGAAGAGCTGAAGCCTTGATTTTATAGAAATCTAGGGCTTTGGGGATGCATGGAAAAGCCATAAATCACTCAGGTTGATTTTTGAGTCAACAAGGAATTAAAGATAGTTAACTCACAAAAAATCATGCAAAAACAATTTTTTGATTTAAATCAGAAGTTGAGATCAGCTTTTAACTCAAAAGAGAGTTGAGTTTATTTTTAAAACAACTTGAATTGATTTTCTGATTTAAGTTTAACTACTTTTTGGATGTGCATAATTAATATGAATTAAATAAATAAATAAAGTGATTTATCCTCAACTTAACTGATTTTAAAAATAAAACAATTGATTTATGGGTTAATCAATTATTAAATCAAACTTTTATTCAAAAACTATATTATTAAATTTGACAATTGACATTAATTAATTAAATAAGAATTTAATCAATTAGTCATAGGATATTTGATTTATTGTCAAAATGAAATAATACAATTTTAGGAAATAAATATAATTAAATCCAATTAAATAATTAAGTGGCAGTATTAAATCTAATTAATTAAATATTCAAAATATTCAATTAATCAAACTTTAGGATAAATAGGATTTATCGCCAAATAATCATTAAATTAAAGATAATTAGGATAAATAGGAATATTACTAGGAATATTCCTCGATGCAGAATTTAGGATAATCAATTAGGATTCGATAATGTGCCAATGTGCCTTAGATTAGGACTTTGATGTCGATTTCATTCGAATTGAAGATGTAGGAGGTTAATGAACCTATAGCCCATTTTTGGGGTATTACATTTTGGCCCTCTTTGAATTGTTGTGCGAAGTGCAGTGGTTCAAAGATAGTCTGTGTATGATGTGGAAACTGATGTTTGAAATTGAAATTGATATGGAATGGAAATTGTGATATGAGACAGAAACTGATTGAAATTGATATGAAGATAATAGGTCCTAAATGACCAAATATAATGTTAACTATAATAGCAATGAACTGATGACTGCAAAAAAGTGTCAAAACGCCTGATTCTAAACCTTATGATTGCGAAGAAGTGAGTGACAGATTCTAGACCCGATTGTTGATAAGAATCACATTGGTATCACATCTGAACCCTTCAGTTATGAAGAACCAAGGAAATAACACTAATAAACCAATGGTTATGAAAAGACTGATACAATTTACAAGATTAGGAGAACACTAGATTGATTTGGATCTTGATGAATCTGATATGCCCCAAGCGATGATTGATTTGCCCCAAGCGATGAGGTCTTTTTGATGAATCAACAATTAGACGTGGTTGTTTTCTTGATTACTGAGGAAAGATATGATTTCAGATTTAGATTACAGACTTTGAATGATATGCAATACCATGCCCCCTTCGAGATAAAAATTGAAATCTGACAAGAAAAGTCAGCGTTGAATAGCTCAGAAGCATGCTAATTGATTTGAGAAGTGGTTAAACACGTTTGAGAATGCATTCTGCATCGTTTAGAGGTCTTGGAGACCAAGTTTGACTAGGTTAAACCATGAGTTGACCATAGTTTACCAAGTTGAAATTTTGATAGTTTGATGTAAGATAATCAGTTAAGTTGAATATTGAATTTTTGTGATGATTGAAGGTTGATTATGCAAGCAGTTTACAATATAAATGATCTCAGATTTTGATTTTGATCCCAAAAATGGGTTCTACTTGCTATTTCGTTGGAGGAACCTTCATGTGAGATTCAACTCTTGTTAGATTTGAAGATGTGATTGAAGAATTGTTTAAGCATTTAAGTTTATCCAACCATTGTGAGATCATGCAAATATGCAAAATGCAAAGAGACATGTAATATGAAATGCAACCTAAGACCTAGGACCTAGTCACTGATCATGTGTCGGTCATTTGTCATCATTGAATTTTTAGGTAACCGGATAAATCAATACAATGCCCACTAGTTATGAAACCATATACATATGAATATTTATTTGTATGCACATGAATCAATACAACACCCACTAATTAGGAAACCATGGATATATGAATATTGAATTTTTTTTTCAGAATGTCAGATTAGATATAAGCACCAAGGCATAAATGCCAGGATGACCTGAATATCATGTCCATTTTGATATAGCAATTTGTATAAGCATCAAAACATAAACGTCATGATGACCAGAATACGCCTTGTGTTACAAACACATCAAACAGTCAAGAGATCATTCTAAATCCAATGTGAATTACCCGTAGTGACCCTTTATCATTCACATCCTTAGGTAAGATTGTATTTCACAATAGGAGAAGGAACTCACTCAAAAAAAGATAATAGTTAGGTCAAACTTCCTTGAATGTTTCGGGTATCAATGGTCGAGGTACGCATGACCATCCAATTCGAGATAGAGGCTCTTATAGTCGGACACCATTTCAATCCAAAATTTTCAAAGTTGTTAGATGTTCACATACAAGCAGCAGATAAAGAAAAGATTATGCCCCCAGTCATCACTCTCTAAATCCTGTAAAGGACATCATCGAAGAGCTCAAAGAGACACAATATGCAAAAATCTCAATGTGAATCAGTAAGCATACAAGGAGATAAAAGCATGAAGCACATATAGTTTTCAGTTTGTGTTGATGTTTGATTGCGTTGTTGTAGATGCAAAATCCTTTCTGGAGACAAGACAGACAGACAGACTCAAATGAAGCTTCAAAGGACTCTGACTGGATATGATACGTCTAAAGTATACTGGAGGCCATAGGATATGACATTGATTGCCCCCAAGTGTTAAGCATTGATAGGATACAGACGCTTGAGCTAATTGGTGTACAGACCAACTTATTGAAAATAGGAATGTGGAAACAAACCAGGAGATATGTACAAACTAAAGCAAGACTAAAAGCTGGGAAAGACCAAGATTGTGCTGATAGATGGAGCATTTTGAAACAAGTGGCGCTCGTTTGCCGGGTTTTCACCATCTTGGCAGAGATTCTATTTTTGCTACCAAGAAGCCTTTTTCCAGGTTTTCACCAAGGCACTTTTTCTTTTTCTCATTTTTTTGATATTTTTCATTTTTTCAATTTTTTTGTACTTTTCATTTTTCCAATTTTTTTGATATTTTTCATTTTTTCAAATTTTTTGTACTTTTGATATTTTTCAATTTTTTTGTGAAACATCAAGGCGCCTATTGCTAGGTTTTCACCAAGATGTTCATTTTTTCAGGACTTTTTCAAATTTTTATAATTTTTTCAGGATATTTTACCATAGACTGAATGCCTTAGGTGTAGAATTTCTTTAGATGGAGAATGTTGATTGGTTCTTGAAGTTGTTCTCCTTCAGTTGTTGAGAGTTGATAGGCACCAGAGCCAAAAGTAACAGTGATAACAAAGGGACCCAACCAGTTGGGTTCAAACTTCCCCTTGTGTTCTCGATGTGATTGATTTTTAGGATTCTCTCTCAAGACTAGATCACCAACCTGAAATTCTTTGTGTCTGACTTTCTTGTTGTAACCTCTAGACATTCTCTTCTGATATACTCTGAGATGATCATTGCTGCTTGTATGTGCTCATCTAGTAGTTCAAGTTCTTGCAACCTAGACACTCTGTAGTCATCATCAGTTACTAGACCATGCATTATGATTCTTAGTGACGGGATTTCAACCTCAATAGGTAGTACCGCTTCAAACCCATAAACTAAAGCAAAAGGTGTAGCCCCAGCGGGCATTTTGATACTTGTTTTGTAGGCCCAAAGAGTTGGATTAATCATGAGATGCCAGTCTCTTCCTGTTTTATTAACTATACGGTGCAAGATTTTCAATAGATTCTTGTTAGAAGCCTCTTCTTGTCCATTCCCTTGAGGATAGTAGATAGATGACCAATGTTGTGTAATCTTGAATTTAGCACATAAATCATCTAGATCTTTGTTCCTGAATTGTCCACCATTATTTGTGATTATGGAATGAGGTATCCCATATCTGCATATGATATAGTTCAATATGAACATACATATTTGTTTTCCAGTTGCTTGTGTCAAAGGGACTGCTTCTACCCATTTTGTAAAATAATATGTAGCTATGATTATATGGGTATGTCCATTAGAGGAATGAGGATGTATAGCTCCTATAAGATCAAAGGCCCATTGATGAAAATGCCATTGTGTAGTAAAGGGAATTAGATCTCTCCCTAGAGCATGAATTAAGCTGCCATGCACTTGGCACTTTTGGCAGTTCTTAGCAAACTTGATAGACTCTTTCTCCATTTCAGGCCAATAGTACCCAACCCTAATAAGTTTTTGAGCTAGTGTTAAACCGTTCGAGTGTGACCCACAAATACCATCATGGACTTCCTCTAGTGCAGGTTGAGACTCTTCTCATTCTAAACATCTAAGTAGTGTACCATCTAGACCTCGTTTGTAAAGATCATGACCAATGATGACATATCGGGAGGCATTACAGATAAGGTATCTCTTTTCATGGTAGTTGAAGGTTTCGGGAATGATTTGGTCTTGGAGATAGGAAAAAAGGTTTTTATATCTGGATGAATCATGACCTACAAAAGTGAAAATCATGCGGGTTTTAGGGGAATCATATGCAGGATAAGATAGTGCTTCCACCAGGAACTCGTAGCGTAGCTCATGTTCAGGTTTCTGTAATGGAGTAGATAGCATTGCCATTGCATCGACAACCTTATTCTCTGTTCTAGGTATTTTCTCAAATGTGATAGATATGAAATACTTCTTTAAATCATCCAACATTCTCTTGTATGGAATAAGCTTTTCATCTTTAGTTTGGTACACATCATTGACTTGATGGATAACAAGTTGAGAGTCTCCATGAATGTGTATCTTTGTTACGCTCCACTCAATTGCTAGTTTCATGCCATTAAGAAGGGCTTCATATTCTATAATATTGTTTGTGCAAGGGAACTTTAATCTGAATGCTTTAGGTATGGAGTATCCTTGAGGAGTTATAAATAATATGCCTGCTCCGGATCCATTCTGTGTATAGGAGCCATCAAAGAATAACTACCATTCTCTAGAAGAAAGAGTCATGATAGAGGAATCTGGAAATTCCATTTGCATTGGTGTATCATCAATCATAGGTGCATTTGCTAATTGATCAGCAATAACCTGTCCTTTTATAGCATTTCTTTCAACATATTCAATGTCAAATTCACTTAAGAGCATGACCCATTTAGCTAATCTACCCGTGAGGGCAGCTTTGCTTAGTAGGTACTTGAGTGGATCAATCTTAGCTACCAAATGTGTGGTATGCGCCAACATATAATGTCTCAATTTCTGTGATGCAAAGATCACAGCTAGACAAGCCTTCTCAATCATTGAATAGTTCTTTTCATATGCAACCAATGTTCTACTGATATAGTATATAGCTCTTTCCTTTTTATTCTCATCATGTTGTGCAAGCAATGCCCCCAATGATGTATTTGTAGTGGAGACATATAAGATGAAAGGCTTCCCTGGAATGGGAGGCATTAAGATAGGAGGATTTGATAGATACTTCTTGATATGATTAAAGTTGTTCTCACATTCTTCATTCCACGCAAATGTCACACCTTTATGTAATGTTTTTGTAAAAGGTTGTGATATATCTGCTAGTTGAGATATGAAGCGTCTGATAAATTGAACTCTTCGTTGCAATGTCCTCATTTGACTAATATTCTTTGGAGGTTGCATCTCCATTATAGCCTTCACTTTAGCTGGATCAACTTCAATGCCCTTCTTTGAAACTATGTATCCTAAGAGCTTTCCAGAAGTGACACCAAAAGCACACTTCTTAGGATTTAGTCGGAGACTAAATTTTTCCATTCTATCTAGTATCTTGCTCAAGTCATTTAGATGTTCAGCTCTAATCATAAATTTTTCTAAAGTATCATCAACATAATCCTCCATAGTCATATGCATCATGTCATGAAAAATAGATGTCATGGCTCTTTGATATGTAGCACCAGCATTTTTAAGCCCAAATGACATGACATTCCAATAGAAGGTGCCCCATGCACATGTGAAAGTAGTTTTCTCTTGATCCTATGGAGCAATTTTTATTTGATTATATCCAGAAAAACCATCCATTAAGGAATACATCTTGAAACCCGTAGTCATGTCCACTATCATATCAATGTTAGGTAGTGGAAAATCATCCTTAGGGCATGCTTTATTTACATCTCTAAAGTCTGTGCACACTCTAATTGATTTATCTAGTTTTGAAATAGGTACAATATTAGAGATCCATTCTGCATAATCAATAACTCAGATGAATCCAGCTTTTAGGAGCTTCTCTAATTCATCTTTTACCAAGAGTGCAACATGAGGATGCATCTTTCTCAATTTTTGCTTAACAAGTTTGATATTTGGAGCTATAGATAAATGATGCATTATAAGATTAGGATCCAACCCTGGTATATCTGAATATTTCCATGCAAAGTTGATCTTCTTTTCTATTAGGAATGTTGTAAATTTTTGCTTCTCTTCTTCTGATAAAGATTGTGCTACATGGATCAATTGTGGTTCCTCTACTGTTCCCAAATTGATAGATTGAGTGGGCTCAATTAGAACTGGGGATCTGTCCTATAAATGACTCGGAAGGACATCAAATATCTCATCCTTAGGCATCTTAGAGAGGTTTTCACCTTCAGATACATCTGTTATTTTTACTTTTGTAGGTTCTGAGACTGCCACAAAGTGGTTTTCACCCTCAGAACTCCTTTTCTTTTTATTCTTATTCTTATTTTTCTAACTAAGATACTTGATGTTTGACTCCATCATGCTAATGCTCAGTTCACTGATGAAAGTCCTCATGGGATCAACTATATTTAGGTAGCAAGCAAGGTCATAGTCATTTGGGAAGGTATAAATACCATGGCTCGGATTTGTAGAGGTTTGATCAAGAAGTTCAGGATGTTGGATAGTCAAAATGGGGAAAGATTGGGAGATAGTGTTTATAGATATGGATCTGTCATCATTGGTCCTAACCTGACACTCAAGTTCAAAGGTGATATTACAACTTAAGACATTCAATTCATGAATAGGCTCAATGTCATTGTAGGAGTCCAATTCAGCCATCGGTGGATCAGACTCGATAAGTTCATTACTTCACTCTAGACTTACATTGGGTTTGGATGCATATTGGTGAATAACATCAACATATTTTTCTATGATAAGCTCATCTTCCTCTGGAATGACTCTCCATTCATAGTCATTAGATTCTTCATTTATGCCTCTAGGAAATCTAAGAACATGAGTAAAGTCAGGATGAATACCCCAAGAAGGGTTACCCTTAGATTTTGATTTGAATTCATACTCATGAGAATCTGTCTCAGAATAACTACCACCTTCCTCTTTGTCTATTTGATTGTTTTCAAGATTAGCTGGTTCTTGTGTTGCAACTATCTCTTGCTGTATAGTAGGTTCTTGTGTTTCTACTACATTAATTATTTTTATTGGATCATCTTCAGCTTCAAGGAGATCTTTGATTTCCTTAGGCAAACACTCATAAGGGATGAGTTCAGAGCTGTATGAATCACTATCTGATGGTTCAGTTTCTTCCTTCTTAAGAAGGGGTTCGCCTAGTGCGATCTACTCTATGACATGAGAACAGTTACCTTTGAGGTGGAAGGGTTTCTTTTTAAAGCCTAAGCCAACAGTATCTTTGTTTTCCCTACCAGTATGTGAAATAGGTATTATAAGACCTTCTCCTCTAACTCCTAGAGGTCCTTTACCTGAATATCCCATCTTAGCTATCAGTTTATCTCCTGGACCATATGCCCTAGAAGGGATTTTGGATACTGTAGAATCACTAGTTGGAACAGCTTGAGATTCAGGTTCATCTTTGTATAGCCATGTAAGCACAACTTCATCTTCTTCAAATTCTTGCTTGGAGACTTGTTCTGCTACAAAATTCTTTTTATATGCCTCAAGAGGTTCTTTAGAGTCTGGTTTGGACTGTTTTAAAGATTGTCCATAAGACTTTGGTGAGATAGGTAGAGATGTCAAAGATAAGACTGGTTCTATAGTATATTCTCCCATACTATTTTCTTTGATATTGACCTCTTTTGCAACGTCTTCCATTTTAGATGTGGATGCTTCTTTTGTTGGCTTAATGGAAGATTCTCTGTTATTAGGCACAAGTTTATCTGCACTTTCTTTCAATGTATTGCAAGTGGTGGATATGTCTGCTAGAATAGTGACCTCTACTCCTTCATAAGGAAATTTCAAGCATTGGTGGAATGTAGAAGGAATAGCCTTCATTTCGTGTATCCATGGTCTCCCTAGAAGAATGTTGTAAGCCAAAGGTAGATCAAGAACTTGACATATAGTATCTTTGATAACTAGACCTGCTCTGATAGGTAAGACAATGGTGCCTTTAGAAGATCTTTCTTGTTCATCATAGGCTTTTATAGTTATTTTCTTTCTAGGATCAATAGCCAATTCTGAAAATCCCAATTGTGTGACCAAGTTGTAAGAACAAATGTTTAGGCTAGCGCCCCCCTCTATCAACACACGTTTGACTCTACGGTTCTGGATCAAGACTTCTATATGCAAGGGCTGGTTATGTGGGTGACTCAAGGAGTTGTCATCTTCCTCTGAAAAGGAGATATATTGCAGAGACGTAAGATGTCCAACCATAGTCTGGAACCTGTCTAAATCAAGGTCATCAGGAACATTGGATCTGAGCAAAGCTTTGTCTAGAATAGCTCTATGAGTTGGATATATCCGAAGCAACTCAAACATGGATAATTTTACATTAGTGTGTTGGAGTTGTTGAACAATGCTATAAGATGTTGGCCTCGTATCTTTAGGATTGGAAGATTTAGAAGCAACCTTCTATTTGGAAGTAGAAGAAAGATTGAAGGGAATCTTAGGGACATTTGATGAATCTGGGATTTGTCCGCTCAGATATGCCTGAGCTTGTGATCGAGTCACTACATTAGCTGAAGTATGATCTCTATCTCTTCACACAATTGTGATGACATTGCAATGCTTAGAGAGACAAGGTTCAACCATATTGATAACAACATTATTTCCAGGGTAAGCATAATTGACCTTTGCCCCCATATTAGGCTGAAAAGATGAAACTTCTTGACCATGTTTCAAAAATGGTTCTGTGAATGCTATATGATCATTATTGCTCTTATGATTGTCAATCGTGATGTCTCCCTTATCAATCAGATCTTGAATAGTATGTTTCAAGCGTAAGCAGTTATTAGTTTTGTGACCTTTACCCCGATGGAAATCACAGAATTCATTCTCTCTCCACCATTTTGGTTTAGGGTCAGGATCAGATTGTCAGATCTAAGGAAAATAGATGATGTTATTAGCTAGCAGAGTTCTCATAGCTGATTCTAAAGATTCTCCAAGAGGAGTGAACTTTCGTTTATTATCAGTGGACCAAGATTTGTATTCTGGCTTCTTTTGAGATGGTTCGGACACCTTTTGCTCTGAAGGTTTGATGGCTTGGGTACTGATAGTTAGATTGAAAGCTAGTGCCTTTGATGGGGCACAGATAGTATCAACAATGCCATCTGTGACAATGCCTTTATTCTTGTTCCAGTTTTTGTTCTTGTCTTTAGAACTGGATCTTGATTCGTACTTGTCCTTTTGAAGTGTGATATCTCCTTTTTTCACAAGTAATTTTTTAATTTTGATCGCATTGTCTACCATCTTATCAAAAGATGTATGATCTTGCATTTGTAAAGGGTAGTTGATCTTTGGGATAAGATTATTGATGAAGATTTCCAGCTTCTCAATTTCTAGAATAGGCCTAGCATATAGAGAGAATTTCTTCCTCCATCTCTTGAGAAATGTCAGGAATGGTTCTCCTGGATATTGTTTGAGATTGCAGATATCAATCATGGTGATTGGATGTTGAATGTTGTAGGAGTATTGCTGATAGAACAATTTGATCAACTCCTCAAAAGTTTTGATAGTAGAAGGCAATCTAGAGAACCAATGAATGACTGCTCCTCCCAGAGATCAAGGAAAGAGACGCATCATATAAGTTGGTTCGTGCATGAACTCCATAGATTGTGTACATAATTCTCTTACATGATCTTGAGGATCTGAGTGTCCATCATACTTATCATATTTAGGCATCTCCACTCTTTTTGGGAATGGTGGCATGTACAAGTCTTTGTCAAATGGAAAAGGACATAGGGCCTCCATGGAGAACTCCTTGGGTTCCTTTTCTTTTTCAAGTTTATTAAGTTTGACTTGCATGGCATGCATCTATTTCATCATAGCTGTGAGTGGAGTTTCTTTCTCATGCATAATGATATATTCAACATTAAATTTGGGAGGAAGTTTAGCTCCTTGATGAGCTAATTGTAAAAGTATGCCTCTCTATCTTCTTTCAAGAAATGCTTCATCATTCTTTTGAAGTTATCATCATTTTGATATTGAGCAATTTCAGAAGGTGTAGGTTCTTGATTTGCACCATGTTGAGATTAAGCTCTTTGAGAGCCAAAGTTTGTCCCTGCTTGAGACATGGTAGGAGTTCTCCCTAGGATAGATCGAGGAGGATTTTGTTGATTACCTCCGTGAGTTGATGAAGGAGGAATGTAACCAGATTTCAATAAAAAATTGCCAAGACCATCGTCTTCGTAAAGACTAGAATTGTAGAGTTGCTCAAGAGTTGGAGCTTGGAGAGTATTCAAAGGTATGGTATGGGATATTTCTCCAGATTTCTTGTGAGAGGAAGCTCTAGTTTCCACCATTAGCCTTGGGTGAAGCAAAAGAATATGATGAAGACAACTGAAGAAAGATCTTATTCAAGAAGATCAAATGACGCAACCTTGTCAAGGTTTGGTTGATTGAAGCTTGGATTAGACATAAATGAAGGAGACTGTGCCCTGGATGTATGGGTAGATTCCCAAAAAATAGCGGACACGAGCTCACAACACTTAGCTATTTTGAAGATGGATTGAAGATTGATAGTTATGACAAAGTTTTGACACAAGATGAAAAAGACTCAAATCGATAAAACAAAAGGCTAAATTAGATTCAAAAGGCCACTTTAGGAAAATGATTGGATTCTCAGTAGTTGTTGCTCTATTCTTGACACAGTGATTTGTTTGACAGATTTTGGAAATAGGCTATAAAAATTGGATTTTTGACAAACCTGACCAATCTTTGACAACTTTGACTTTGGCTTTGATATGAGTTTTGAAATTTTAGGATGACTTTTGACACCAGAAAGGATTTTGCTTCAGATTTTGCAAATTTTAGGTTTTTAGTTTCAAATTGTTCACAAAAATGTCTGTCTAGATTTGAAGATTGTACCAGATTGATTCGTTCTTAGTAACTAGATAGATAAATAGGCACACAAAACAATAAGCAAGTGATCTCAAGCACGTTTGAAAATAATGAACAGGGGACAAAGCAACCCTACGCATGAACAATCAAGTGACTAAATGTGCTAATCCCTAAGAGTGCTACTTGTGTATGTTCCAAAAAGTTTTGCAATAACCCACATATTCCTAGACAATGAAAATTTGGCTTCACTAGGGTTTGTAGTAATGGTCTGACTCTGCAACTTTTGTGATCTCAAGAGGGCAAACTCCAATCCAGGCACACCGGGGTTTTGACACAGTCCGAGAACTTAATCTTCAGGATCTGCTAGGGAGATTTGACAACCCAACAAGAGACCACACCTGTGAAGATTTCCTCCACAAGGACATTTATATAGCGGCTACTGCTACCACGACAAAAATGGCTATTACCACTTGAGGTTCTATCAATGTGGTTGACCCAATTAAGGGAATGTCCACTTCAGTTAACCCTCTCTAAAGGTGACTCGCAAAAGATACCACATGGAGACTAGATCAGATTCAAGGATCTGGGTTTCTAGTACTATCCAAAAAGGAAGTAGAGCATAATCCCCTAACCTCTTCACTTCACCAAAACAAAGTAGACAGATCAATCCGACACGCTAAGACCAAGATTATCTCACAAAGATCTATGATGTCAACCACTTATGATCTATCAACCTCTCCGGAGAGAGAATGTATCAATCAGAAGCTGAAGATGCACAAATCTAGTAGAACGTGAGACACTCTCAATAACCTCCCTACCTACAAGGGTTCCTTCGTTGAGAAGAGTTTCACTAGAAACCCACTCTCTCAAGAACCACAAATAGTGTTCATAGGGCCTATTTACTATGTGTAATAAAGATGCTGAAAAGCAAATCTATGTTCATTTTTATAGCCCAAAATGAAGTATGTGATATGAAAGCAATAAAAGTCACACGAGCTTGACACGCAAGAGTTTATTTTAATCCAAATTGAAATATTATCAGCTTGAGAAGAATACCTTATGTCCAACGCTCTGCAATCCAAAATTTAGCACACATCTGAAAGTACAAAATCAAGACAAATCGACAATAAACAGTGAACGTTAGAAATCAATAATCTGAAAGTACAAATCTGTAAATTTTGTGTGTCTATTTATCTAGGCGTAATCAGATTGTGCATAGGCGTGATCAAATTGTGCATAGGCGTGAACAGAATGTGCACAGGTGTGAACAAAATGTGCAGAGGCGTGATCAAAATGTGCACAAGCGTGAGTAAAATGTGCAGAGGCGTGATCAAATTGCTCGTAGGCATGAACAAATTTCTCATAGGCGTGATCAAATTGCTTGTAGGTGTGATAAAATTGCTTGTAGGTGGCATCAGATTTCTCGTAGGCGGCGTTTCTCCTATTTGCGCACAAATGATGAAAAAAGTGACGCCGAAAATATACAAAATTTGATAAAAATGAAGAGAATGAGGCTCAAGGCCCCATGGTGGGTGCCATAAATGTGTGTGTGAATTTTGTACCTAGCTGTAGACACAACACTTTAGTAAAACATTAGAGGTTAGCTTAAAATCAAAATCGTGCAGTGAAATGGAAACTAATCTAACCAGGTGATTTACTGCCTTCTAGTAGGTGCGAGTATGTATTCTCAGATTGGACTGAGATCAGTGACCTTGACGACACCTAAACAAAGGATTTGAATGCAGAATCTAGATATGAGATGAATGCAAATTAATCTATATTTTTGGATTTTCTATGCAATAAGATGAAATAAAATGATATGAATCTTATGAAAAACTGATATGCATGCAATTAATCTAACAATGATATGTTAAATATGAAACTAAAATGACAAGATTGATCTCACAAAAGTTGTTGATTTGCAAAGAAACTTCAATTCTTTAGATGTCGATTCACTAGCGTGATTGTGCAAATTCGATTGATTTTGGTAGAGTAAGTATGCAAACTTGTGAGATTGTGAGATGATTGTGGATGATTTGTGAAGAGCTGAAGCCTTGATTTTATAGAAATCTAGGGCTTTGGGGATGCATGAAAAAGCCATAAATCACTCAGGTTGATTTTTGAGTCAACAAGGAATTAAAGATAGTTAACTCACAAAAAATATGCAAAAACAACTTTTTGATTTAAATTAGAAGTTGAGATCAACTTAACTCAAAAGAGAGTTGAGTTTATTTTTAAAACAATTTGAATTGATTTTCTGATTTAAGTTTAACTGCTTTTTGGATGTGCATAATTAATATGAATTAAATAAATAAACAAAGTGATTTATCCTCAACTTAATTGATTTTAAAAATAAAACAATTGATTTATGGGTTAATCAATTATTAAATCAAACTTTTATTCAAAAACTATATTATTAAATTTGACAATTGACATTAATTAATTAAATAAAAATTTAATCAATTAGTCATAGGATATTTGATTTATTGTCAAAATGAAATAATACAATTTTAGGAATAAATATAATTAAATCCAATTAAATAATTAAGTGGCAGTATTAAATCTAATTAATTAAATATTCAATTAATCAAACTTTAGGATAAATAGGATTTATCGCCAAATAATCATTAAATTAAAGATAATTAGGATAAATAGGAATATTACTAGGAATATTCCTCGATGCAGAATTTAGGATAATCAATTAGGATTCGATAATGTGTCGATGTGCCTTAGATTAGGACTTTGATGTCAATTTCGTTCGAATTGAAGATGTAGGAGGTTAATGAACCTATAGCCCATTTTTGGGGTATTACAACACCATCCAAATGAATTTTTATCGAGTTAAAAATGTGGACAAGATTAATGTGTCAAAAAAGACCAATGAAGTGGTGTACACATCATTGCTCAAGCTGGAGAGAGAGATAGAAATAAATTGGAGAGACAAATGGAAAAGTTACAGGAAGGCCTAGAAAATGAGAAAGTGATTTAGAGGAAAACAACATATAACAAGAGCAATGAATTACAAAAAAAAATAAAAATTCTAGACCTCTGCATCTGCAATTACAGAGAACAAACAAATGGAGACGAAACTAAATGTACTAAAGCAAAGATTGGATGAAAGCATAAAAAAAATTGAAAATGAAAGAGCCTCTTCAACACAATTATACAAAAAAATGGAGAATGTCACAACCTCAACAAAAAATTATAGAACCAATTGGACCATTAGAAAGAAAGAGTTAATAAAGGGGGAAGAAAAAATAGAGGAAAAAGGAAAAACATTGAAAGGCTGATAGAAGAGATGAACAAGGCAAATACTATAATTAAATCTTCCCAAGAAAGATTGAACAAAACTACGAAACAAACAATGAGGTATATAAAACAAAAAATTTGGGGGCAAATAATGCAAATGAATGACTAGTTGTGTTGATGGTTTGAATTGATTGGAAATTTGAGAGTACATTATGGGAAGCTCAATGAATACATTTCTCGGAATACAAACATTTGTTCAAGAGAGAAAATTGAAAAATAAAATTTGCAAACACTCTATAAAGCCTGTGGAAACTATTTGGCATCCAAGGGAATTGACAACCGCATTGATGCCTCAGTAAAGGCATCATCTATCATTAAAAAATGTGAGAAATTATGGGAAGCACATGAATTTTTGGATAAGGCTACAACAAAGATGAATAAGCTGCAAGGAAAGGTATAGAAATTGATAGATTTGATTTTTCGAAAAGTGTTGACACAACAAATCAATACATTAGAAATGATGCTTTCAAAAAGGAGATGGAGGAGAAAATGAAGTATCATTTAGACTTGTTTCCTAATGACATAAGTAAGGCAAAATTTTTGAATTTCATCAAACCATTGATAACCTTGAATGCAACATTGGATGAACCAGTGTTGTCAGGTTCCTTTTCCAAACATGAATTGCTGACAAATCTGCAGGTCACTTACCATACGTTACAACAAATTGGACTTCCATTAGATGGAGAGTAGACCACCCTACAAAAATTGACATGATGATTTCATAATATGTATTGTATACTTGTATTCCCAAATTCTTTCAAGTTTTCTTCTTTTCTTTATTTCTAATATCAAGCATATTGTAATTTGTCATGGCTTGAATTAACTCTATTATATGAACAACAAAATTTAATAGTTACTAATACAACCTATGATGCACACCTTTAGGCTTGTAAATTTGTACTGAGTTCCTATAGAAAGACAAGTGATGACTAATGAGGTGGACAAATTTTAATGAGCCAATAGATTTTGTGCCCTAGTAATTGATTTTGATGTTGACATGTTGCAAATCAACATGAAGTTGTTGTTGCTCCCTTATTTCTATAAAAGGGAATTCAAGGTCATTTACAAAGGGTTCTGAAATTTTGTAATGACTCTTGAGTGGGTAGATGAAATAGATATACTCTTGCATACTGAACCACACAGAATTGTGTATTGAATAAATTGTATGGTTATGTTTTGAAATAATGAATGGAAATCTCACCATGTATAAATAAACATTACTTTATCAGTAAACATATTATGCTATTTCTTATTTTTCTATTTTCTGATTTTGTGTATGTTATGTTATTTTGCTATTTTAAGTTTGTAAATATAATTTTGAAAAATGTAATTGCATATCAATAGTAAATGTCATTGACAAAAACATAAAATAACATCAAGTTATCAACCACATTTAGGATTTTGTAATATGAATGATGAAATACAACAATAAGTTAAATAAATACCTAGTAACCGCTAGTGCTAAATCTCTTAAACTTGTCAAATCATCTCATCATACTCATCATCATATTGAGAGCTTCCTTGATTCTCATCTGTGTTTTCTTCACTTTGCATACCTCCTCTTAATTGCATCTCAAAGCTACTAGTACATGTGTCATTGTCATTCATTTTGTCTTTATCAATTGTCCCACTTTGGTTTGAAGTGTTACCCAATCCTCTTCTTTCACATTTGGACTTCCACATTGTTAGTGCCCTTTCATAAGGAAAACTTTTGACACCATACCTAGATGTATATAGCCTCAAGAAAATTTCCAAATTCTCATCTAGTTTGTTTCTTATCTTTAATTTTAGGAGCCCCAAAGCACTAAAAACTCTCCCATCCTCCACTGAACCCAAATATCATGTTTTGACATAAATCAACAAGTTTGAAAAAAATTGATATTGATTCATGCAAAATTTCGCTTTGACCTAGAATTGTCCAAAGCTTTGTTACTGATCCCTCTTTGTGCGGGTTCTTCATTTTTTGATATTGTTCCCTCATAGTTATTGCAAAATGGGCTGATTGCTCTCTAAGAATAGTTCCATTTAAAATCCCATCTATAGTTTGTCCATTGAACTGTACAAATTTATGAAATTGGCATATCAAAGTCGTTAGCTTCTTATGATAATCAGGTGCATTGTTGAGTTCCCAATATTAAGGAAACCCAATAGACATGGCTTCAAGTAGATGCCCACAAGGGAATCCATTTCTAATCTCTGTAGAAAGAGAAGAGGCGATTTCCTTCATAGAAGTAGTTACAATCTCAACTATCATGCTAAATCTTCCCTTGTAACACTTACTTCTTGCTTCTTAGGGTGATTTCTTGGTGTTGTGACCATGGCAAGGTAGTGCATTGGTCTCTCAAATCTGCGTACACTGACACATGACTCCCTATTTGCAATTGATCTGTAAAAAAATATCAAGATTGTTCCAATCTGTTAGTGTGTGCCACCTAACATATTTTCCATTGTGATATTGCTATCAGGATTCAACAATGTAGTTTATGAGTCAAACTCATTTACCCATTGTGATATTGCTATATCACATATTTTCCATTGTGATATTGCTATCAGGATTCAACAATGTAGTTTATGAGTCAAACTCATTTACCCATATTCCATTAGTAGTTCACAAGAACCCATCTCTTATGAGAATGAATGGAACACTTATCACTCATTGCATTTAGGTGATGCTCACAGAGGTGAAATATTGACCTTTCCAAGAGGTAACCCATCCCAGTAAGATTCCAACTGAAACATGCTTAACAATGGTGTTGCCTCTAAAAGTTAAACCCATTTAGCTTACTACCCTATTTGCAAAACCTTTAACAAGTGTTGTGCCTTATGAACTCTTCATTATAGAGCTCCATTAGCTCATCACTTGATAAGTAAGAGCTATTTTCCACAACAAGTCAAATTGTGATATTGCTATTAGTGTTCAACAATGCAGTTTTTTAGTCAAACTCATTGACCTATATTTCACTAATAGTAGTTCACAAAAACTCATCTCTCATGAGAATAAATGGAACACTTAGCTGTCATTGCATCTAGTTAATGATCAATAAAGCATTTAGCCTTCTTGAAAGGTCATCCATCTCAATACAACTCCAACTCAAACGTACTTTACCATAGAATTTCTTCCGAGATTAAACCACTTAGCTTGTTACCCCATTTCAACAATCTTCTACCTAGATATTACCTAGCTATTCCCTTCCCAATTAAAAAGTTTTCCTCCCACGGGGACCCGGCAAACGAAGCGTGTCATCCACGCCATTTCCCGACGGCGCCTGCCCTTTTTTAATAGAATTAATAGTTAAATAGCCCAGAATTTCATCTACATTTCTACATAAAACACGCATTCTGCTAATTTACAGGCATCGGCTCAGGGAAAGAAATCAGAAATCCTTTTTACCTTATTAGCAGAGCAGCTTGTTTTCGTTACTACACGATGTTGGAAGTGGTGTTGAATGATCGGCTGGGGAAGAAGGTGAGGGTTAAATGCAACGATGACGACACCATCGGCGATCTGAAGAAGCTGGTGGCTGCCCAGACTGGAACCCGCGCCGACAAGATTCGCATCCAGAAATGGTACAACGTTTACAAAGACCATATCACCCTCAAGGACTATGAAATTCACGATGGAATGGGTCTCGAGCTCTATTACAATTGATTTTGTATTTCTTTCCGTTGCCCTAAAATAGCCGGGTATGTACTGCCTTCGTGTGCGGTGAAACACGATCTAGTATTTTGTTGTATTATTATGCAATTTGTACTCAAAACCCTAATTTCATATGTATTATTTCATGTCATGTAATCTGCGCTTTTAATAAACCCTACTTTTATATTTGTCATGTTTCGTGACGTGGATATTGTGCTTGAAGGAACCCTAATCTCATATTTCTTTGTTCCGTTTCGGAGTACGTAATTTCTGCTTTTGAAAACAACCCTGGTTTTGTTTTGATTGTCTTCGCAATATGTATTTTGTGTCTATACCCTAATTTTTTTTCCAGTTTTTTGGTTTCACAATATGTAATAAAGAAGCCGCAATGTCACATTTGATTGGTTTAATGATCTGCAATTAGTTCTTTAAATCCTAATTTCGTATTTGTGGATTTGTAAAATATGTAGTATGATATCTGAGAGTGTTATATTTGTATCTGGTACTGTCAAGGTGTATATATGGGCAGGGGAGGAAAAGTTGGGATGAAAGTATTGGACAACTCTATTTAATTTCGTTTTTTCCGCAATATGTATGTAAGTTGTGCTCAAAAACTGACTTTCATATTTCTTCAATACGTAGTTTGTGATGAAATCCCCAGTTTTATAATTTCTCATGTAGTTTGCAGAAAAACACTAGTTCCGCATTTGTTTGATTTTATAACATGTAAGAATTTCACAATTTGGTTGGAACACATGGTTTTGGTTTCTTGAAACTGGAGTATTTGCAGCTTGTTTTAATTTGTTTTGTATCTTTTTGATTGGTTTTTTAATCTGGAAGGATTTGATAATTTGTTTTTAGCATAACTCTCCGTGTTTTTAAAACTAGTGTTTCTGCGGCTTGTTTAAGTTTCTTGGATTTGTAAGGATTTTCCGTTTTGCTTTGGAACTTACGGTTTTTGGTTTTCAAACTAATGTTTATGTCATATGTTTAAGATTCTTGTATCTGTTTGATTAGTTTTGTAATATGTGAGGATTATGTAATTTGCTCTCAACATCTGTAATTTGGATGTCTTGAAGAAATTCAAAATATTTTTAATTTTAAGATTCTTGGATTTGTAATTTGGGTGACCTTAAGCAATTGAAAATTTGAATTGAGTTCCTTGGTTAGAGGGATTGTATTCTTATCCTTTAGCTCAGAGGTGCTACCCTGATTGCTTGTTTGAAATTAAGGTTTCATATGCTCTTGGGATTGTGGATGTGTAATTTTCACAAACTGAAACTATATAAGCCTTGAATGTATATTATGACAGGAAGATATTGGTATTCGAAATTGGGGTTTCACATGCCCGTAGGATTGTGGATATGTGATTTTGACGAACTGAAAAGAAGATTGGAATATAGATTACTAGTTGAGAATTTTGAGATTCACTTACTAGTTGTATTTTTTCTGCTTACCCGTTTTTCATTGCACGTTTGAATGAAGGTCTTGGTTGATTGCCTATTGGGAATCAGGGTTTCATAAAATACTTTTTCAGGTTTGATTAAACTTCCTGGTTCTTTAATTTGTTTTTTTCATTCCAGGTATGTCATGTTCACACGAAGGGGACTCTGTAAAACATAAGTTAATAATTCTGAACCTGGGAGGGTTAGTTTTGCCTGGCGTTCCTCTCTAAATAATCTGACTCTATGGATTTGCATTTACTTCTATTGTATCTTATGATTTTACGATCTAATAAGTTTTCAGGTCAATGTTTCCCTAGATTTGCTGTTTAAAAGCTTTTCAACAAACCTGAAAAAGTATGTTAATTTTTTGCAAGAGAAATGCATACAGTCACGGTGTCACTGTAGTATTTTCGCATGTTGTATTTTTCAATGTTATGGAAATGTTTAGCCTAGTGGATTGGGTATCCTTGCATTTGTCGGCAGTTTTAAAATCTGAAGTTACTTGAAATCTTATTCGGGGATCATTGAAGTGGAAAACAATTGATTGCCTTTAAAGTGGTTTTTAGGATCTTTAGAGCTTTTAATTTTCTAGTTAATAGTTTTTAGGAAATTTGTTTTTGGACAGACTTCCAAATCTTCAAAGATATTTCTGTAATGGGCAGATTTTCACTGTTTTAAAACAATTTAGTTTGTGATCTTTGAACCTGTGTTGAGTGTAAGTGATAGATAGCAATGTTCTATTGAAACGTGTCCCCTCTGAAAATCCAGTCGCTTTTGGGAAAGGGATGTCATCAGGACGTGGGGGACCCTAGAGGAATGGCTCCTGTCATTCTGCCTTACCACCTGTTGAGGGATGTTTCCGGGGCATCTCCGTTAAAAGAGGATGCTTTTGGGACATCCACCTGTTTTGGATTGGGTTTGTGTCTTGCAGTTTAGTTCTAGATTGGGCCACACTATCCGATCTAGTCCTATGTTCTTACTAAATTTTAGTAAGAATTTCATTGAAGAATACCATTTAAGATGACAATTTTTTCTCTAGTGAATTCACGGATTTGAGCCTTGTGGCTCTTTTTAGTAGTTCATCTTTTATAGAAATGAGCTCGTGTTGTAGTAGTTCAGCGCCCGCCATAAATGTTACTAAAAGTAAAACTGGAAACAAGATTTACAGTGATATATATTAAGAGAACCTTGGCAATCAATTTGTAGAATAGGGCTTTGGAAATTTAACCGATATAAAGGAGCTCATCATTTTTTGGAAGTTTCTGAGTTGAATTATCCTAAAACAACAATGAACTTAAAGACTCTTGCAGGATGATTCTCAAGCCAGTAAATTTACATTAGTATAAATAACCATTAGATTTAGATCATTTTAAAAAAATATTGATAGTTAAAGATTGCTGTTTTTTTTTATGTTCAGTGTTGATGCCAAAACAGTATGGCAGCATTAGTTTCCGTAAAGAAGTTGCTAAACAAATTAATCAGAGGACAATCCACAGATTTTAACTTTTTCTGATTTGGCTTCACCAAATGTCTGCAACCCAAGCAGACCTGTTGAACTCTACCCATTGGGCTTTGCCGGTCAACTCTGACAGAAGAACTGTTTATGAACATTTTTTTTGTATTACCATAGTTTAAAGATCTGGGTTACATCACTGTTTAAAGAGTATCTGACTACATCATATCTTTACATTCTCAAAAAAGAGCAGACTATTGAGTAGCTTTTGTCCAGCTATCTATAGAGAACATTTAAGTACAACATGAAGCAACCTACAGTCAAACATAGCTGTTAATACAAAAAAGAAATTTTGCATGAGAGAGGTATCCTTCCATTCATCTAGTAATTGTCTATCTTCCTTCCTTAACCATATTCCAGGTACTGTTTGATCATGAGTCACTTTGTTGGTATCAGCATGTCTATCTTCAATGCATAATCGTTTGATGAACTGGTTCAAGTTATCAAGCTCTCTTTGGTTGAGCATATATTTGTGGATAGAAAAGTACTGGCATGAAACTAGGTCCTCCTTGTGGATCAAGATTTGACCTTCCCGCATCAACACCATAAACCGTCTTTGGAAATTTCTAGAGCAGCAGTAACCTGTGTCATGATATGAAAATGTACGAGTATACATCCAAACTCAGTAAGCTGTCTCCTTCTCTTTTGAAAAATCTCTCCATTTCATTCCTTTCAAAGAAACCATAGAATCTCACAAGTTAGCACAAACCAAAAAGTGTTAGTTTTTAAATCAAAGGATTCCACAAAACCACCTAAAATTTCACTCCATGATAGGCCAGGTCTACTGTTCCAAACAATGGGTGACCCAAAGAAAATGGACTAGACACCATGAGCATAAACACAATAAAAAAATAAATGCTCAAAAGATTCAGGAACAAAACACACACCACACAAAATAGGACAACCCAATCCATGAGGCAAAGTGTTACCAACAACAAGTTTTTTCAAAAGTAATAGCCATCTAAAGCAATATTTTTTGGGTTCACAAGGAGAGTGCCAAAAAAAGTTAAAGATAAACTGCCACCTAGAGACTAGACAACCCAACCCCCAGCTATGGTTCACTCTGTCAAAAATAGAACAATCCTCCTCTAGCATATTATAGATAGACTTAGTAGAAACCTTACTAAATTTGACACCATCTTTCCGTTTGATCCACTGTAAGAATTGGTTAGTGTTCATAGTATGCCCGGGGAAGAAGTTACCCATAGCTTTAGCAATAATAGAGTATGTTTTTTTCTAAGTATTAGGAATATGATATTTATCAAAGATTTGATCCCAATACCCAAGCTGATTGTCAACCATAATATTTTTAAGTAGAGAGATGCGATACTTGTACCAATTTTTAGCACAACAACTTTGTGTTAATGCAAGAGGCTTTCCATTAGCTTCAACTCCCCACCAAATTGATATATCCAAAACAGATAATGTAGGAGGACCACCACTAGCTCCCCTGGGTAGGATAAGTTTTTTTAACTTGGGACCATGCCTTCCAAATGGATTGAAAAACACTAGAGCCAAATATGGATAAGTGCAAATTCCCAAACATCTTATCACATAGAGGAACATTGATCCATCCTTTACCTTTTTTGATTCTCGATCTAGAGATGTTATTTTTGACCAAAACTTTCCATGGCCCTGTCACTTGAGAGGGCTTGAATGATCGATTTAGATGCCAACACAATACCTTGAGCCTTTAGATCTTTAATGCCCAGTCCTCCCTTATTCTTAGGTAAGCAGTACCATTCCCATTTGACACAGTGCCTCTTCTTGTTTCCTAACCCATCAGACCATAAGAAGTCTCTCATAATCCTTTCCAACCTATCAGTTTGATAGTTGGCAAACATCCATGCAGAGGAGAAATAAATATGGTGAGCAGATAAGACTTTTTGGACCACTTGCACTCTCTCTGCCAATGATAGACGATGTGTTTGCCACCTCAAGTATTTCTTTTCAATTTTGGAGAAGAGCCATGTCCACATATCCTTGAGGGATGGTTCAATAGAAAACTAGATTCCTAGATACCTGACAATATCATTTGGCCTCAACCAGTGCCACCCTTTACTCACAATCCATTCCGGGGGGAGGGAGACCATCCAATGATAGAAGATTTGTGAGGAGCCACTTTAGCCCCAGAGACCAAACAAAAGAATTGAAATTTGTTATTCATGTTATCAAAATTAATTTCATCCAACTCAATAAACAAAGCAGTATCATCTACAAATGGACATTAAGAAGTACCCCCTGATTAGGGAGAGTGATACCTTTAACTGGAGGTCCTAATTGAGGTGCTCTAAGAATATAAAACAAAGCATTAACAACAATTACAAATAGGGCAAGTGCAATTGGGCATCCTCGTCTTATAGATCTTTGAAGATTAATACTATTAGTTATCTCACCATTCACATCAATGATTGAAGAAGAGTCTTTAAGTAGAATACCAATCCATTTACAGATGTAGGGAGGAAGGCCAAAAGCTTGCAACATGCCCATAACAAAGGGGCATTCAATTCTGTCATAGGCTTTCTCAAAGTCTAGCAAAACCATTGCTGCATTTTGACCATCATTCTTAGCCCAGTGCGTTGCTTCCCAACTTGTTATCAAATTTTCTAGAATGAATCTCCCTTTAATGAAGCTTGTTTGAGTTGGGGATATAAATTCATTAAGAAGACCTCCTATCCTCCTAGCCAAAACTTTAGCCACAATCTTATAAGATAGATTTAATAACATTATAGGTCTCCAGTTCTTGGCTTATGACTTATCACCATCCTTAGGCAAGAGCTTAATGACCCCTCTGTTAAGGTCAGCACCTAAAGACCCTTGATTGAAAGCATCTTCATACAGTTCCAAGAGTTCAGAACCAATCCACTCCAGATTATGTTTGTAAAATTCAGCTAGGAGGCCATCAGGGCCAGGTGATTTGTTATTTGCTAGAGAGAGTATTGCATTCTCTATCTCCTCAAGTGATAGAGGCATGCCAAGCTTCATAGCCTCATTATTTGAAATCTTTTTAGGAAGGAGTTTGAGACATTTATCAAGATTGGATTTGTGACCATCCTTAGGCAAGAGCTTAATGACCCCTTTGTTAAGGTCAGCACTTAAAGACCCTTGATTGAAAGCATCTTCATACAGTTCCAAGAGTTCAGAACCAATCCACTCCAGATTATGTTTGTAAAATTCAGCTGGGAGGCCATCAGGGCCAGGTGATTTGTTATTTGCTAGAGAGAGTATTGCATTCTCTATCTCCTCAAGTGATAGAGGCATGCCAAGCTTCAGAGACTCATTATTTGAAATCTTTTTAGGAATAAGTTTGAGACATTTATCAAGATTGGATTTGTTAGCTTCATTAAATTGTGATGTAAATAGACCCTTCTAAAAACTGAAAAAGGCTTCTTTAATACAATTCAGATCATTAGATAGCTCACCCTTAATCTGAATACCCTCAATCAATTCTCTTTTATGCTTGGCTCTTGTAATATTAAAGAAATACTTAGTACCTTTGTCACCTTCCTTCATCCAATTCATCCTTGCTCTGGTTTTCTGACCTTTTATCTTATACTATTGAATGCTCTTAAGTTGGCATTTGATCCAAACTAGTCTCTCCTCCAACTGAGAATCAAAACCCTTAAGTTGTAATTCTTCCTAAGTAGTATTGAGATTGCTTTGAAGTATTTGTTCCTCCTTAGTTTTATCCATAGCCTTTTTCTTACCAATAATTTGATATAATCTACTCTATGACTCCACTAGTAGAATCCACGTATCTTTAGGTCTCAATCCTTGATTACAGAGTTTGCAAAGGCTAGTTACCATTCATATAGCATCATCATTATCCTCTTAATTAAGCAGGGAGGTATTGAGTTTAAAACTCACCCTTTTCTTTCTTCTAGAACTACTGTCTGTATTATTATCCACACATATATTAGAATAAATTGGGTGGTGGTCTAACATAGAAAGAGAGACACAAACAGGGGCATGCCCATCTTGTTTTCCAACATAGAATATGGAGTCTTCCGCATAGATCCTATCCAAATGACAATAAACTCTATGATGCCCATATTGGTTGTTGCACCATGTGAACCAAATATTGGAGAAAGATCCCTTCTTAAGGGCTAAAGGGTCAACAATTTTGAATTTCCACTTGAAGTTAGACCAAAAAAATAATTCATTCCCTTTCCAGTAGTGTACATTCCCCCCACTCTTATCCTCTTTATTTTCCATCATGTTGAAGTCCCCAACAAAAATCCAATGTGCTTTAGGTAGACCATTAGACAACCATTACCATAAGGCTGCACGGTCCCTCTAGTCATTAGGAGCATAAATATTACATACCCCAATTAAGATGTCATTGTGCTTAAAAATAACCCACGTGGCTCTATGACAAGGGGAGGACCCATTAGAAATAACCTTCTCAGCTCATTGTGGGCTGTAATGTCCCCTTTCCGGAGCATAATTTAATGATAATAGAAATTAAATATAAGATTAAATAATTAAATAATTAAAAATAAATATAATTATAATTAAATCACAATAATAATTTTTATAATTAAGTAAATTATTATTATAATAACAGAAGAACATATTATATATAATATTATTAATAAATAAATATAATAATATCATAAAGAAATAATATTATTAATCGATAAATAATAATAATAAATAATAAATAAAGGAATGATTATAATTAATATAATAATATAATATTAAATAGTCTTAAAGACCAAATATTATCATATAATATAGAACAAAAATATATATATATTATAATACAGACATTAAAAATGAAACATCGTAATATAAAATTGAGATATATTATATATTATGTTAATACAAGTAAACTATAATATATATTTTCAAATGATAATTAATCCAGCAACTAAAGTCGCGCCCTCAAGAAGAGTCACTGACGTGGGTATTAAGGAGGATATACGATACAGGGCAGGAGGGGGAAAAAAGGGACGGAGAAGAGAGATTGAAGGCAAACGGTAGAGGCACGGACCAATACGGTGATAGCCAAGCATAAAACAGAAACCATCACTTGCAGATTCAACAACAAACGTGGCAATAAAGACTCAGCACTCGAAAGGAACAGTCAGCACGCTGGAAGCAATGTCAAACCATTAGAAAGAAAGCACAGTCCGGAAGGAAGATAGTGAAGTCAACATAAAGCCATTATATATAATTCCAAATAAGCCACGTAGTAAGAAGACCAAGCCACAGATTTACGTAAGTGAGATCCCAACAGAGGGATCATTCCATAAATATTAAAACCAAACACACAGTCATCGATATGTTATATACGGGAAGTCCACACTACATGCACAGATAATCACAAAAGCCACACGAATACATATACGGTTTCAGTATGCACAGGGAACCCATACAAAGATAAATATATATATGCAGAATTATATATAGGAAACAGACTATGTTATCAGAGAGGCTCAGGCAGAGTAGATTCATACTCAGTAGAAACTAATCCAGAACATTACACAATTCGGAGAGTCCCATTTCTGCGTAAGAGGTTTAAGCACCAGAAGGAAGCGGGACATTACAGCTTGATTGGAATAGCAATGTCCCCTTCACCTCTAAGATGATTTGAGTAGTACCCTATAGATGGGTACCATATAAATTTCAAAATGGTATATGTTTGGAAACCCACAATCTTAATTTCTTGCAAGCATATGATGCCTTTCAATTTAAGATTATTGCTTCATTTTTTGACCATATATTTTCTATTTGACATCTCAAGACCTCTCACATTCTAGCCGTGTATGTGCATCATTTGGATTGTTCAGATTTAGAATTGTTATATAATTTGTTAAAACACTTTGGGATATCTTTTCTAGAATTTTTGTTATCATTAGAGAGAGACTCTCAATAATTTTCCTCTTTTTCTTAGAGGCTTTATTAGTGACTTTAGTAAATGGTTCTTCTATCATTGAATCTGCTGTGATATTGATGTTCTTTGGAGCAATGACTGATTTTATGGTCTCGGTTAGATCCTTACCTTTACTTAGGGGTCCATTCAAGATCCTCCTACTATTCTCAGTCTTTTCATTAATGGAGTTAAAAGCAAGTTGTTGGGCATTAGGCTTGGGGGGAGTAAAGCTTTTTCATTAACCTTGACATTAACCTCTTCAATTCTAGAAGTTGGTTGACAATCAGATAGGCTATTGGTGACACCAGAACCTGAGGCATGCATCACATCAAATTCATCTTGAAACAAAGAATTATTCAGGTTAACAATTTCACCATTATCAATAGTTTCCTTTAGAGTAGTCTTATACATGGTTTCAGTCAGATCCTTGGTGGAATCCTTAATATCACCTCCTTCAACAACCCTAGAAGAATCACTTACAAAGTTATCATTTGTTTTGGTCTGCCCTGACTTACCACCTTCCTTAGACTTAGGATTGACATTATAATCAAATCTAGGGTCCTGGAAATTGCTAAGGGCCATACACTCTTTTTTAGTGCTTCCATTCTTTTTACAATGAAAGCAGGACCCTAAGTTCCCTAATAGAGAAACTTCCCTATTCTTCCTCTAATTCCATCGATATGATATCCGAGAATTCTATCTCAGGCTCAAGGGCACGCAAAATTCTAGCATTTAGGTGAGGTAAGGTATATCTGACATCCTCAATCTGCAAAATTGAACCAAGAGGTTATACAATCTGTGAAATAAAAGGTTAGAATTTTGGTTGTAAATTCTTAATTTCAATCCAGTGCGGGGTGGAACGAGCCACAACTTGTTCAACCTTACCTTTGGCCAACCACTAAAAAGCCCTAAACAATGAACGACCCACATTCTAGTAGTTCTTTTTTAATACTCTATCATGCATTACATGTGTTTTAAAAAAGACAACAAATAGCCCTTTTTGAATCATTTTGCAAAAACTTACTTGAATCCCGAATTTTATTCTCCATATGTTAGCAATCCAGTCATCAAAGAATTTGCGTGAAGGCAAAGATTGCTTATCTAAACAAACAAAGAAAATAGCGATGTCTTTCAAACGCATATGCTCTTTCCTAATAGCGTTAACCATGTCCTCGTTAGGAGAAAGAGAGAGAGTTGTAAAGTCATGGGGAGCAGGCTTACCATCTCGACAGTTTCCGTCGACTCCACCCTTGACTCCTCACCCATCTAGTCTATCTCAATCGGTTGTGGGTCCTCCTCCAGAGACACACCCATTCCTGTCAAAGCTTCCATTAAAGGCAGCCGACGATGGACATTCAGGCCTAGACTGTTCAAAAAGCACAGATTTGTAAGAGGGTCTAGTTCCACCTTTATCCTTCTCTGTCGCTAGCTTATCATGGCACCCTATACAATTATTTTTCGAACCCTCCTTATCAATATCCATCGCCAACTCAATATTGCCATCATTCTGCATCAAGCCCAACTTACTCATGGGCGAACTAGGCTGGGAGCCAAGAGGGCTCGACTCCTAAGACATGAGTATCTAAACCCTAACCCAACACAGGGAGAACTAAAAAGTGAACACCAAGCCAAGGAGGAAAGAGAAATAATGACAAAGGGCACCTAAAATGCACACAAACCAAGCAAACACAATGAAGCTACACATAAAAACACAAGGAAGCCATAGGGTCTGCATTGTGTACGACTGCAAGTGAGGTGTTTGCGGATGGGTAACACCTCACTCTCGGGAGCCATACAGTTGCAAAGCCCAAAAAAAGGATTATGTATTTTTTCCCAATGTTTATGAACATTTTTGAAATTACCTATTCTAAAAATGACACTTTTGTAGATGGCACATTTGCTGTATGGCCAAAAAAGCTTTACTAGCCCTAAACGTCGTTGTTGCTTTACTTCAGAATTTGTTAGCAAGGTTTTGAATATAAGCGTGTTCATAGGCATAGTGTTGAAGGAGAGTTGGCTTGCTATGATTATTTTTGTAGTATGAAGTGGGTCTTGTTGGTGTGGTGTTACATGAAGTGAGCTTTTACAAACATCTATGAAGGGAAGGGATTCAAAAATTAACACGAATGGCATTTTTAATGTTTGTCCACCTTGCACATTGAAAGTTGTATATTTAGTAGATTTTTAAATTGTTTGTTTTCAATAAAAAATATGGAAACCCAAATATTAGATTAGATATTTTGGCCAAAATTGTTTGTTTTTAAAATTTTGATTAGTTGACAATAACAAAATATAGCCATTGATTTAATGGACAAATAACCTAATAATAACAACAATACAATACAACTAGCAAAGTTGAAATAATAAAGAAAACTAGTAATTTGTAAGTTGCAACAAATTAAGAAGTATAGATTTAGAAAATGGGTTGCTAGTTACCTAGAGGACCAAAATAAAATATAAATGTAAAAGTGTAATTTTAAAAAAATAAGATAAGTGCTAGTCTAATTGTGTAAAAATAGAAATGATACAAAATAAAAATGACACGAACAATAATGGATGAAGAAAAATAAGAAAAATGAGAATGAAGCAAAATGAAGCTTGAAGTTAGGGGATAGGGTCTAGTAGTTGAATTAAAAAATATCATTTGTTATTAATATTGTGTTTCTATGTAAAACATAACATATATGCAACTTAAATGAACCAACATTCAATTAGTAATTATAAATGTTTGTTATCTCTAACTTTTATATCCAACAAAAAGGACCAATAGTTGAAGAAAGTAAATAAATCACTAAATATTATAAAATTTTGAAATTGATTTTTTTAATTTATAATAGAAACAAATTTTAAAATTAAAAAAGGAAGTTTAATTTATTTTAGAATTATGAAGCGTGGTTATTTGAAACTAATTTAAGATAAAATTAAATAAATCAATAAAAGCTTTAGACTTAAAATGATTTATAATAGAATTTTTATTTTTTATTTTTTGAATTTCATTTATTTTGAATTTAGAAAGCTTACATTTTAGGAGCTAAATTAACATGAAATATTTAAACAAAGCAAATAATTCAATAATTAATATAAAATTTAAGTTGTTTTTTAAGATTTCAATAATAATGAAATTAGAAAGTGTACATTCAAAGCAAATAATTCAATAATTATAATAAAGTTTAAAGTTGATTTTTAAAATGAAAAAGAAGCTTTTTTTTATAAGTTTTATTAATTATGAAATTAAAAAATATACACATGAAATAATTGAATAAAGTAAATAATTCAATAATTAGTATAAAATTTTAAGTTGATTTTTAAAATTTATAATGGAAATAGTTGTTCACAATTAGAGACTTTAGTATATTCTTAGAATTTATAATCAAAAGATTTGTTTCACAATTAGAAAGTGTGATTATTAGAAACTTCTAATTAAAATTATATGTAGAATTTATAGTGTGATTATTAGAAACTTATAATTAAAATTATATGTAGAATTTATTTATTTTGGTCGGTAATAGGTATTTTTATTAATATACTAAAGAGAAATTACATTATAGTTACAAAAAGTTCTCAGCCAGACCTCTTCTAGCAATCTTCCTTTATAGGAGTGTTATCTCCCTCTACAATCTTTGCATAGACTTCCATTCTTCAACATATATTTATATATCTATACAAGTATATATCCTTTTTCTATGCTTAAAGGTATTTAATCCTTAAGAAAAACACATATTCTTCACATTTACATACAAAAAAACCCCTAAAAACTATGCATTATTGTTAAACTTTGTCAAGGCTTGTAGCTGGTTTTGAACAGAATCTCCCCCGCTAATTCAAAAAAGGGTTACCTCCATCTCAGCAGTGTTCACAACAAACTTCAAAAACCATAAAAATCCTCTACGTCATTACATGTTTTGCCGATAAAGCTTCTTTCCTTTTCCCTGACCATGCTGGTTGTGGCATTTGCTGGTGCAGGAGCACCCTTCTAAGGGCTCCCACCATCTATTTTTTTTTTGTTGTGTTGAACTTCTTAAGTGAAGCTTGTAATTATAATAAGAGCTTGGCTCAGTGTGTGTGTGTCTAGGCCTAGGCTAGGTCCTAGAAGTTCAGTTGGTTCTTGATGTAAATGGCACAATGACTCAGGGCATGCTGTCATCTTGAGGTCATTGATCTGCCATGTTAGTAGGAGTCTAGGGTCAGATGTTTGGTTGAGGTATGAGCGCATGTGTGCCTTAGAAGGACCTATAAATGGTCATTTGAAGTGTAAGAGCAAAGATGCTCAAGCAACAAAAAGTTGCTAGCAACTTTTTAAAAGTTGCTAAGCAACTTTTCTTTTTATATTACCTAGCTTTGCTAAGTGGCTAAAAAGCCCTAACTAGACCCACACCCCGAGATAAAGATTATAAAGGACCTGAAAAGCCCTAATATGAAGGTTGGAGATCACTTTGTACGACTCTGTACGGAAAGAACAGTTTGAATAGAGTTTTGTGTGTAATAGTCACTGTTATGGATTGATTGCATGTGAATAGAGTGAAGTTTTGGTGCATCTGTGCAGGAGACATTGTCTTGTATATTTAGACTTTCATGTGTGTGTGTTAGGTTTAGTTCTTTTCAAGTTCTAGTTTACATTTTGTTCATTTCTTTACATTTGCCAGTCCTCTGCTAGTTTGGAGAGGCATGTAGATATAGGGCTGTAACTTTTGTTTCCACCGTGGCCACACCATGGAACCTTGGAATCTAAAGGTACAAACCCTACCCTGTAAAAATATGCAAGCAGGGCCCAAGTTGGTAGGTGCAAACAATTGTTTGAGCAAGCCCTAGGCGAGTTTAGTAGAGCCCGACTAGGAGCGGTTGGCAAAGAAAGAGCTCTAGCAAACAGATGAGTGGGTTTCAAGACTAGCCCTTTGGAGGGAGTCAAGTGGCATGTGTGAAGGTTAAATGGTGTGAAGGAGAGAGCCTGAACAATCCAGGAGTGGTGCTGTTGCAGACATTTTAGCATTGTGACCTAGAGAGGCCTAAAAAAGCCTTAAAACCCTCATTTTTAAGGAGAAGCACTGTACGGACAGATGGGGGCACAAGACCCCAAAAATCTTTGAGGGCTAGGCATTTGTAATGAGGTTCCTTTTGAACAGGAATTTTGATTCAGTGCAGGAAAGTGGTGAAAAGTCCTAGAAAGCCAGAGGGAGGCCTAATAGGGCACTTCCTTGTAGCCCTGTTTTGGGAAGGAAGTATGAAATCGGGTGATGACCCAACCTCACTAATGCCTTGAAGATGTTTCAAATGTCCCAAAAACACCTTGGAACTCATCAATTTCACTGTCAGAGTTTGGGAAGGTAATTGAACCCTAAAAGACCCTTATAAGCCTATGTAAGGGATGGTGCTAGGAAGCAATGCTTGATAGGATGCAAGTTGAGAAAGCTATACTTGATGGTCAAGTTAGGCTAGGTCAGGGGATCTTTTGATGAGAAGAGAATCCTATAGACCTTCATAGGTGTCAGAAGAACACCAGGATCCTAGTTGTGGATCAGGGGCATAGACAAGCTAGTCTATCCTAGCCTCCCCATCATTTCCTCAGCACATTCACCATGATGGTCTCTACCTTTTCGTTTGCTCGTCGGTCATGCTTAGTCAATTCGGCTTGCACCTTCGACCATCCCTCCATGACGTTCAGAAACAACCCCAATTTGTCCACATTTGCTTCCCAACGTAGAAAGGGGATAAGCCCAAACCTGCGAGCGTCATCGTCTTCCTCAAAGCATTCCGTCAAGTCCTGCCCTACTCCAGAGATCGACCACTCAAGGATCGAATCAAGCTGTCCCAGCACATCTTCATTAAACAGTGCCCTTGTAATCCGACTAACCTCCTCAGTGCTCTTTCTTATCTCCTGATGAAGGGTGCTCCCCTTAATACCACAAACACATAACAGAAACAGAGAAACAACAATTTGCAAGAACAAAAAATGAGCTTTTTATTATCTCCACAAGGGTGGAATTCCAAATTTTAGAATTACAATATGCAAAGCCACATGGACATTTTCCTTACAATATTCTGTAAGCTTAAACTTCGAATCACAACCCAGAACTACCTTATAAAACACTATAGGCCTTCCTTATATAGGCAATTTCCACCGCTCGATAAGGTTCCAAAAATTTAGCCCTTAAGGTTGACTACCCCTATAATTATTTTAATTTTCATAATTATTACCTTAGGGTCGACTCAAAATAATTACAAATTATGTTTTTAGGTAACCCAACTTCCAGAGGCCATAAATTTTTAACCGTAGCTCCATTTTTTTTTTTCTATTATAACCACTTTTCAAAAATGGAAGGACGTGATCTACAATGCCTGACTCGCTGAAGCTTTAGTCAACCAGGGTTCGATCGTGATCTGGAGCCGCTAAGGCCTTCAAAATTGAGCTCAAAGATTTTGGACCCAAAAGCTTCAATAACTTCACCGATACTGATGATATGATAATGAAACTCAACTGGTAGGTTGATATGACTAAGATGAACCTCCACCTGTGAAATCAAAATATTCTGAGCTTTTATGACCAACTCACTAAAAATAGTAAGTTTCCATAAATAGCAGCTCTACACAAGATAGCCCTTATTGAAAAGAAACTAGAAATATTTTTGGGTGATGCAAGATTACCTCTACACCCAGGATGCTCCTGCATCAGACACCCGAGGTAATTTGAGAAGTGACCCTGTCACGTTTTAGGTGTGTAGAGGAAAATCAAGATGGTTAAAATCCTCTCTTGTCAGCCATGATGAATCTTCAACATGCCGTCCTTTCCATTTGACCAGATATTCTTCATATGTCCCGTTCCTTGTGCTTCTACCAACATGACTATCCAGTATATCCTCAATCTCCTTTGAAGTTGAAGTAGTTGTTGGAATACTCCATTATGCTTTTGTGACCCCATATTCAACACCCCCTTCATGATATTCTGTTAGATTTAAAATGTTAAATACTGGTGAAATATTCAGCTCAGTAGGCAACTCTACCTCATAGACATTTCCTGAATCATGCTTCTTCAGTATCTTACATGGCCCAAACTTCTTCATTTTCAACTTGTTATATGTACCTACTAGATACCGCTTCTTTCGCAAATGAACCATGACTTCATCCCCAACTTGAAATTTCTTATGCTTCATTTTCTCATCTGCCTTAGCCTTATATTGCGTATTCATCTTGGTAATGTGTTTTCTCACCTCCTCATAGATGTTCTTCAAATGTTTTGCAAAATCTTCAACTTCAACACTACTTATCTCTCCCTTGTCTCCCTTGTCCATCTTCTTCAACTCGAAAGCATTTCAATGACTACTTTCATATACAATTTGGAATGGTGATTTACTAATGTTCATGTTGACATAATTATTGTATGCAAATTCCGCCTATGGTAAAATCAAATCCCATTCTATTGGCTTATCCCAACCAAACATCTCAGCAAATTCTCCAATCTCCTATTCACCAACTCTGTCTATCCATCAATCTGTGGATGATGTGATGAACTGAACCTCAAATTTGTCTTTAACTTCTTCTATAATGTACGCTAAAAATATCCAACAAACTTGGTGTCCCGATTTGAAACTATGCTCTTTGGAAGACCATGTAGTCTCACCACTTCTTTGAAAAACAATTCCGCCACATGATCTGCATCATTAGTCTTCTTGCAGGGAATGAAATGTGCTATCTTTGAAAATCTGTCAACCACTACAAAAATTGAATCATGTCCCCGTTGAGTCCTTGGCAAACCAAGAACATAGTCCATATTAATATCCTCCCAAGGTTTCTCTGGTATAGGTAATGGCTGATACAACCCTATACTCTGCTTTGCTCCTTTTTCCATTTAACATACTCTACAACTCTGTACAAACTTCTTGACATCTTGCTACAACTGTGGCCAATAATAATTCTCACTAACTAGAGCAAGGGTTTTATCATGACCAAAATGCCCAGCCAATCCTTCGCTATGCTTCTCCTTGATGATATTTTCCTTCATAGAACTTCTTGGAATGCACAACTGACTCCCTCTAAATAGCATACCATCCTAGATAATGAAATCCAACAACTTCGTTCTGTCTAGAGTAACAAGTTTTGTACAAGCTTTCTAAACTTCACCAAAATCAAGATCCTCTAGATACAAACTCTTGAGTTCTTTGAACCCAACCACCTCAATCTGCATCTCTATCAGTAAAAGTTGCCTTCTGCTAAGCGCATCTGCAACCCTGTTAGAATTTATACTCGTGTTTCAAAACAAATGTGGAACTCTACAAAAAATCAACCCATTTCAAATGCCTTTGATTCAACTTTCCTTGACTATTCAAATATTGCAAAGCTTGATGATCAGTATACAAAACAAACTCCTTAGGAAGCAGATAGTGTCTCCACTTCTTCAATGCCTAAACTATAGCATAAAATTCCTGATCATTACCAAAATTTTTCCTCTTGACATCATTTAATTTCTCACTAAAATAAGAAACAAGTTTACCTTCTTGGCTCAAAACAACTCCTATTGCAGTACCACTAGCATTACAGTCTACTTGAAACACCTTATTAAAATTTGGAAGTACTAAAATAGGTTGTTTTGTAACTTTTTGTTTCAACAATTTAAAACTCTTATCTGCCCTTGGAGTCTACTTAAACTTTTTCCTATCTCCTCTCATTGTTTCAATCAAGGGTCCACAAATACTGCTAAAACTCCTGATAAACTTTCTGTAAAAACTAGCCAAACCATAAAAAAATCTTACCTTAGTAGCACTCCTTGGAGTAGGTCATTTGAGGATAGCCTTCACTTTCTTTGGGTCCATTTGTAGACCTTTTGTTGAAACTAAAAATCCCAGATACACTAACTCCTTCACAAAACTGCACTTCTTCAAATTAATCAACAATTTCTCTTCCCTTAACTTTTCAAACACCATACGAATATGCATCATATGCTCCTCCAATGTCTTACTAAAAATCAAAATATCATCTAGGTAAACAATGACAAACTTACTTAGAAATTCTTTCAAAACCTCATTCATGAGCCGCATGAAAGTGCTTGGTGCATTGGTTAGCCCAAAAGGCATGAGTAACCACTCATACAACCGTTCTGTTGCCTTGAAAGCAGTCTTCCATTCATCTCCTTTTCTGATCCGAATTTGATGATATCCACTCTTTAGATCTATCTTTGAAAAATACACAACTCCACTCAAACAATCCATAATATCATCCATCCATGACAATAGAAACCTATACTTGATTGTGATCTTGTTTATAGCCCTGGAATTTGTACACATCCTCCATTCTCCATTCTTCTTCTGTGCTAATACTGCTGGTACAACATAGAGACCCATACTCTCTTGAATCAACCTTTTCTGTAACAAATCATGTACTTGTTTGTTCCTATATGTCCTTCCTTGGTGTTGTAGACATTCATATGCCCTATGACCTTCTTCTCCACAGTGAAAACATGTTCCACAAAAGCCTCCTCTCCCTGATCCTTGTCCTCTTCCTCTTCCTCTTTGATCTCTATTATTCTGATAATGAAAATGATTGAAATTGTTTCCTTTTTGATTTTGACTGCTACTGGCCTCATCCTTCTTTTTTGGATCTTCATTTCAGCCTCCATATGACTGTCCACCGCTACGACCTCTTTCATTTTGTCTTCTTTCAAACTTCTTGTTCAACGTTTCCTCTACTTTTAGGGAAAATCGGTATGCATCTTCAATACTGTTCATTCGAACCAAATTCAACTCCTCTTGAATGCTTGGCCTCAACCCATTAAGGTAACATACAACTTTCTCCTTATCAACTTCCGAATGGCCTGTTCTGATGAGGATTCGATAGAATTCCTTCGTATACTCTTGAACAAATCTTCCTTCTTGCTTCAAACCTTGCATTTTCTTTAGTAGATCAAGTACATAATCAACAAGAATGAACTGTCACTTCAATTTATCCACCATTCGATCCCATCTTATAATTTTATCTTTTCTTGTGATTTTATCCCATCTTTTATTTCGTTCCAATCGAATCTCTTGCCACCATATCTTTGCATGACCCTTCAGTTTGGCCTTCACAAACTTGACACGATTAGGATTCTCAATATCTTCATACTCAAAATATTCTTATATTTCATTGATCCAATCGATCAATTCCTCTGCGTTAAGGTTTCCTGAAAATGTAGGAACCTCAATTTTAAGTTTTTTCTCGATCTTGGAAATGGCCCGAAAAATCTTTTCTTCGTCTTGGTTCAAAATTTCGCCTTCTCCTTCTTGATCAAAATTTTCTTCTTCTTCAACTTTATCCTCACTCTCATCTCTTATGACAAGATTCATGCCTCTGTGATTCTCTTCCTGTAATGCTCACACTTGTCTCTAAAGGGCTCTAACCTCAAGTGACACCTTCGACTCTTCCGCCACATTCTCTTCGTGGAGGCATTTTCATGCTTATCGCTGAAACCTTAAACCAGGGTCCTGGTGCAAACTACCTTATAGTTGGTGATCTATCTACACATTCAGGAACTCCTGCTCTGATACCACTTGATGAAGGGTGCTCACCTTAATACCACAAACACATAACATAAACAAAGAAACAACAACAATTTGCAAGAACAGAAAATGGGCTTCTTATTATCTCCACAAGTGTAGAATTACAAATTTCAGAATTACAATATGCAAAGCTACAAGTATCCCTTCCTTACAATATTCTGTAAGCCAAAGCTTCGAATTACAACCCAGAACTACCTTAGAAAACACTACAGGCCTTCCTTATATAGACAATTTTCCACTACCCGAGAAGGTTCCAAAAATTTAGCCCTTAAGGCTGACTACCCCTATAATTATTTTATTTTTCATAATTATTACATTAGGCGGCTCAAAATAATTACAAATTATGTTTTCAGGTAGCCCAACTTTCGGAGGCCATAACTTTTTAATCGTAGCTCCGTTTTTATATTATAACCACTTTTCAGAAATGGCAGGACTTGATCTATAGTGCCTGACTCACGCAAACTCTAGTCAATCGGGGTTTGATTGTGATTTGGAGCCTCTAAGGCCTTCAAAATTGAGCTCAAAGATTTTGTACCCAAAAACCTCAATAACTTCACTATACTGATGATATGGCAATGAAAGTCAACTGGTAGGCTGATATGACTAAGATGAACCTCCACCTGTGAAATCAGAACATTCCGAGCTTGTATGACCAACCTACTAAAAATAGTAAGTTTCCATAAATAACAGCTCTACACAAGATAACCCTTATTGAAAAGAAACCATAAATATTTTTGGGTGATCCAAGATTACTTCTACACCCAGGATGCTCCTACATCATCTCCAAACCCAATGTGATGAAGATTGAAATCACATCCAAGTTAAACCGCCTTTTAATTCTGCGTTCTTGGAATTGCATTCCAATCACCTTAAGCATGGCCTCCACCATTCTATCTATTTTAACCTTCAGCAGACCCCTTATCCTCTCTTTGCTCAGAGGTCCTTTAAAGGAATTCATTTGTCCTTTAAAGGAATTCATTTGTTTTTTAGAATCAACACTGAAAGTGGCCTCCATTTTCCTATTCACTTCATCTCACTACCATTCACTCTGCTGTTGTATTCACTGGATGTGAATAGAAAGGCTAAGCGTCTTTTAAAGCCAAGGCTTTGTTACTTTCCCTATACACTTTCCTTAAAACGTGTGAGCTGTCGCTTCCCACCGTCATCTCCCCTAATCATCACATAAAGCCTACAAAGTAATTAAAGTTCCATTCCTCTACACCTCAATTTCTCATCATTACTACTAATGTACTTGAAAGCACCACCATCCCCTGTCCTTTCAATTTATTTAATGAGTTCTCAATACTATTTTTTTTAAAGTCCATTGTTAATTCATTATAAACCCACGCTGTTAATGCATAGTAACAAAATTGCTATATACATATAGATTTATAACCATCTATACCATCTCCTATTTAGTACACTCTTCAGACACAGTGAGCTCCATCTTATCAAAGGTTGTCATCCAATTAGCAATTTTATCAGCTTCTATATTGCCTTCCCTTAAAGTGTGACTTATATTAAATTCCCTAAAATTCTGAAGAAGCACTACCACCTCCCTTATAATGCTATTA
The DNA here is from genome assembly GCA_027943335.1 of Chamaecyparis obtusa. NCBI lineage: Eukaryota > Viridiplantae > Streptophyta > Pinopsida > Cupressales > Cupressaceae > Chamaecyparis > Chamaecyparis obtusa. The sequence goes on from BSBK01001966.1 coordinate 2,576,425, forward strand.
ATAAACCATGTTTGTGACTGTCCCTTCTTGATAGCCTCTACAATAACTTTCGAATCACCTTCTAGATGAATTTTCTCCACCCCCAACAATCCTCCCAATCGAATTGCTAACAAAGTTGCTTGTGCTTCTGCCATATTATTTGTCCCTGCTACTAACCTTTCAGCTGCAAATGCCAACACCTCTCCATTGCTATCTCTAGCAATCACCCCTATAGCTGAAACTCCTGAGTTCCCTTTCGATGATCCATCAAAATTTATCTTGATCCATCATGTGTCCGGGGGTATCCACTCTACTCTATCTCGACAGGTTTTCACAATGCCTACCTAACTTCCATTATTTTATAACGTATTTTAATCCCATGCCATTGTTTATGGATGGTTCTATCCCACGATGAAAACATAGTATTACCATTCAACTTACTAATTGCTGAGCTTATTACTTCTTCTATTGATGTATTGATCCTATGAAAAATACTCTCCACATTTTCTCTGACATCTTGAAAAATTCTTCTATTTCATTCCTTCCACAACTCCCATATGATTAATGAGGGGAAAATAATCCACACTTTAGATAAGGTTGATTTCGTAGGATGAGTCTGCCACCCTTTGAAAATATCAACTAAAGAGTATGGCATAGCTCCACTAAAGCTTAATTTTAATCTAACCATCTCCCAACACTTTTGAGCAAATTCACAGTGGATTAGAAGGTGATCCACATCCTCCCTTTCATGTTTGCACATTGGACACATTGTTGGTCCTATAAAACCATATTTCTTCCTACGTTCACGTGTTAAATTTTTCTTCTGAATGGCTATCCATGCAAATACTCCATCCCTTGGTAAACAATCCTTATGCCAACACAACTTGTATGACCTGATTGTTTTCTTTTTCATTGGTGAGTAGTTTATAACCCAATTTAGCTAAATAGTTTTCACTCTTTTCCGCACACCATATAATGTTATCCTTTACAACAAATAGAGTTAAAGGTCTTTCTTTAAAGATATTTTGTATTGAGTTACAAATTTCATCACTAAAGCCCGTTGTGGTAGCCTCTTTCCAACACCACTACTGTCCCAAAGGTCCTAAACGTTGTTGCATATAGTCCCTAACCTTATCTCCCCATACATTTTTAATGCTGTCATTAAGGTCCCGTGAGTTATAACTCTCAACTAATGCTGGTTTTCCATCCGAAGACTCATCCTAGGATGAAGCATCCCTTCCATCCCCTATTTGCCAAGACAAGTGATCACCTATTACTGGCCTGCATTGTAAAATAAAATTCCATATCGCTGACCCTTTTGGGGGATTCTGGACTGTAAGAATTTTTTTGTTCTCCATTGAATCCATATATTTAACCTTTAGGATTCACACCCATAACTGAGATGACTTAGTATAAATTTCCCAAACAAGCTTTTCCCCTAAGGCTTTATTAATCAAATGCCACTTACGAAGACCCGCTCCTCCATTTTTACTTGATTTACAAATAGTGTCCCATGCCACTAGTGGTATATTATCCTCCTCCTATCCACCCTTCCAAACAAAATTTCTAATTTGATGTTCAATATATTTTAGCACTTTGAGTGGTATTTTTAAGAAACTCATTGAGAAAATAGGAATCACAGAGATGAAAGATTGAAGCCTGAAAATGCGCCCCACATAAGTGAGCCATTTTCCCTTCCAACTATCCATCCTTTTCACACAACTGTCTATAAGGTCTTTCCATAAATTAGCCTTCGATGCACCTCGAAAGAGTGGAATTCCCAAATATTTGTTTGGGAGATTTCCAACCTTCATTCCCAAAATCCTAACCACATGCTGTTGGATAGGTAAAGAAGTGTTAAAGAAAAAAAATTCTGACTTTTCCCAATTAATAAATTGCCCTGAGACTTTGCTATATGTGTCCAAGGTTGATTTAATAATTTTGGCTTCACTTGCAGATGCCTCTCCCATGAGATATGTATCATCAACTAACTGTAAATGCGTGACCGGATCCAATCCCCTTGCAACCTTGATCCCTTTCCATGACCCCAAAGCACCTTCCTGTTTGATTGTTCTTCCATGGGCTTCAACAAGAATAATAAAAAGAAAAGGGGAAAGAGGGTCACCTTGACGAATGCCAGTAGTAGTTTCAAAGAAACCTTGGGGGCTGCCATTCACCAAGATGGATAGACGTGGTGTAGATATACAACTAAGCACCCAATCACACCACATTTTATCAAACACAAACTTTCATAGAACTTTCATCAGGAGGCTCCTGTTAACATTGTCATAAGCCTTTTTGATGTCCAACTTAATCATCATGCCATCTTCTTTGCCCAATTTGATAGAATGCATTGTTTCATGCACAACAATGATCCCTTCATATATAGATCTGCCTGGGGAAAACCCACTTTGTTCCTCTAAAATTAATGAGGGTAACAGATTTCAACCTGTTCACCATTACTTTTGCTATCACTTTGTAGACTGTGGTACACAGGGGTATCAGTCTAAAGTCATCAAAAGATTCCTTCTTTACTTTCTTTGGAATAAAGGCTTAAAAGGTATTATTAAAGTCTTTGAAGATGAAGCCACCCCTTCTAGATTCTTCAACTACCTCACATAATTCTTTACCAATTATATGCCACACTTTCTGAAAGAACAATGTTGGAAATCTATCAGGACCAGGTGCTTTGTCACTGCCCAAACTGAATAAAGCTTTTTTAACCTCTGATTCTGTAATATTTCACATCAACAAGCAATTTTGTTCCTTTGATATTATCTGTGGAATTACTTCCAAAAAGCTACTATCTATATTTGTTTTATAATTAGAAAGTGTGGTTATTAGAAACTTTAATTTAGGTTAAATTTTTGAAGAACTTAAATAAACCAATAAATAATATTAAATCTTGAGCCTATTTACAATTTTGCACAATTTGCATTCACGTATGTTTTACAAAGCAATTGCAACTAATAACATTTGATAAAATAATTTTTTCCATTGTGCTTTGATGGATGGTGTGGTCTTACATCTTCCAGTGGCATTAGGTTGGAAAATTCTAAAGATCTTTTAACCAATACATTTTGTGCATATTTTGCATCGATAAGGCTACATTTATGAGACATTTTGTTAAACAATTCATGTGCACAAAATAGTAAATCTTTCTTAATGTCATAATATTGTTCAATGAAAACATATAATATATGAAAGATTGTAATTCAATTCATAGAATATAGTATTCTATAATAATCTACTTAATATATGAAAGATTGTAATTCAATTCATAGAATATAGTATTCTATAATAATTTACTTAATAAATATTCAAAATACACATTCTAATGAAGATCAGACACACTTGACGGAAGAGATAGCGAGGTCATATGCCTTAGTTTGAGAGTAAATGAAGGATATGGAGCCTCCAACGTTTATTGGATCACCATTGTTAACGAGGTAGTTGGTAATGCTCAAAAACCTATAAATCTTCAGATCGACTTCTTTTGCAAAATTGAATTCTCCACATAGTGAGGTCATATGCCTTAGTTTGAGAATAAATGAAGGATATGGAACCTTCGACATTTATTGGATCACCATTGTTAATGAGGCAGTCGCCAATGCTCAAATGCCTAAAAATCTTTGGATCAACTTCTTTTGCAAAACTGAATTCTTCGCAGGACACGTGGATTTGTGCAATTAAGCATTGTGTGGGGCACTCATTCAATATTTGCACATACCATTAAGGAAGTCCATTTTTATTGGGCGTCATCATTTGCTGATTGAATAATTATATGCCTCTTTCTTGCACACCTTTTTTCATTAACACAAACAATTATATCAATCAATATACTAACCAATATCATAAATAGAGTAAAATTTCCTATATGTAACAACAAATAGATGTATAGTCATAATCAGACCTACCACAACATTGAAGAATATGCAGAGGGCAAAGAAGGAGATCAAATTATACGTCCTCATTGTTCTTGTTTTCTTTGTTGCTTTGCAATGCGTAATAACACCATCACGTCAACTGATGAGTCTAATTATTGCCTCAATTTTGTTATGATCTTTATATTTTGTTGATACTTTGATAAACATTTACAAGACATTTTATTGCTTATACTTATATGAACCTATGCCAAGTACAACTAAAGCCACAAAATCTATGGGTAGCTTGAGTGATATGTTTTGCTGACTATTATAAATATAATGCAGTACTTCATATAATTATTTCAAGTTGTGTTCTAACATTTAAGTAGGAGTTGAAAATGTTGACTTGCATATGTGTACCGAATGTTACTAACCTTTCAGGTAAACACAGAGCGGTATGAAGAGTGGTGCATTTGCATTAAAGAAGGAGCGTTAGAAGACCAACCATGGCGGGAGAATCCAACACAATTCCGATGGATATGCCGAGCTTTGAAGGAGTTGTTGTTCCAGAGAATATAGGGAATTAGTCCTGCTATATTTCCTCAGAACTGTTATTTTGTTGTCAACAGTAATTGTATTATGTCGTGGTTGTTTTATCTCCTCCATATTTGGCAAGGTTTTATGAGACTTTTCTGTTATGTTTTCAAGAAGCGTCAATCCTTGATATAAAGGGATTTTGACCGATTTAGAAGGAAAATGAAGAAAGATAGAATTATGTACTCAGTATAGTGGAAGTTGCTCTATTTTTATTCATCATGAGTTATTCAGTTGTTACGTAACTAGTTAAGAAGAATTTAATGGAAGAGTGATTTTGGATTATCTCGTGTTGAGTAGTTAGCAGAAGCCAACCAAGGGGGCCCACTTGGAAGGTGGATTAGATTAAGTTAGAATAGATTTATTTCCTGTACCTTTTCCTATTTTCAAATAGAGTTACTGTTTTATTCCTGCAACATTGTCATCGTGGTTGTTCCTGCAGCATTTGCAAAAATGGGTATAGTGAATGTTTTGAATTGTTAGACAAGCTTAGATTCATTTCATAAGTTTTTTGCAGTAATTCCATTCAATAGTCAAGTGTTTTTACTTTCCTGCAGCAATAGCATATATTCCTTTCATGCATTTTATCTTCCTGCAACATAGGTGTTATGACTCCTAAAGGAACTTAGTGCACAAACTGTGCTGTCCCATTTCAAGTCTACGTCCCTAGGTTGACAATCTAAATGCATTTCATGATGGGGATAGGTAATCTGTAGCATAGAGATATTACCCTTAAGCGAGACAATGGCATGATTATCTCTACTTATTGTGAGATTGTTCATCAACCACTATTTATATATCAATCCACCACCTTAACAACATAATATATATATGCATGTAGTCGGATGACTTTTGTATCCAAATTAGAAACTTACCAGTGAAGCAATCTTATCCTCATCACAACAAGATGACTTTTGCATTCAAGTTAGAAACTTACCAACGAAACAATCTTATTGTCATCGAACAAAAGTAAATTTTATTTTAAAAAACAAAGCTATGTATAAGGGAAAAAAATAGAAATAGAGGTGAAAATAAAAAACATAGAGAGAAAGATAAAATCTTATTGGAAAATAAAAAATGTAGAATTTGAGCAATACAAATCCACAAAACCTGAAGATCACCTGCCTACAAAAACCTGTTACAAGGAAGTAGAGACAAGAAGAGGACAAGGGTTTGACTAAAAATATGAAGAAGAAAATATCCTCAAATTAATGAATGAATTAAATGTACAATGGATCATCCTTATAAAGGAGATCAAAAGCCTTGAAAGGCAACTCTAGTGCATGTAATAATTAGTTAAATTATTACAAGACTAATGCATGCAAGTTTATATTTAAAACAACAAGTGCATAAGTTTAAATCAACTAGTGCATGTGTGTTTAAATATAAACAACTAAAAATAAAAGTGTTGACATCTTAAGAAAGGAGTAAAGTTAATTAATATAATTAATACTTTACTCTTACACCCCCCCTTAAGATGAACAACAATGCAGCTACAAACAATGCAAGAAGAAAGCAAAGGAAACTACACTGCTGAAAGCATAAAAATGGGTCTCGGCAACATGGCCTGATGAGGTACCCAGCACAACCAAATATCTATAAAACAGAGAAATAGAGAAAACCCAATGGGAAAAAACCCTACTCCAAAAAAAGATAGAAAAAAGAAGAAAAAAAAATGGCTCAAGAGACTCTCTCAAAACCATAAGTACAACCAGCCCCCCCCTGAGAGAGGGATGAGACACCAAAGCCCCCCTACAATGATGGAACCCCTATGGAAATGATTGAACCAATGTAACTCCAATGCGGAAGAAACAAAGGCACGAAACAAGGAAACCCCTGAATGAGAGGTGAAACTGGAAGGCCTAACTGATGCTCAAAGGAGAAAATACGAGGATCCTGAAAGGGAATCCCCAATGTAGGTGGTGTGACAGGTGTGCTGACACTGTTATGAAAGAGGAGATGAACATCCTCTGTAGAATCCTCAACAAGTGCACCTGGTGGCTCGATGAATGGAGCTAGAGGGTCAGGTAGTGTTGAAGAAGAATCCTACTGAAGAGAGAAGACCTCAATAGGATGTGGTGTGGCAGTCATAGTAGTGATCTCAGGAACAATACAAAGGTTCAAGCGACCTGACTGCACCACATGATGCTCTCGTGAAAGAGGAGAGCTATGCTCCGACAATGGAGATGATGGACCAAAGTGTGAGAAGGTTTAGAGATGGGTGGAATGATTAACTGTCCCTTTAGCAACAATGCCTCATGTCGCACTATCCTGAATGAAGACTGAATCTCCGGTGAACTCAAGTGTCTTCCCTGATCCACTGTGTGTAATCTGATAAATCGAGAGAAGGTTTACAGACAGAGATGGAACATACAATACATCATTGAATGTGCCATCCTGAATGCCAACTGAACCTTTCCCGCAGACTGTCAGGACAATGTTATTCCCCATGAGAATATGAGGAATGGGAGAAGCCTCAACAATATAGAAGACCCCTTGAGAAGATGCCATATGGTGAGAAGCACTTGAATCTAGTATCCAAGGGACCTATGAAGGGGATGCAATGGATGCCTGTAATGCATGACCCTATCCAAAATCCTATCCAGATGTCGAAGATGTGGAAGAAGATTGAAAAGCAGACCCCTGTGAGGTAGAAGAGGATGGAGAGGAAACATTGCTCTTCTGAAGATGAGCTTGCAAATTGGCAATCTATTTCTCATAGCCATCAAATCTCTTCTAAAAACAATGTGACTCATCATGAGGTCCCTTTTGACAATAGGAACATGTAGGTCTCTCAGTCTTCTGTTTCTCCTTCTCAGAAGAAGATAGTGGGCCAATAGAGTGCTGAGAAGAGGAATTTGATATCTGCTTCGGCTTCTGCTTCTACTTTCCTTTGAATAGCTGGGCAACCAATGCTTGGTTCTTTGATCCTGTTAGAGAGTCTAACTGAGTAAGTTTGGCCTGCTCTCTAGTCAAACGATCACAAAACACCTCAAAAGTGGGCATGGTGAATGTAGGTCCCAAAGCGTCCATGGTAGAATGAAAGGTAGAAGAGAAGATCTGAAAGTTTCCCCTAAGCTTAGATAAAATTAGATAAATGCACTCTTTATTAGTCTTTTGCTTTCCACATCCATGTAACAAAGATCTCTGTTGTTTGAACTTCATCAGAAAGTCCTCAATAGAGAGAAAAGAATCAGGTACAAGAGAGGTAAGCTCTACCTCAATCTGAAGTGCTCTGAACTCATTCATTGTACCAAACAAGGTGTTTAGCTTGGTCCACATAGCTAGAGGGGTATTGCACCCATCAAGATGACACTGCAAGTTGTCTGATACCTGTAAAGCAATCAACCCCATAGCCTCATCCATCTTGTTTCGATAAAGCATGATCTCAAAGGGCCTCTGTAATACTGGCTGCATTGCATCTAGACAAGACCAGAGCCCTTTTGAATGGAGAAGCTATGTCATTAGGGTTTTCCATGTGTGAGAATTATGTGGGGTCAGAAGTTCTAGACAAGAAGAGGTCTTGACCATATTTTTTAGAAGGGGTTTTTGTTTTGATAAATATCTGGTTTAACTGATAGAAACAAGAAAATAACTCCCCCCCACAATCCAAATATCGAACCCCTAAGCCTAGAATGATATGCTTTATCAAGAAAAGGGAAAAAAAATTTCAGATTTGAATCTTGTGTACCTTGAATTTTTTTTGATGAAAATAGGTAGAAATCTGGATGCTGCTTAAGAAGAGCTTTCTGACGCTTTTTGCGGATCGAAAAATAGAACTAATTTGAGCAAATTAGCCCCCCAGAATGCAAGAAAGAGAATCTGGCTTTGACAACAAAAATAGCAAGCTAGATGAAAACAAACACTAGATTAACTTCCATGAGAGTGTCGAGCTCGAAACTAGCTTGCCGACGATATCTCATTTGCTCGATTTCAACACCGTATGCTCAAGTTATGAGCAAAATACCAACTGGTGCGCTAGAGAACCCAAAAATGGTGCAAATGAGGATGATGCATGTTGATGTCATCAAATGATGAGCTTAAATTTGATGGCCAAATGGATGTTGCCACAATTTTTTTTAAAAATCGCATGCGTGCCTCAGGATCCGTGCCAAGCCTTTTAGATTTTTGCCTCAATTTGCATGCCATTTTTTTTGGTCTTGCTTTTGCATTTCAGACAACAAATTTTTTTGCCTCATTTTACGTGTCAAATAGATATTTTTTTTGCCTCAGGAAGCGTGCCAACACTTACAAATTCTACTTTGGGAAGCATGTTGAGCTGAATGCCCCCAAATTCAAAGTTCTCCAAATTTGACATGTTTTATATCAAAATAGGGGTTTTTGGGCGCTACGAGCTCAATGGTGAGGTCCGTTTGAGCTCAAAGTGCACCAAAATTTAGAGAGCCCCTAATTTCAATAAAAAAAGCCTTAATTTGAAACAGATGAATTTCTAAACTCTGAATCTTTCAAACATGAACAAGCTGTAGCAAATTAGACTCTGATACCATGTAGGATTTGAGCAATACAAATCTACAAAACCTGAAGATCACCTGCATACAAAAACCTGTTACAAGGAAGTAGAGACAAGAAGAGGACAAGGGTTTGACTAAAAAATATGAAGAAGAAAATATCCTCAAATTAATGAATGAATTAAATGTACAATGGATCATCCTTATAAAGGAGATCAAAAGCCTTGAAAGGCAACCCTAGTGCATGTAATAATTAGTTAAATTATTACAAGACTAATGCATGCAAGTTTATATTTAAAACAACAAGTGCATAAGTTTAAATCAACTAGTGCATGCGTGTTTAAATATAAACAACTAAAAATAAAAGTGTTGACATCTTAAGAAAGGAGTAAAGTTAATTAATATAATTAATACTTTTCTCTAACAAAAAATAATGGGAAGGGCTGACAATTTCCAACAATAATTTTTTTTTTCCTGGGAGCAAAGCTCCCACAAATAGCCTATCGGTTGAAAGATATAACTTATATCCAACCAAATGGACCAATAGTTGAAACACTAAAACCTTTTGACAATCTCACACATTTCATGAGAAAATGCAACTTATTTATTGTGTTCACTTTTTATGTTTGTGATAAGACAATATTAATATAAAATTCTCCAATGGATACACATTGCTACCCTAATAGTTGTATACATAAGAATAGTATTTGTTCACTAAGATAACAATACTTGTTTAAGTGAGCATCTTATTTTATTAATTGAGCATATTATTTTTTAAATGACACATTTAAAGTGGATAGTTATGATATCTTATTTGAAACAAAAAGTTATTTATTTCACTTGTTAGCAAATTTATTTATGTGTTTTTAATATAACATCTATAACAACAATAAAAAAACCAATATTACTCTTAAATCAATTCATAAAATAGTATAGGTGATCATTCATTTTGTAGGAAAATTAGAAAAATAACTAATGAATGTTAAGCATAAGAGGTTTGAATTAAAACAAGCATGAAATTATCAAGTGAAAATGAAAGTGTTAGGAGGATTGAAGGGTGTGGTTTGAGATAAAGTATGGTATATAATGTGATACATTATCTTGAAGCTGAGTGAGCAAACATTTAGCCCACACCATGATATCTTCCAAAGCATTTGAGTGAGAAGGTGGGACAAAATTGTATGAAGTTCTATCTCTAGGAGGGAAAAAGATTGTTACAAGGCAACACAACATCAAAACTTCTAATTTTTTGATAATTATAAGTTGACAAGAGCTAGAAATTATATTGCAAACAATCAAGTAATTAAGAAGAACAAATTTCAAGGTCTAAGGAAAATGAAAAAGGGTAGGTGTGGATGTCTTAAGAGCATCCAATAATGACTTAGTATGTGGACACAACCAAAAATAATACTTGAACGATTCATTCTTACCATATAAAGGATAAGGAAGGATTGGGTAGAGGAATTCGAGGTGGATACCCACCAGAAGTTTGGCATGTAGAATTTCCATGTTGTGGGTTGAGATTAGGCATTGGCTTTGAATATATAGATTTGATGGCTAAACTTGTTCCGGTTGGCATGTCTAGAGTTGCATCTCCAAAGAGAATTAAGTTGGCAAGAAATGACTAAACTGGGCAGGAGATATTTATAGATAACTTGGGTGGGGAAACTTTGAGGTTGCAACCATTCAATCAATTTCCAATCCTTGATAAAGAAAAAGTAACACTATTAAAGGACATGAGAATACCTAGGTTGAGGGCACAATATTTTGAACTTGCATCACAACTTTCTTTGTCTCTATCACTTAAAATCAAAACACAACTTGAAATGGTGCCATGTTTTCCATGTGGAGCTTGAAGGATCCAATAGATCCTTGAAGGTTTGAATTCCTCTCTTGAAGATGCATTCATCTTTGAATTTATGAATCCTTACTAGTAGAGGGTTATTATCTTGGATAAGATGATTTCAACATATCAAGAAAGCCAAAAATCTAAGACGGTGGCCAAATGATTTATCAAACGCAATCAACTTATGTGAAACCAATTGCCAAACTTTTCATATATAGTTTAGAGGGGCTCATCCATGGATCTTGAAATGAGGAGCTAGGATAATTTTGTCATTCCAATGGACAATGCTCATTTCCTTATGTGCAATTGTTGTTTGGATATGGTACTGAAGCAATAGTTTGTAAGGAAATTTTCCTTCCAAAGCTTTTCCAATCCATTTGGCTAAAAGACACACTTCTTGTATGAAAGGATCAATGATGCTCGACACATCCTTCTCCTTTGGGAGTATATATTGGGACCAATAAGTGACATGCACATTTTTTTATATATAATTATACCATACAAAACTACGAATGAGTTGTGTGATTTGTTTGTAGCAAGCTTTGGAAGACAGCCATCAAGCTGAAATATAAATATGGCTAGTGAAGAGGATTTTGTTAGTCACTTATATACTACAAGGCATTGACAAAAAATTGTCGAGGCCAAGAGTTTGGATTTGAACTTGTTTAAAAATACCTCCACGTCTTTCGAAGAAACTCCAATTTCAAAAGGGATGTCAACATATCTAGTATGGATCCATGTTTGATCGCTTTCCATTCTTTTGGAATCCAATGCAAGTGAGCACCGGGATGTGTCATCCAAAATTTAGTTTTGTGCATAGCTAAGTTGAAGCTCAAAACAACAATTTTTTTTTTGAGAATATCTAGTAGATTAATAATATCATCTACAACATTTTGGTTGAAAATCATGATGTCATTATCAAATTGGGAGTTAAGGGTAGCAATGTTACTAGGGAATAAAATGCATGAAAGGGATGATTCTCTTGGGAATGTTGAAAGAGGTATCCAAGAGCACAGTTTAAAAAATTGCAGGACTTGCCATGGACTCATTTAGACTCGTGAGTCCAATGATGAGCTAAGTTGACTCGCCATAGAATCGTGAGCTAAGTCCAAGCAAGTCATTGCCTTTGGAATCATGAGTTTGAGGCATGGACTCACACGAGTCACAAATTAGGACTCACGAGTTTGTAACATGGACTCATGTCGCCCAGTTAACATGCCTAGTCTTGTAATAAAGTGCTTTTTTTTACTTATTGTTTTCTCTTTGTCATACTAGGGTTTTAGGGTGTGGAGAAGTTGAACAATCAACATCAAATCAACAAAATACATCCAAGTTTTTGTTTTTACATAAAACTACGATTTTTTCTTTTGTTGAGTCCTTTCTTGAGTCTTTTTCGAGTCCAAGTCCGAGTCCAATTTTTTGGTTTTCAGAATCCTAGGTGAGCCCAAGTTTTTCAACTATGTCCAAGAGCATTGACTGCAAGGGCATAGAGAAATAGATAAAGAGGGCAACCTTAGTGAATGAATTTTATGTAGAGGAAATTGTGGGGAAAGGGCTTTATTGATAGTTTTGCATTACAATCCACAAATAATATATGAACATGAGTATAAAAGGTGGGGATACATCCAAACCATTAAAGAATTTTAAGGATAAATGACAATCTTATATGATCAAAAGGCTTATTAAATTGAGTTTGAGAATCAAGGCATCTTGAATAGTTTGTTGTGTCCATTCAATAGTTTCCCAAATAACCACTAGATTATCTAAAATAAATTTTCCCTTAAGGAGGTTAGGTTGTTTAGGCCTAACAACTTCTTAGGTAATGATTTTAATTTTTTGGTTTAAGACTTTAGCGATGCTCTTGGAGGAAAAAATGAGTAAGGTTATTGGATGCTAGCCGCTCATAGTATCTTATATCTTTTTGTTGGGAATAAGCTTAATAAATCCTTGGTTAATAAAAGCTTCTAGATACCTAGTTAATATATTTTAGAAATCCTCTTTGATATGAGGCCAAATCTTGTGTTAGAACTCAAAAAGTAGGTTGTCCATCCCTCAAGCTCTTCTTTGAGTCAAAACTATACATAGGCTCCTCAATCTCATCTAAGGTGAGATAATGATCCAAAAATTGTTGCAATACAATATTTATAGTACATAATTAACAAGTTTATATCTTAAAAAAAAGAAAAAGTGAATTACTAATAAATCTTTTTGTAGCACTAGTCAATCATAATAATTGAGAGAATAATAAATATAATATTGAAATTGTTGGCCTTTCCAATTAATTGTCCAATTATCTCTATAAGTAGATAGCTTTAATGTTTAAGATTCTCAAATAAATGATCAACAAACATGAGACAAAATGTTCTCCTTTGCACTTTAGGCTCAACTAAATCTACGGGGTTTCCCTTATTGCAATATTCAAAATTATAACCTTTATGTGCAAGAGATGTCGGTTAAGTAAAAATGTTCTCACAAATTTCACTATCTATATGATTGTTCGAGATAGCTACATCCTTAGTAAGTCTTCATTACAACATCTTGAGAACATGAATAAATTACAATAACTTAAAAACACGAAAATGCTAAGATTGATTTTGTAATTTTTTTAATCTAAATCCTCTAGTGACAAAACAATCCACCACTATAGGTTCTTAAAGAATGTTTTTAGGAAATAAAACTACACACCTAAGTGTACAAGTCCTTAAGTCTCTTTTCTACAAATACCCCCTCACTACAAGAACAATAAAAATACATCGTCATGTATCTCTACTATAAACACATTAAAGCACCATGATGGTCTAAAAGGAAAATAAACTAAAATTTGCAATTCCATGGCATCCAAATAATTTGTAGTAGAACCTTGTTACACCCAAGACAATAAAAAATCCTAGGATCCCTACATGTTTTCCACAAAAGCATGTACATATATGAAATCCACAAAACTTAAACATATATGACATCCAAAAGTGATAGAGAGCATGATTAGTTATTACATGAAACCAACATTAGATGCAAAACCTACATTCAAAATGTCAATGTGGAAGAGCTATAACTTAGTATCCCAACACAAACTACAATGGTATTGCAGTGACATAGATACAACCAACCTTCTCTAACCATGCATCAAGGATGGATGTAATGTGCAACTATCTCCATCTATAAAATCCCCATGGGAATTATACTTAGAAATATAGTCCTTCCACAAATCTACATAGATATAGATTTTATTAAATGCAAAACCTATAAAACTATGCATCCAAATTTGAATTTGTTAATGCATTTGAAATACCCACATATTTGCAACCATTAGATTCAATGTTCTAAATGTTGGATTGTCATATTCTATAAGTCGCAAATCCAAAATGCCATAAATTTATAACATGAAATGACTAAAACAATCTATGAGTGTTGAAATAAAGATTTCAAAATAAAGTGCACTCCTGCTCCCACTCATGGTGTAATGGCTTTGGATCCTGCTCATGGTGCAATGGATATGGACACCTCCTTTGCAACTATGTTATTTTTTCTATTGCCCATGTCGCTTATGTTGTCTTCATTGCCTTTACTCCTTCTGGTTCTATGATTGCTTCTGGGATGGTCATTGCTACTTCAACCCTATTTGGGTTGGGGGCCTTCTTCCCTACTCCCTATTCCTCAAGTGTGCCGCGTGTTCTAGATCTTGCCGAGGGTGATGTGGGTGTTCTTCCTATTCTTGACATTGCTTTGACACTTCTGGTGGAAGGATTCCCGCTGCAGTGTTTCTCATAGAGCATTCTTCTCAGAAACCTATAATTAGTTCTACTAAGGTGATGAATGGGGGTCCCCCCTCAAAAGCCTCTCTCTACTACTGGTGGAAAAAGTTTTTCTCATTTTCCCAATATTCTACTAATATTCCTTCAAAGGAGGAAATGTCAACCTCTTGCCCATGCTAAGATATCCCCTATGGTGGTGCATAGCTAGGATGTGGAAAATGTGGGTTTCTACCAAAGATCTAGGTTTGTAGATTTGTTGGTTTCTATCCTTCTCTTGCTTATCTTCATTGTTGGGTGATGGATTATTGGTGATCTATTGTCCTTGGTAACCTTGAGATTTTCCCTTGTGCAAAGGGGTTTTTATTGCTTTGTTTACTTCTTTTGATGAATGAGATTTGGTGCTAAGCAAGCTGTGGGTTCGAGGGACTCTCTCCCTCTCTCTTGGCCAAACCCTGGATAGTCTCCTTCAATCCTCATACTAAACAAATTAGTGTACTTCTAGTGTGGCTTCATCTCCCAAAACTTCCTCTTCATTTTTGGGAGAACTCTTGCTTTGAGGCCATTGGTAACTCTATAGGTTATTTCTTGAAGGTGGATGAGACTATGGTTTCTATGGGTCTCTCTACCTTTGCACCTCTCCCTGAAGATGTGTTCTCATGGTAGGGTATGGGCCATGGACGTAAGCAATGTATTATGATGGCCTCCCATTTCGATGTCATCGGTACTTCTCTACAGGTCACCTGGAAAATAATCATTCTCTCATGTGTCATAAAGGCACTGTCACTTGGTGGAAGGACACTAATGATGAACATTTGACTATCTTAACTTCTAATTCTTTCTTTGATGATGAACCACAGGTTGACGATGACTCACACTTGGATGAAGCTCCTATTGCAAATATGGGTGATATTCTTGCTACAAACTAGACCTCATT
This sequence comes from Chamaecyparis obtusa, assembly GCA_027943335.1. Lineage (NCBI taxonomy): Eukaryota > Viridiplantae > Streptophyta > Pinopsida > Cupressales > Cupressaceae > Chamaecyparis > Chamaecyparis obtusa. The sequence goes on from BSBK01001966.1 coordinate 2,591,865, forward strand.
AGTTCCTGCTCTTGTTGGTGCGACCCCCTTTGTTTGTATGGACCCTTCTCTGACTAATGCTTTAACTCTTCTTTATTCTTAAGCTGGTGATGTACAACTTTCTCAGCACTCTGCCACTTGTGTTAACAATCTTTCAAATAGATTATCACGAGTTGTTTATCCTTGTGGTGGGGATCCTAATGATAACATCACCCGGGCAGTCATCTGACAGCATAGGGAAAATCACTTCTCATTCTTCTCCCCATGTCGTGGGTGAGTTGTCTACCCACTCTTGAGGTGGAATACTAGCTTTTCTACTAGTGTGCTATTCATCTTTGCATTTGCCAACACCTTTACTATTAGGGTGTTGTTGATCTCTTTTGACACCTTTGGGTTGTGGTTGTGTAACAATCAAAACCCTTGTTTTGCTACTAATTTTAATAAAAAACTTGCAACCACTAAAACTATACATGTAACTAGATGCGAGAAATATATATGTCCATGTAACTTTGGTGCAATATAGATTTATAACACATATCAACATGTAAGCACATACAACCTACATGCAATACAATGCAACCATATGCAAACACATACACCAACATGCAATCCACAAGGGCTATGAGTTTGGTGCTTTGTCATATAATGTAGACCTAAATTAAAATACCAAATATAAGTGCTCTAAATCATAAGAAAATAGAAATAAATTCATACTATTAAGCAAGATCTTGATGTAAACAAAATATAACATGCAACCAAATGACCAATTCTAGGATTCTTTATGTTCTCCATTCTACAAGTACTTTCCATGTTTATAAAAAATGATAAATTGCAAGACTTTCACTTGAAAAGGGATTAATAACAGAAAGAAGGGAAAATTTTGTATAGCCAAAACCATGGGTATAATGCCAAATGATAGCAAATTCATGTATAAACTACTAGTGGCACAAGATTCATGAATAAAACCTTGATACAATGTAAGATTAAATTATGCAAATAAATAAAAAATATGACAAAATTTCTTATGTTAATCGTATGAGTACGAAGTTACAAGATATTAGATACTAAACAATTTCCATTGTATGTTGTAGACACCTAAACTTGACTATTGCATTTTCATTTCATCATCCATAACATTATCCTTCTTGTTGGAGTTATTTATTTAACCTCACAAGCCCATGAAAATACTTGTCGCAAATGAAGATCAAGCAAGATAGTTTTGCTGAACAACATGCACATTGTATTGATGAAAAAAGATTAATAATAAAAATAAATACAATAAATCATTATAGAAAGGATAAAGAAGCCCTATATGCAAACCTTAGAGGAAGATTAAAAGAGAGATTTCCAAGTCTCCACAACATAATGAATGAAACACCATATGTTAAATAAAATTCAATCTAATAAAAGAAAAATAAACTAAATTTAGCTTTGGTGAATAAAGTAATAAAAGGTTTAATTATAAAATTCATTAGATGATGTTGAAAATTTGTGTTATTGTTTTCATTAATGTCAACGTGATGTGAGGAGATTGTTCATTTAATATGCGATTAGATGTTCCTATGTTATTTGGTGTTTCTCATGAGTGAGAATGTGATGTTCTTGAGATGCTACAATGTTAGATTTTGGAATATGTAATTGGAGTATTTGAAGTCTGTACAGAAGAATACTTTGCATTCGGTGATGAGAACTTGCAAATTTGGATATAATGTTTATGTTTTATGGATGTTGCATTGTTATGGACTTAGGTCCTTATCATTGTAGATGATGTGGTTGGTACTTAAAATTTGTTGATAGTTTAGTGGTCTATCTAGATTGGTATGAAGAATTCTCTAATTTGATGCTTTTGGTATTGTGGTTTGGAGAACATGCTCAAAATGCTTGTGCAATGTATCAATTTAGTTTTCAGTTGGTGTTGTTCTTTCCAAGAAAAGTTATTATGTTCTATTTATTTGTGGTGTTGCTTGGCTATCTAGAAATGAAATATTTTGTACCCATTGATATTTGTGTCTATTGTATTGATGTGGCAATAAGAAATAATGATTTGGTATTGAGTTTGGATCTTCTAGAAATTTCCTTGTGTGCTTTGTGTGATGATAATTGATTTGGTTGGTGTTGCTTTATATCTAAAGTTGACTTTCTTGGTTTATTGTAGCTTTATGGCCTACTGAGTTGGTTCTCTTGCTTGGACTATATTATTTTGGTCTAGACTTGTGTTGGAAGTTGAGTTAAGATGTTATTTTGGCTCTACTATGGTGTGCGAAGATCCACATTGAATCATTTTCAATAGAAATGTTCTTGGGCCAAGTGGTTATGCACTACATAGTTTATCTACACATTACCTTTATTGTCGACATTGGAGGATGTGTTCTTGCATGTCAATCATTTCAAGCTACTTAGAAAAGTGTTATGAAGTTTTTAGGTCTCCTTTATCTCCTAGATTGGACCACAATCACCACAATTGTGATTGTTGACTACTTTCATAGGAATTATGTGTGTCCTCTATTTTGGCCAATCTAATTGAGGGTTTTGATGAAGAAGTTGATATAAATTGAAGATCATTTCTACGTGTTGTGAAAATGAGAAAAATGGAGGTGCGTAAATATGTGTTAAATATAAGTATGAGGATCAACTTGATAGTTCACAATATATCAAATAGTATACTAGTGGTGAGATAGTGAATGCATGTGTGGTGATTGTCCTGAAGTTGGTAACTTGAGATAGTGATTCAAAGATGACTTCTTTCTTGGAGAATCATTGGAGGGAGTATGTTGAAGGCTTCTTGATCTTGATACATAATATTAATGTATCTTGTTGGAAGTGAGTGAGTCCTTGGTAGTTTTGTACCTTGCCATGAGACACTGCATCTCAATCTACAAGTCTTTTGTGTCTTGTCCTATGGTAGTGCGCCTTAGCTTAGAAGTCAAGGAGCAATGAGCTTCCTTGGTAGTAATCCTAAAATAATAATTGTAAAAAAAATTCATATATTGTGAGTTGGATCTCACCATGGTTTTTCCCTTCTTGGGTTTTCCATGTAAAATATCTTGGTGTTCATGTGTGTTGCATGTTCTACTCATGTTATTTACTTCTACATATGTGATGATCTGATTGAATGTGTAGTAATTGATTAAGTTTTATGTTCATTCACCCCCCTCTTAACATTTGAGTGTGTTAAAAAATTAGTATTAGAACAAGGTTCCTTTAGGAGAAGCTTAACCACTTGAGGAAGGTCCCAGATGGTACAAGAAGGAGCTTATAAAGTACCTAAGTTTGATGACACAAACTACACCTTCTAAAAGATAAAGATGGAATTATATTTGAAATCTCTTCCATTTGGAATATTAAACTCTATGGCAGATGGCCATACTACTTTTGCTACTCCTACTACTCTGGATGAGATCATATTAAATGAGAAAATGGCAAGGCATTGCATGTAATCATAAGTGGCTTAGGAGATTTGGAACTCTTCAATTTTATACACTATAAGTCTACTAAGGATATTTGGTAAATGCTTAGTAGTATTAATGAAGGAGATGTGAAATTCAAACAAGTCAAGATGCAAAAATTCAAGTGAGTCTAAAGATGTCAGAAGAAGAAAACATTGATAGTTACCTACACCAAGTAATAGAAGTAGAAAATGGAATCATATGTATTGGTGGAACTATAGATGAAAATGAAGTTGTGAGGAGAGTGTTTAGAAAACTTCCTAGATCCTATAGACCTAAGGTATATGCTATTGAGGAGAGTCATGGCATAGATAAATATACATTGAATCAACTCTATGGATTGATCACTGCTTTTGAGATGTGGGAATTTTAACTCGATAATGTAAAAAAGGAAGTTGCATTCAAAGCCAGTAAGAAAGTAGAGGATGAACCTGAAACAAGAAATGACCTTGCCAATGCAAAATCAAGATTTGTGAGAAGAATGTGGAAAAACACTAGAAAATACATAGGTAACTTACCTTTTAAATATTTCTATTGTGAAGAATTTGGTCATTATGTATCTAGATGTACTTTCAAAAAAGATAAATATAAAAGGGTAGATGATAAAAATAAAAGAGAAGGTGACAAAGACAAACCTAAGAGAAGCTTTTATTTAAAGGAAAGTAGCCACTCATTTGAATATGAAGATCTTGATGATTCAAATGATGAAATGTTGTTTATGGCTATGAAAGTGGATGATAGTAAGAAGTCCAGTACTTTGCATACTAATGAAAATAATGAAAAATCATTGATTATGTGGACTGATCTTTATGCAAAAGAAGAACAAAAAGATTGGGTAATTGACAATGGATGCTCATATGTTATGCCCAATGTTAGAAGAAAGTTTCTTAATTTTGAAAAGTGGAATGGTTGATCTATTAAGTTTAGTGAACATGCTATTCTTATGTGTAGTAAAGGAACTATATTCATTGATGGTAAGATCAAGACAAAGGATGTTCTCTATGTTAAAGGATTAAGACATAATCTTATCAATATCATTCATAGTTACAACAAATGGTATAGACTTACTTTTTAGGATACTAGACACAAAATTAGAAAATGTGACTTAGAAAGACTTGCAGCTCCACAAGGAATAAGGGCTAATGGAAATGTCTATTACCTAAAATAAAACAAAGGAGATAACTTTCTGATGGCTCATAGTAGTCAATGTTGGTTATGAAAAAAAAGAATGGGACACAATAACTTTGACAACATGGTAAAGATTAGCTCTACACATGCAGTGATGGATTTGTCAAAGAGCATTAAGCCTACTAATGCAATGAGAAAAGAATGTTGAATGGGGAAGTAGATAAGGACTTGATTAAAAAATAATGAGTATTCTACTACATAACCTCTCGAGTTGATACACACCAACTTATGTGGACCTAGTAGAACAAGAAGACTAAATGGTGAAAGGTATTTTACGTTTACTTATTGATGATTCCTCTAGAATGATATGGGTTATGTTTCGGTAGCACATGGTTTATGTAATACCACTTGGTTGTTTCGTGGGAGCTTATTTCTATAAAAGAAACCACAAGGGTAGTTGAGGTTATCCAAATTAGTATTTGTGGAGGTTGGAAGCATGACATAAGATGTGTGGTTACATGCTTGTTCACATGGAGTGCTTGTTGATGGTTGGGGTTCCAAAAGTTTTCATTGGATGTATTGTAATGTTGTATTGGTGAATAATACGTGGATAATGGATGCTTTTGGAGGATGCATGTGTGCGTGCATGTATTTTTTTAATTTATTGTTAGGGTTTTCCCAGGGTATATCTTGTGTCACATTTATGTGGATATGTTGTCTATTCTCTTACATGTAGATTCTGAGTACTTATTTGATTGATTTATCATATAGATTGTGGAAATAGTCATCATATGTCTCCAAGTTTCCTTACAATTAACTAGTATGTGAAAACACAAAAAAATGAATAAAGTGTCACAAGGACAAAATCTAGATAAAGTCCATACGTAGATATAAAGAGCTCTAAATCATTTTTCCAACATTGAAAAAATCACAAAAATTAGAAATATTGGTGAAGAAATACAATCTCAAAAGTAGAAATTGAGGGTTTGATATTTGACTATGTATAACAAAAATCTATAGAATGATCTAAAAATAAGACTACTACTAGAAAGTACTCAGAATGAACTTTATGATGATATCTTGTTTGTTTGCTTTTGACATCATATGTGAAAAAACAACAAAAATAACCCCATTTTAGAGATGAAAAAGGGGACTAGAGGCCATTGGTACATGTGGCGACATCATCACACATAATATTTTTGAAATATTCTGGGCAATTGAAAAGTCAACATGGTTGCTAGAGTATGCTCACAGTTCAAAAAACACTCCCCTGTGTGCTAGAAAAAAAAGGTTTGCATATGATAGGGAATATGTTGTGGAATCAAAAGAATATTCCTTATGAAAAAAATCATGCAAAAGTCAAGTTGTATGTGAACATGGGCTGCATGAAAAGTACGCACCATGCATGAGGTGCATGGGAAGGAGGAATAAAGGGAGCAAATACCTTTTGAAAGCTTTTTTTTATATATATTTTTGAAATCCCTCTTCTTTTTAAAAGATTTTTAAAATTGGTTCTCTTTTTTTATATAAACAAAAAAATTGTTTGTTTCAATTTTTTTATTTGCCAAAAAGAAAAGAAAAGAAAAGTAATTTGATAAAAAAAAATGAGAGATTTTCTTAGTTTTTTTTTGCTTTTTTTGCTTTTTTGTGTCTTTTGGATTTTCTAGGAAAAATAAAGGCTAAAAACTAGAATTCTTTTTCATTTTGAAGAAAAATTTGAAAAGTTCAGTTACAAAAATCTTGTGTACCTATGCATATAGATTGAAACATTGTAGTAAGATGACACAATTCCCTATGCACAAATCCTTCAACAAAATTTGTCTTTTTTTCAACTTCTCAAATATTGGCAAATTGATAATCAATATTTATGTTTTTGGCTATCTTGAACACAATGGTGATGCCATTTTGAACCCAAAGGTGCATTAAAATATTTCTCAAGGTTAAATTTCTCAAAATTTGAACAATAACTTAACAGATCTAGTGCTTTGATAACATGTTGGAGTTATTTGTTTAGCCCCACCAGCTCATGAAACACGTGCAAGAAAAATGTTTGTCACAAATGGAAACCAAATGAGATAAATTTACTCAACGACCTAAGAATCATATTGATACACAAAAAAATAATAACACATTTGTATACAATGAATCCTTTTAGAATGGATAAAGAAACTCTTGATACAAACTCTAAAAGAAGATAAAAAGAGAGTTTGACAAGAGTCCGCATCATGATAAATGAAACAACATTTGCTAAATAAAGCTCAATCTTAAAAAAAAATATAAAACCACCTAGGTTTAGCTTAATGCAATACATGCAATAAATGACCTAATTGTTTAATTAATTATATAATATCCCAATTACTCCAAAACTTATATCCTTTATAATTTAAATAATTTATCATTATTTAGTTAACATTTTCTCTATTAATTAAATAATTTTATTATCTAATTATTTCATTATCCTTTTCCTCTGATAATTAAAATAAATTATTTAAATATTTCACTAGCCTCTTCTATCCATTATTATTTAAATATCTTTTATTTGATTAATTTAATAATTTTTATCTCATTGTTAATTAATAAATTAATTTCCATCCTATAATTAAATGATTTTTGAAATCAATTAATAAGTTAACACTTTGACCTCTCAAATTAAATAAATTCAAATTTATTTAATTTCTAACCTTAAATAAATAGCATTAATATTTTTATATTTTTATATGCATTTACACCTTACCTCATCAATTGATGTGCATTAAAGGTCATTCTCACTCTAATTTTTTCTAAATTTTTGATCTTTATATTTAATTTCCACCATTGATCAAATGTAATGTGAGATATAAATAAGACCCTCACTTGGTCATTTTCTTCTAAGCACTTTTGAGCACCTACACTATAATCACTTACCACGTGCATGGATAGTCTCAATTTAGAGCTAGTAACTATCAAACATTTACCAAGCATCAAGCATTGTGCAATCTGTTAGGAATAACAGTCCACAATACAACTGAGAGGGGGGGTGAATCAGTTGTATGACAGATTATTAAACTTTAAACTTTAAGCAGCACAATATCAGATCCAATGAACACAATGAATGCCAACACAATAGCACAATATTTTGGTCTCGGGGAAACCCTGTTAAAGGTAAAAACCCCAGTGAGAATTAGCACCCACAAATAATGTACTGAGAGTATAGTTATCCTTGTTAGAAGATATAGCCCTGTTAGGAGCTTATTGAAACATTATAGTACACAGTCCTTGTTAGAGGACAGACCCTGTTAGGAGTCAAGAACAAAAGGGAGGGCTCACTGCCCAAAGAAGGTTAAGTCCACCTTCAAAACTCACTGTTCGCAACACAAGTGTATATGAAGAAATACACAATCTTTTGAACTGTTCGGCATCAAGTGTCTTTGCTTGATCAGTTCCAATGAAGTCCACCAATAAACCTCTGTTCTACATACATCAGACGCAAGCTTGCAGCTTTCACAACATCTCTATATCATCTCCTTCTCATTACATTCTTTTCCAAAGAAAAGACCTTTCATTTATACCTTATTACAATTCTTATAAACAGATCGGCCCATAAGGCTTTCCTAATTACAAACAATTACATAAACCCTTGCTAAGATACCCACGGTATCTAGAACAAGTCTACAATGATTATATTACAACAATTAAGGACCAAAATCCTTAATTCAAGTTCGCCATCCATCATACATGCTACATCTCTATAGTCGGCTTCCAAATAGATCACCTTCTAGAGTGCACACCACAACTGACGTCATCTTGCATTCCGTACCTTGTGCAATTCATATAACATTCCCCAATAGTCTATCTTTCATCTTTGAAGTTCGCATGCACTGATTCTGCATCACCAGAAAGCTATACACAAAACTCAAAGACTAACTCTGTCATTTCTCACTGTCACAGTTAGTGACCAGTCTTCACCAAAACATCTGTAACTCATCCAATATGAAACATTTCATGATGCGATCTTGGATATAAGATCACAACATCCTCCTGAACTCTCATCTGTCTTCGCAACATCTGAAACATCCGTACATTGTGATTACCAGTCAGATTCCCTCACATAAACATATGTTGACATCAATGACAAAACACAAATGACAACAGTATGAGTGCCCATTCAGTAACATAGTGATTGAACATATTAAATGTCTCAATCACCTCCCCATGCATTAGCAATATCCAACACAATCATCGTTATGTTATTTTGAAGAGCAACCCACATATCAAAGCATTCAAGCAAATCACAAGTAACAATGAAGTCTCCTAAGGTCTCTGTGTTGGTATTATTGTTTATCATTTGTTTTGTGCATAAAAGTTATGCTTCATTTTGTGATTATGTAAATAGTGAGTTTGGATGATGTGTTGCATTTGTTCCTTATTTAGATTCACATTTTCATACGTTTGCATTTTGACATTCCTAGTGGGACTTACATCCTTGAGTTTAAACAAGAATTTGTAAGAAGTCAAAGTTTTAGGTAAGATCCATGCATTTGAATAGACACATCGTGTATTTATGCTGATCTGTCACACATTTGGTATACATGTTGCAACTACTTTTCTTCGCAGCTAAGTTTATTCTTTGTATAGGTCAGACTTGTGCTTTTGGTGAATTTCGTTGTACATTTGGTTGTACATCCACACATCTTGTTATACTTTTGCATTCTAGGAAGACTTGTAAGGATCTAATAGTCATTTAAGCATTTGGTAAATTTTGCCATGAATTTGGTTGTACTTTCATGCATATGATTAAACTTTTGTGCGATTTATGGCTTGTTTTCTATTTTAGCATTTGGTTTGACAACTATGGTGAATTTTGTCTTGCTTTTGATGAAATTTACCATAGTTTTTGTCAATTCTAGTACTTTTTTGGTCAATACTATTATGCGTTTAGCTTATTTTTTGAGTCATTTGCTCAAGAATCAGGACATGTTTGATTTGAGATTATTAATAAAAATTAGTGATCTTGCTTTTTCTTTTTAAGAGGCCTACCTAGAAAAGTGATCACTCTAGAGGATGATCTTTGTTGGGACTGCTCAAATTTGCTAGGATTTTTTCCTGGTTATTTCAATGTCTGGACAGGGTTTTCAGGAAAAACGTAAATTGCAAAGTCCTAAATCTAAAGCCTTAAACCCTAGCTTCTAAGCCCTACTTCTTTCTTCTTGTTGAGCTCCATGTTCTATTTCTCGGTTGAGTTATTTCAATTGGTTTTCGATCACTTAAATGGTAAGTCCTTTTTAACGTTTTGTTGATTGGCCCCTTGGTTCTTGTTATCTCGACATGTCAATCACCCCTGATTTAATCAAAATCTTTAAATCCTTAAGCTCCATTCATGGCATGTGCCTTGAACTCATATTTTACCATTTACCTATTATTCCCAGTTGCTGATGCTTTAAGTTATGACTTGTCCTCGGTAAGCATGACCATGTTCTCATATTGATTACCACACCTGTAGCTCTTCTCACTTGAGTGGTCAAGATCTGTTGCACATTTGCACACTTCTATTAGGGATCAAAATTGCAAGATATGCGAACTTGTGCATACCTTCGTTATTGACATATTTTCTTGCAGATCATTTATGATTGATGGTGAAGATGCACTGCGCAATTGCGCAGATTCAAGATCATCTTCAAAGTTGCTTTGTGTTAAAGTCTACACATTGACGTGTCAAAGCCTTGAGTCCTTTGGGACGGAAACGTCTAAACAACAAACTAAAACGTAAATGTTATGAAGGGGACACTTATTTTTTTTATAATTGTCTTTATTAGATTAAGCAAAGAGTGAAAGCCCGCATATCAAATTGTAAAGACCTTAACAATCTGCATCTTTCGGGTAATTTAATGGTCAAAGATCATTTGGACAATTGCCCAAGATAAAGCTTCTTTGAAAATTGCATAGTTGAAAAAGACACTAGAGGTTAGGTAAGTCAAAAACTTCATGTTAGATCAAGGGGCTATTTATGAAACAAAACAAGGTCTAGTGATATTTCTATGTGGTTCAAGATCAACAGTTAGGATCTATTGTGATAAATAAACAAAAATCTGGCCTATACCTTGATTACAAAAGAATTAGGGGAGGAGCCAATAGTTGTACATGGTCTTGTGACACAATGTCCTAGCTTATTAGAAGCACTAAAATGAGATGGAGGCATAGTACTGGATGCACAGTTTTGCAAGTACCAAAAGAAAACTATCATAGGTCCAAAAACGACACATGATTTGAATTCAAAATTAAATAGTTGAGTGGCGCCAACTGCCTGTTATTTGCCTGCATTAATGGCTAAATTCTAAAGTATTAATACATAATTTTGCTACATTTTTCATTCACCAAGTGTGAAATACATCCTCGTAGCTCCTGCAATAAGTGCAAAGATACCCTAAAGCTTCTAGTTGTTGAAATAAAGGTTTCATGTGCAAATTAGGGTTTTGCAAGTAGGTTCACCAGTAAGTTTGAAATCAACCCCTTAAATTGATTTTTTGTTGTAATTTTAAAGCTTGGATAAGTTAAGTTATGTCTTAGCAGTTGGCTAGGGTTAGGAATTGCAAATTTATATTTTCATGTCAGTAATTTCTTCAAAACGAAACCAAAAACCCTAGATAGCCACTTTTAGAACCCTCTCGTCTCAAAGTCATGGAACATAAAATGGCCATGTCTTCAAAAGGATCAAACAAGAAATTGCCAAAGGATATAATTGCAAAATTACCTAGCTCCACTTATACTCAAAAGAAATAAAAGGGTAACAATACATTGTAATATTTCTTTGAAGATGTTTGTGCTAGACGTTGTGACCTTGTCTTCCCACTAGTTGGCTTTCAATTATGGAGAAAAGGCTACAAAAAAGCCAATGAAAACTAATTTGATAACTTCTCTACAATTTGAAATGCCCGCGGTCGTTACTTCCCACCCAAACTGCTTGACGGGGCCTGGGTCATCCACGACGTTGCCTGAGCCTGCGTTTGGGCTCACTAATGGGCTAGGGTTGTCTGCAAAGTCCAAGGTGGCTACCACTACTGAGTCATCTAGTTTGGATGTGCTTGCTTCCCCTATGGCCATTGGGTTGGAGGTTGTTGTGGGGAACTTTGTGCTAGCTTCTAACTCGCCCTTCTTGGATCCTGGTTCAGGTGGTGATGGGTGTTCCAATACCGTGGCTGCTAAGGTTGGGGCTCCTGCCTCTATCATTGTTGTTGTTGATGGGTGGAGCTATGCTCTTGCTACTAAATCTATTGGTCCAAAGATGAAAGCGCGTCCCTTAGCCTATGCCAAGACTGCTCCAGTAGTAGTGTGTGGCCCAGAGGTGGTGGAAAATGTTGAGTTCTACCAATGTTGTGGATTGATTTGTAGATTTACTGTTACTGCCCTCTCTTCCTAATCTACATCAACAAGTGTCAAATTCTTGGAGACCATTAGTTATTGGTAACATCGAGCTCTTCCCTTGTGCAAGAGGTTTTTTATTATTATTTTTACTTCTGATGAGGAACATGATTTAATATTGAGTGTTTACTTTGGGTGTGGGGGAATCACTCTCTCTTGGCTAAACCCTGGTCAACCTCTTTTAACCCTCTCGTTGAACCACTCAATGTGTGGCTAGTGTGGATTCACCTCCCAAACCTCCCACTACATTTTTGGGAAAATTCTTGCTTTGAGGCTATAGATAATTCTATTGGCTATTTCTTAAAGGTGGATGAGACTACTGCTGTGGTGAGCTGCTCTACTTTTGCTTGTATTTTGGTTGACATTGACATCTCTACTCCACTCTAGGGGGATGTGGTTCTAATGGTTGGGGATAGGCCCTGGACCCAATCACTAGATTTTGAGTGCCTTCCCTTTCGTTGCAGGAGATGCTTCTCCACTGGCCATTTGACCACTGATTGTTCTCTCTCCTGCCATAAGGGAGCTGCCACTTGGTGGAAAGATGCAAATGATGATCATTTGACTATCCTAGCTTCTAAATCTTCCTCTGATGAATTTGCTGATAATGCCCACCCCTTAGATAATCCTCTTGTTCCAACCTCTTCCATTCCAATGGATCCACCTCCTGTTGCTGAGTCAACCCTCATTGGTGGTTTGAACTCTTCTTTGACGGTTGTTGCTTCTGACATGCTCTAGACTAGGACTGCTAAGGTTGGTCAACACTCTGCTCTTGTTGAGGTTGTTGGTTCACTCTCTCTGAGGGTCCAATAGTGTCAACGCATAGTATTTTGGTTGACATTGACATCTCTACTCCACTCTAGGGGGATGTGGTTCTAATGGTTGGGGACAAGCCCTAGACCCAATCACTAGATTTTGAGGGCCTTCCCTTTCATTGTAGGAGATGCTTCTCCACTGGCCATTTGACCACTGATTGTTCTCTCTCCCACCATAAGGGAGCTGCCACTTGGTGGAAAGATGCAAATGATGATCATTTGACTATCCTAGCTTCTAAATCTTCCTCTGATGACTTTGCTGATAATGCCCACCCCTTAGATAATGCTCTTATTCCAACCTCTTCCATTCGAATGGATCCACCTCTTATTGCCGAGTCAACCCTCATTGGCGGTTTGAACTCTTCTCTAACGGTTGTTGCTTCTGACATGCTCTAGACTAGGATTGCTAAGGTTGGTCAACACTCTGCTCCTATTGAGGTTGTTGGTTCACTCTCTCCGAGGGTCCAATAGTGTCAACACATTATCCCTGATAATATTGTGGACTCCGTTCTTGGTGGTGGGGACCGCTCTAATTGTATTGTTTGGACAGTTGTTTGTCGATAAATGAAGAAACTCTCTGCAACCTCTTCTTCTCCATCCAATGTTGTAGGTGTGATGTCTACTCACACTTGATGTGGGTTACTAGTCGAGCGACTAGTCTGCTGTCAACGGTCCTTGTGTGACCTTGTTGTTTTTGTTTCTACCATCACCTCTACTTTTGTGTTGTGGTTTTGTAAGGGTCAACCCCCTTGTTAGGTTGCTTTAATAACAAAAATAACGCAAAGGAATAGAATCATGTTAAAAATATTTGGGATTACAATTTAGGAAGCCTTGTTCCAAATGTATTTGTAAATGTAGATTTGATAAGGGCACTCACTAAGGTTTATAATCCAGACAAAAGAGCAATATTGAGTAAAGATGGAAACCCCTAAGATTTAATCAATAGAGACACAATTAATGATGTTTTTAGACTTCATAGAGGCACCACATTGCTAATGGATGCATATGAGTTATCTAGGGAATTTACTACTATGCCAAAAAAAATTAGGGAAAGCTATTGGCATTTAGGCCACATAAATTGAGTAGGCAAGAGGGACAATTCACACATGTCGTGCAACCCCCCTATCATGAAGAATTGTTTGAAATATACTTCAAGGATACATATTATGCTTTGTGCAAGATTTTTGGCTTTGATGCAAATTTGAGGATCCCAAACTATAAGTTAGTTTTGCACGTGGACATTCAATCCAAGTGTCATACACTAGCCTATAAAATCCATGTTACTAAGAATTCTTATTAGCAAAGTGTGATGGATATCATTACAATTGTAAGTCATGGATTGAAAGTGTCATCATACAATGCATTGTGGGTCAATAGTTCAATGGTGCAATACAAGATATTCAAGATGTTAACAAATCAAATGAAGTGAATAACAACTAATTGATCCATAGTGTCAAATAGGTGAATAAATAGAAATAATCAAACTCTCATCAACTTCTTTACTTCTTGCGATATTAACAATATCTTTTTGAAATTCACAAATGCAGTAGATAGAATTAAATCCATGATTGTAGTATTCAAATTGTTTGATGAGTTAGTCATGGATGTCCAAAAAATATAGTTCGATTTATTGCAAACAGTTACTTGTGTTGTTCTTGGAAGACTTCTAACCCTTAATTTAACTCTAGTGGATATTGAAAGACTAATGATTTAAATAAGTAATGCAAAAGATTTACATTGTTACCAAATTCATTTCCAATCACACAAATGTGTTGCATATGATGTACTCCTCCATAGGAGATGTGGGACTACTTTGTCTAAGAGGGACAAGATTTGCTATGTCCTTGATTTGAAATCTATGAATGTGTTAGATAATATTAATATTTGACTATATTATTCAAATTATTTAATGAGGTGGTCATGGATGTAGCACCAATGCAATTGCTTGTCTTGTTGTCGAAAAAACTAGACCCTCAATGAAATGCTGAAGGACATTCAAATTTATTAACGGGTTAAAGAAAAATTGCAAAAAGTTCACATCATTACCAAATTCATTTACAATCATGAGGTTATTATATATAGGATATTTTCATTCAAAGAAGACGAGGAACTACTTCGACTAGGGGTGACAAAAATTGTGAAGCACTTTTTGCATTGCAAACTAAAAATGGATTGAAAGTGGATGTTCTTGCAAAAAATTTGGAGTCAAGTTTGACCAATCAAATAAATGGTAAAGATAGTGACAAAGTGCATTTTTTTGGAAAACTTTTGACATGAAGAGAAAGCAAACTAGGTTAATTCCATAAACTTTTGACAATGTTTCTATATTATGAACATGAGCACTACATGTGTTATCATCTCAAACCAATGCGTTTTTAAAATAATAGTGGATTTTCATGATCAAGAAGCTAAAAATCTTAAATGCATGGCAATGTGTACAATTCACATGCGAAAATAATTGTGTTATGTAAAAATGAATTCGAATAAGAGCAACTGTCGACTACAACAATAGATGACTAACAATTTTGTTCACTCCAAACTATACTTGAATTGGAAGAAAGCTCAAGTTTTGAAGTAATTGGAATTGTAATTATTGAAGTGCTAAATCTAATTTCTATATGGAAGATTAGGTATTGGAGAAGACCAACCAACTTATGCCAATGGGATCAATCTAACTTCTAAGTGAATTATATATGATGATGTCATTGATGGTGATGATCATGGACTCCTTCGAGAGTGCAATGGTGACATTGATGTGATTGAATGATTTTGAGAGGCTTTGACCCAAAATATTTGATACCAAGACTTGTGATACTTAAGGAGTATATCTCTTCATCGCATAGCTAGAGTAATTGTCCACGTCTAATGTTTTGGAACTTTTAGTTTAGTTTGCAAGTTGACTTTGTATAGGTAGATTGTAATTAAAATTCTGAAGTTTGTAGCATACACACCACATAGAATATATTGTGCAATGCAATGTAATCAACAATAAGAACATAAATGAGAAAATTGTAGTTTCCACATTTCAAAGGTTAAACTCCCATTTTCATTTGCTTTCTATATCTCTATACTATTGAAATGCCTCTAGATTTAAAAATATTATATTTTTATGTTAGAATAAGTAAAATAGAATCTTGTTTAATGAGTTGTACCTGTATGTGTCAAAGAGTTTTAGTTTAAAAATATAAATAACTGAAGATATGTCCCTTAGTTCTAGGTAGTTGTCAAGAGTCTAGTTACATGTATAGTTAGTTGTCAACAATCCAATTACATGTCAGCCATGACTAAGTTATAGTTTAGTGAGTTGTCAAATTTGTTAGATGAGTTATAGGAAGATGGTTGAACATGTAATTTGTTGATGAATAAACAAGTCGTAGTCATCGTCCTTTTGCTTCTTTTCATCTTCTATTTTGTATATGCTTTACTGTTCTATTTTTAAAAATTTGGTATCAAAGCCAAGTCTAAAGTTTATTTATTGTTGTTGTTTCAAAATATTTGGAGTGTTGAAGATGCAATATTTTGTAAAAAGAGGTGTTGCTTGCTAGAGTTTGTTGTTGCATATAATACTAGCTGAAGTGTTGGTCTCATTGGTGGAAATTGAGGGAAGAGTGCTGATTGTGATAGTGCCCTCAAGTGTAAGAAATTTGTTAAAACTTTTTTTTTAAGTTTTAGTTTAGTTTTGTGATGGCTAATCTCATAGATTCTTATCTAGCCAAATCCAATTATGTTAATTGGAAGTTCAAGATGCACACTTTAATGGAGGGACACAATGTGTGGACCATTGTAAATGGTAAATAGGCCAAACTTACAACACCAGGAGTTGTTGTTAGAGATTAGAAGAAAAGAGAATAAAAAACCAAGATTCTCTTGTGCATGTTAGTAAAGGATTTAGTCATCCCTCATATAAGAGACATTTCCACTTCTACTGGTACATGGTCAACTTTGAAAGGTTTATAAGAGATTACAAACACAAATATAATTCTATTTTTTAAGGAGCAAATTACTTTCAATCAAAATGGAAGTAGATGAAAGTGTTAGTGATTATTTATTGAGAGTGAAGGAATTGAGGGATACATTAGTTGATGTTGGTGAACAAGTTTCCAGTAATGATCTAGTAATTGTTACTTTGAATGGAATGATTACTGACTAGCATATTTTTATTAATAGTTTGGCTGCAAGGAAAATGCACATTTTTTTGAGAACTTGGTGGGTATCCTTCTACAAGATAAGATAAGATAAGATAAATTTATTAATGTCCAACGTAAGACCAACAAGGGTTTATGGGACATGAATCATACAACCAAAATAGCAAGAAACCAGTGGACCACCAAACAGTGGTCGGGGGAACATGCTAAAAGAACAAGGAACCAAACAAGAAGAAGTAGAGAACAAAGAACCAAGAACCACTAGGGCAAGGACTAGGGGTCCTTCCCAAGCGGAAAGAAATCCAACACAGAAGGATAGTGACCTCGGAAGAATATGGGTATGGACCCATCGCCGTGATCTGCTGGTGGTCTACCACTAATGGGTAGAAGCACTGCGAGGTCTCATGGATCTGGAGTGACCGATGGCGGAGGCACATGAGGGCCGCTTCACACCCTGAGCTGGGGGCGAGGGCGAGAAGAAATCCGTAATGAGCTGCTCGGTGACCTGCTTCTAGAGAAATAAAAAGCTGCAAGGTATGGTCACAGAGCTGTACCATCTCCCATAAATAGAGTACTAGACATCTCTGGTCAGAGTAACAAAAGAAGGAAGTCAAGGTGCTGCATTCTCCGAATAAGCAATAGAATCTCCCTCTGATCTCATAGTATATAGGGCAGCGGAAAATGAAATGTGCCTCAGTCTCAATCTCAGACAATGTGCATAAACAATAAATGTGATCCTCTTTGTCAATGTGATGATCAGTGTGCGCTCGCAGGCGGTGAGAGCTGACTCTGAACGATCCCAGTGCGATCCGAAGAGCATGACACCCACGCTGTGATAAATATCTGGGTTGAACAATGATCTCATCCTAAATGTGTAAGAAGTGCTCAGCATAAAAAGCCATCTTCGGATGTAAGCCCCCACTAGGGTTGGTCCAGGTCGAGATGATGTACTGCCTATAGATGTCAAGTCTGACATGCTCATTCAACTCTAGTCTGGACGGGAGAAGATGAGTCAGAGCATCCAAAGAAAACTGAAAGGGGGGTAGGTGATTAATATCAATCCCGATGGAACCCAAAAGGGAAGTGGCATGAGCATACCAACAATGAGTTCTAGGGGAGGTGTCAGATCTAGCCAGCTCAACAGAAGAGCAATAGGCAAGGTAAGAGTATCTACTTCGGTCATCCGAAGAGTTTGCGAAGCAATGTAGGTGGTGAAGAAACTAAACTAGATCGAAGATGGCTCCCAACCTAAAGGGATGAGCCCCAAACTCAGCTAGGATGATGTTGTGGGAGGTGGTACAATGACATCTGATGATACACCGAAGGAGGAGAGTCTGTATACGCTTAATAGAGGCCCAGTTGGAATCAAGAAGAGATGGTCCCCAAACAACAGAGCCATAGAGTACAGTAGGTCTAACCAAAGAATCCAGGAGGGATAAGTTGGACGAGGTGTCCTGAAAGTGGTGTCTAAAGCATTGTCTCTCGATCAGGGCGAGGGAATCCATCCCTTTGCTAATTCTAGGCTGAATAGAAAGTCTCAAACTGAAGCGAGGACTAGAAAACTTAACCCTGAGGTATGTGTATGCGGAGGCAATCTTGATCTCCTACCCCTAGAAGTAGAAGTGTAAATGTGAGGTCTTCAAGCAGTTGAAGACCATGACCCGTGTCTTCCCCAGATTAACCACAAGCTGTCTCAAATCACAAAAGGAGGCAAATATATCAAGAATTCTCCAGAGACCCTCAGGTGAGGAGGCTAAGAGAATCATGTCATTAGCAAAAAGAAGAATGGAAACTAAGACCTGCTGTAAATAGCAGCCATCACCTAGGAGAGACGAGTCTCTGATGAAGCCCTCGAGCTCGTCAATGTAGATGCCAAATAAGGTGGGGGAAAGAGGGCATCCTTGTTTCACCCCAATAGTGCTCTGAATAGGGTCTGAGAAGCCCTCCAGAGTCCTAAATCTGCCCTCAACATGCTCGTAAAGTCTCATAATGATAGTCAAAAGAATCTCAGATATCCCAATGTCTCTAAGTCTCTGAAAAAGGGCCACTAGGGGGACGGAATCAAACACCTTACAAAAGTCAATGAAGCAGCAATAAAATTTCACAGAGCGATAGCGAGCCTCCTCAATGATTTCTCGTAGTGTCAAAATGTGGTCCATGGTATGGTAATCTGCTCGGAAATCAGCTTGACCTCTAGCCTTGCAGTCCAATTTGTCAAGCTGTGAAGAAATAATAGTGTTCAATGTCGTGGCATAGAGTTTGGCAAAGGTATGCCCAATCATGATGGTTTTGTAGTTGTCAGAGTCCGAGATTGATCCAGTCTTGTGGATCGGATGAATCACATGTCTCGACCAAGCCTCATGGAAGCCAGTGCAAACCACTCTATTAAAGAGTGGGAAGATAAGAGACTAGCACTGTGATACCAAGCTTAAGGAGCTCCGCCTGAAAACCATCCTCGTCGGTTGCTCTACTGCATCTCATAGATCTAACGGCCTCATGAATGCTGGATGCGGTGAAGATATGGCAGTGAGGGGCAGTGAGGGGGTGGGATGAGGTGGAGAGATGGTTGGCCTGAGATGTCATAGAGAGTGGAGGTGTGGGAGATGAGGGAGGCAAGGTCGATGATGGAGGGCAGAGGGGGGTGCCACAGGAATAAGGTACGCCAAAAGAGCTTAGGATCCTAGATAAGAGTGTTACACAAGGCTTTGCACTGTAAAGCAATGAAAGAATGTTTCTTCACGTGAAGAAACCAATAGTAGGAGTAACGAAGATCAACAAAATTTGAAGGGAGGGACTCAAAGGCCGAACGTAAGCTGCAGTGGAAAGCTTTACAGTCATCGTTGAACCAATGGTTCATGGGGCAAGTGTTCTGACATTTAGCTATGAAGATAGGGCGATGTGGGATGGAAAGGAAAGTCAACTCCTAAATGGAAAGAACAAGAGAGAACACTAGTCAATTTTACCCTATTTTTCGACGAGGATTAGTCGAATTTTCAATACCCATTGGTCGAACAAATGACCAAAACTGTTGTCAAACTTTTTTTCGTCGATTATACGATAGGAAAAATCATTGTCAAAATTCTGACCTCCTTAGTGGTTGAATTACCGACTGAATTACCAGGAAGAATTGTAGATCAAACCTTTTATCTATGCGACCAATGTTCGTCAAAATTGCGACCAATCAGGGTCCATAATGTTGTTGGAATCGACATCGAACACATAGCATTCTCGTCGAAACACAAAACATAGTTTGTCTCTCTTGCAACGATATGTGGTCGAAATCGAAGTCGAACACATAGCATTCTTGTCGAAATAACTATTATTAAAACGTTGAAAAAGTGACCAATAATAATTTTTGGTTTATATATATATATATATATATATTATTGATGGGTTTCTAACCGATTTCTCTATAACAACAACATATACTAAAGTTGCATTGTCATTGGTTCCCAAGTATTTGTCTCTTTGACATTTGTTTCTCCATCTTTATACATTATATGACCATGCATCTCTATTCTTCATTCAATAGTCATTTGATTATTAACTTAATGTACGGCTACATCTAATATATTAACCTAGCGGGGTGCTTGTATCTACCTTCCCTATCCATACTTCATTCCTTAAGACTTAGTAACCATACATGAGAGAAGAAACACAATAGGTCTGCCTGAAGCTATCTCACACTAAGCCCAAGAGCAAAAATTTGGGGTCCTTACCTAGTGGGGTGCTCGTGTCTGCATTCCCTATCCAAGCTTCATTTCATAAGTCTCAGTAACCATTATTATGGAATTGGCAAGATGGTTGTAATAGAGGATCTTTGATTGTACTATCTAAGCCCAAGAGTGGAACTTTGGCCCCAGTGGCAAGCAACATGGACATCCATTTGGGGTCCCTACCTAGATGGCAATCCTTATGATCTCTGAGTTGTCCTTTGGAAGCCCTTCAAATTCTTCCTCATCTATGGATATGGATATAGTTGTCCCACCTCCACATCTTCGACCTAGACTTCTTTGTGATGTCCCCTTTTAAGATAACTTATGAAACCAAGAAAATTAACTTGCAAAATCAAAAGCAAGAGACATATTTCCTCCATGATGCAGGTGCAAGAGTATTGATGATGACAGTTCATAGTACTATCCATGAAGACTAGAAGAATAGAAAGAGAGCTTCTGCATGACAACGATAACATTGAGATCTTGCCATTTTTCCTTATAAGACATGTTCTCTCAAGCCTCCTTACTTGAGGTTGACTCAGTAGCCCTGTCTAAGCTAAGAATGATTAAGAAAGCAATGAGAGTAATGACCATCAAGAGCGTGGGTCTGGTGATAATAGGGAATAATAAGGGGCAGTAAACAAGTAATCAGTACATAGTCCTTAAGAACACAGTATAGAAATATCAAAGTAGAAGTCTTAATGTTGACACATTCTATTATGATAGAATTCAATGGGCCAGTCATGATGAATAAAAGGAGTCCATGAATAGGACAGAGATGTACAGGCCCATCTTGACAAATTAAAAGAGAAAGAGAGTAAAATGTTGATGAAACTTTTCTAAAGCACACATAACAACCTTATACATAGTAAAATTGAATGCAGGACAGTCTTTCAAAGGAAAAACATATATGAAAAGATTCAAATTACATGTGAATACCCTCCTAAGTTGGGCTTTGTAGAGATAATGTGTCTCAGAGAGAAGAGTTGTGTAATGCATCATCCCATACATTAGGTTTGGGTGTTGGCATACATTGTATTGACAAAGAAAAAGAAGCTTTAGGTATGCCAGGTAACATGGTAATATGTGTGCATCTTTGCCCCTACAAAATGTTGTGCTGAGGGTTACGAAAAGTAGGTTAGCTTGCAAAATTGAATCTGGAGAGAAGCCACATAGTGTCTCTACCCATTAGAAGTTGCAGAAGGTTGCCAGGTCATCAAAGAATGAAGTATCATTAAGTGTTCAACGTAGGAAAGACTTAAATGAAGAAGGCAGTTTATGAAGCCTTAAAGAAGACCTCTTTCCATGCCTCAAAGAGACCTAACTCACCTTGAACTCAATAGGAACATAGCCTATATGCAGGGAAGTGACTATATTAAGGAAATAATGAGTTAAGAGGCAGAGATCAATCTATGACACATGTAGCAGATAGTTTTGAACAGTTCCAACCATTTAGGAGAGTGGAGGTAGCATCTTGGAGCCTTTATAGGAGCTGACACAGGAAAAATAGATTGAAAAGTATACAATCCATTTGTCAAACCCTACAATAGAATGGAAGATTTTTCAATTTTGAATTTGTAAAATATTTCATATCACAAAAAACTAACCAAAGACAGATTATTAAATTGTTCATACCCGTGAATAATTATTCCTTGTGTCTAAAATTCTCTTAGACATTGCTAGCTTTCCTTTTGGATAGGTCTTTTGGTTCTGCATCCTAGGTTCGGTCACCCTTATTGTCAAAGTTGGCTTTAAGTCCTTAGATGTTACCCTTTCTATTATCCCTACCTTGGACTTATTTTGTGTGAAATTAGGACAACCTTGGCTCAATGGCATGAAAGCTATTCCTTCTATCATCAATAAGTGTTTAAAGTTTCCCCACAATGAGCAAGTTATAACAATAAATCAGTCTCTTTAGCCCTTAACTACAAGGGTGGTAGACCCACCTGATGAAGAGACCAACCTCAGTCCATGAAGGAGCCATAATATCTGCAACAGTCAGCAAATGTTGGTGAGTTGGTTTAGTGATTACCAAGGAGAGTATTGATGTTGTTGATGTTCTCATCATTGATATATCACAAGATTATAAATCTCTTTCAACAACCATACAATCGGCTGTCACAATGAAACCTATGATGAATGAAAGTTCAGATTATTAAGTTTGGTTGGGCTTATTCACCTTTGGTTGTCAAGCTCTGCATCACTCCAAGTCTCAATTAACACTATGAATTATGATCTATGATACCACTTATAAATGTTAAGCTTATCCAATTGATAAGATATATATGACAATATCATTGCTATCTCTAATTTGACAATTGGATATATGCAAGGTGATTAGGTCTATATATAGGTAATGCTAAGATTATCTGGATTAATATGTATAATCTATAAATAATATTGTGGATATGATATTAAATCACTGTTGTATCTTATGACTTTAGGAATTATGCAAAGTTAAGATATTCCAATTTGCAGATATTCATAGAGATCTCTGCTCTTCCTGAAGTATCGATATAAGCTATACAATGAACCTCCCTCTAATGATAGCAATGATGTTATATAGTGTTGTGTCTGATATGTCGATATAACCTTGCAATTATGAATATGAGGCTCTACTTGATATGGCAATATCATAGTACAAGCATGAATTACCCAAGTTATGCTTTTGGCGTTGAAATACGAGCATGACAAGACTTCACAAACAAAATGAATTGGAAACTTAAGACAGATCATGTAATGCAATGAACCTTTGGAAATATAAAATAAGAAACTGAGTGTTGATATTAAAAGGGCATACATACTAGTAACAACAATTTCCCTCACATCATTTCTTCTCATTGCCTCATCATACTTTTCCCCAAGTGCACCAAGGACTGCAAATAAACAAGATAAACAAATCACAAGCATATAGCGATGTTAGAATAGTAAAATAATACTTTGACATAAGAAAAAAACTACACAATATTAAAACATGACATTGTGCTTTAAAAACTAAAAAGGTAATAATATGAGACCATTCATTAATTAGCTGTTTAAATTTTCATTAGTTGAGAATTGATAGCCATTGTCAAAAGGACAAGAAACTCATCAATGTCCTTGTCATTCCCATGGTTTAATGTGTAAAGGACAATGACATATACAAACAAATCAGTGTTTATAGATGGATTGACAATGAACAAAGAGGTTTCAAAAAATAGTGATGTGTACACTATCAAAGAACATTGTGGTATTCACAATCAAAGAACAAAGATGTGCTCAAGGTTATAAAACAGTGATTTGTTTTAGAATGTGAAGAGTGCAGTAAGAACAGTAGTAAATAATGTTGCAATAACAACGAATGTAGGACAAAGATGTAATGGAAGTGAAAAAATAGTGATTGTTCAAGGGTTTTGCTATACAAAGTCAATGGTGAACAAAAATTGATACAAAACAATGAAATGACAGGATCCACGAGGAAGATGAGTTGTTCACCATTCTTGATGTAGAAAAGTCAACAAGATCGGTCGAAGGCCATAAAAAAAATCAGTCACAATTATCTAGGAACTATGTTAAAGCACTGTCCCAAGAAATGATGAAGGCGTGTTTTCAAGAACAGAGATGGAGTCTTTGTTTTGACAGAGGGGTCACATTTTAGAGAGGGATGACAAGAACCATAATACAGAGGTATCATTTATTATTTTTTCATCATGAATATATAGCATGGTGAGTTTGTAAATGATTTTCATAAAGAGCAAAAAAAGATACCTAATAGGAACATAGTAAAGTATCATATGGGGCAAATTAGAGGCCAAAAGGACATCAAGTGACAATCACAAGAACCTTATTGCAAAAATAATGGTCAAGTGGGCTTAAAGACAATGTTTCTATAATGCATTAGCAATACATAACAATGATTAGTAAAGTGTGCAAAAAACTAGTGATAGAGTGTCAATATGCATAGAGGTCATAACAATAATAAATGTTTATAACAGTGCTTTTAATAACTCTCCAAACATTTGAGAATGCAAGATACCTGTAACTATGAACTTCATTTCAACTTTCTAATTGGCTGTCACTATTAACTCTAAGCTTATCTTTAAAGTTTGAGCTTCACTTGGTTTCGAGAATAGTTTAATATTCTCTAATTAACAAAGCCAACCACATGAAGGTGTAAGCTCATTTGGCCCCTCCCCCCCCTCTAACATCACTCTAAATTCCCCATTAACATCTAATAACATTCATTCATTCATCGATTTTTGAAATATAACATTCAATCATTATAATCACATGATAACATTCATTAACACATAAAATTCATTAACACACAACATTCATGAATAATTCATTAACACATCATTCATCAACTTACTAGTACACAATTACATCCATTAAGACAACGTTCTTTCATTACAAAAAAATGTTAACTATAATAATTTCTTTTTGGGTTTCTTACTATTTTTTTTCATGTAATTTCTAAGAGGAAGATCAATGTCCTTGTCATTCCCCTCCTCCATTGTTTATAATGGCAATGCATGTCTCCTCCTCATCTGTTCAGGAACAAAAGGCCGCTACGCCAAAGGGGGGTCCATTGCAATAACAACTACATCATGAGTTAAATTCACACATAATTAATTTAAAAGAACAAAACATAGATTTTCTTTACCTGAATGTGCCACATGATCTACATGGTGATCACTCTGAACATCCTCCGGCACTCGTTCATCGTGACATTTTGTATCCTCTAAAATATACACAAAAATTTTTACACCAAGTTCAATTTAAGATGTTAAATTGTATTAATAATTATATAATTAATTTTAAATAGCAAATGAGCACCTCCATCGACACTATGATGCACATCATGGGCTTCATCATGCGGTGTATGATCTGTGTTACGTTTAAGAGGCTGCATTGCAATGTCATGCACATTATTATCAAATAGATTGTTGCTCAAGTATTTAATTTCTAATATATTTTTTGGCATACTTACCTGTTCACATGATGCAGGAGACTCTTGGGTTGGGCCAGTGGAAGCTTGGCGTAGGCATTCAATGACTACTTGATAGCCTTCCTTGAAGGAAATTTTTTTGTGTTCTGCTGTGGCCTCTAAATTAAATTCAGAGCCTTGCATTTTTTGATTAAACAAAATTATTTGCATTTTATAAATAATTTTTCTCTGCAATTCATTTACTGCTACTTACAATTCGTGCATTAATTTTGGAATATCCACCAGAGCCAAGTTTGTGCTGCCCAATCTTTTGCAACTTGGCCTTTGTTGCCTTTGATGTGTCCTGCAACCTATGAAAAGTTTGAAATATGTTAGATGATATAGATACAAAGATCACTAATTAGTGCATTATTACATTGTACTAGTAGTTAATACTATTGCATACCTTCTTCTCTCATTTGGTGGTGTAATTCCTCTTTGAGCATCCTCTTTCTCCTTTGCATCCAAAATGAACTCACTCTAATCCCTCACTGGAATAAAGGGAGGACGCTTGTACTCTGGGTTTTGGACGAGACTCCTAAATGAGTCCCTCACAATCTTAAGATGTTTGCAAACTTTTTCTAAAATTTTCTTCTCCTCAAAAAGATTACTACCAAACTCATGCTCTAAATCTTTAATGAGTTGATCTTTTAATTTTTTGTTTTGCAAGTTCCACCTTTTAAGAAAAAACACAAAATTGTTAGATAGAAAAATTAACTAAAGTTGTGTAGCTTGAATATAGTAAAAGAAAAGACCCAAATGAAAGAAAAAATACTGTACCAATTAATGATATGAAAAAAAAAATAGTGGGATAGGGTTAGTTCACTTATGATGTTCCACCTTGTACGTATGGTGGGCCCGAATATCTTTAGTGCGAGGTCATAAATCGTCTTATAAAATGAATCATTTCTTGCAAAAAATGTCATGGGATAATCAATCCAAAATTTGTTATGAATAGGTAAATGCATATTACAATATAAAAAATAATAATTTTAAAGTACCTGGAAGCTTAGGACATTTTAAAGGCATCAATTCATTATTGTCAATCAACAATGTCGTCTGCATAACTCTCGTGCTAGAAAGACGGGTAGATCCAGGAAATGATGGTGAATTATCACCAATACATGTACTCTGATCGGTATCTGACGTAGCAGACGACGCTGATGTATCTCCTACTCCACAAAATTAATCCACTATGTGATGCACCCAAGATTAAAGTACAAATTATCAAATCATAAGTAACACAAAACTAAATATAGCAAAACAAAGATTTACTAGGCATAGACCATGAAGGCATTGATGTTTGCATGCTCCTTGTTGCCGACATTGCACTCGGCAATCTCTGATGGATGTCCGTCGACCTCCTAGGAGGAGTTGCTTGCACTTGATGACCTGAACAATACATTGTTAGCAAAGACATTCTGAAATAATAAAAGTAAGAGTTAACTTAAGAATTTTTTGAATGTTCCAAAGAAAAAATTCCTTGTAACTTGTCAACTAAAAGATTATTTTACCTGAGGCGGTCGGAGCTTTGCTAGTACCGGCCTCACTGCGTTGTCCTTAACCAGGTACTTGAGTTTCCAAACAATCCTGTAACAAGAACACATATTACATATTTTACTTCACAACATAAAAGAGTATAAAATATAAACCTTTATTGAACTTTTGTTATAACTAAAGATTCATTACTGCTTACTTCATAATGACGTGCTTGCGCCATCAATTTAGATAGCCTCTTTAGCATGTCCTCGGTTGGATTTGCTTCATCTAAAATGCTCATAATTTCTAAATTGATAATTTTTAGTTTTTTTCTCAACATAGTTGTTATATTAGGCGTTTCTGCGATATTGTCATCAGAAGGGGTAGCTATTGCCTCTGTTGCTGCAGGTGCTTTTCCCCTATCCTGAACATCAAATTATGACAGGAATATCAGTAAAACTATCATAAAAACTCTAAAACCCTAAATAAAATAATGTAACAATATAACATTTTTCAACTATCTAATTTAAACAATTTCCATAAGGCTTACCATTGCTGAAGAATAGGTGGGAGGAGCATCCTTGTGGCCTCTATCATGTGGGGGATCCATATCATCCTGTGACAAAGATTAAATATAAAAACTTCAGCGAACTGAAAGCAATAGACTTAGCAAAAAAAAAATATTAATAAAATGGTATATAGTACTTACCACCCTCATGATAGTAACTTTATTTGTATCTATGCGATTTAAATGGTAATCTATTAGCAGTTCTTCCCCTGCACTTATTGATTTTATCGCACATACAAAAACTTGATTCCCCTCACGCGCCTCAAATATGCAATTGGGTTACTTATTGTATGCACCCAAAAATGGTCGCCTAGACTTTGGGCCCCATTTATTTGATTTATCAATCCTGAATCATTTTTATCAATAATCAATATTTTCAACAATATCAATTTCTTGATCAAATCTTAATTTCGATCATATATTGGATTTTTATCCTTGGGCTAACCATTTATCCTAAGTCTTTATTTGATTAAAAGGAATATTTCCTCCCCTTTCAATTAAATAAAAAGCCCCCACTTTCCTCTTATCCTAAGTTGCACAAATAAAACATTATTCTTATTTTATAAAAAGGGAAAAGCACTTTTTGTCTCACATGAGGCTCAAAAGTCAACACTTCACTCTCATTGGAGGATACTTGTGCACATGGATTGCTCCTCTTTCAAACTCCACCGCTGATTAAGACCTTTTGCCTCTTAATCTCAATGGTCCATTCCTTTGCATTTCTTATAAAAGGAGAGCTCTCTCCCTCATTTGCATATCCGTTCTCTTTTATGCATATCCTTGTTTTATGCTATTGTTATGCTGCAGGTTTTGGAGCTCTCTTTGAAGACATTCAAGCTTTGAAGCCTTGACATTTTTAGTTGCATTTCATAATAGTTTTGCTCTCATAGTTACATTCATGGCATCATAGATTAGATTTCCTTTTATGCAATAGAATAGATCTCACATAGCTTAATTAGGGGCTTGGAATCTATTGTATTTCCTTTCATAGCTTAGTTTGTACTTCCATTTTCATAGCATAGCTTGCACATTTGCATCTTCATTTTAGTTGCATTGCATTGCATTTTCATTCTTGATTCTTGAGGATATTGGCATTCTTGTCCTTGTCTTCACTTGAATCTCTCATTGTATGGTTGACTAGCAAGGTCACTTTCTTGTAGCTCTAGCTGAGAGCAAAATTCATAGTCCCTTGCAACTCCATGCATAGAGAGCTATGAGCCGCTTTGTGAGGCCTCACTCTTGAGCAACCTTGCAAGTAATGGTTCATAGAAGTGCACCATTTTAGTGTGTACATTTCTGGCGCCCACCGTGGGGCAGAGTAGATAGCTTTGTTCTTTTATTTGATGCATTTTTCGTCATTTTCGGATTAATTTTCGAAAAAATCTGCGTCTCTGGTTTTCTGTCTCAGATTATCGTGCGACACTTCTCAGAAATATCCCGCGATATACTTCCTGTCTTGGCGCGATAGTTCGCGTGAAAAAAGTATCGCACACCTATATTGAAGTCTATCGCCTGGCATCGGGTGAAGTATCGCCTGGCATCGTGCGAAGTATCGCTCGACTGGGGAAGTATCGCCTGGCTATAGGAAGAAGTATCGCACGATACTGGTGAAGTCTGAGGTATATCGCCTGATCTAACAGTGAACTATTTTGTATCTTGCAAGTTTCGGGTTCTTAGCTATCTTTTTGAAATTTTCTGAAATTTCCAGCATTTTCAAATCCGTGCCACTCTGGAAAACGGGTGCCCATTTTTTTTTGAAATTTTGCAAATGGTATCAAAAGTTTAAGTGTGATATATCGTTGGAAAGGTTTTTCCGAGCCTAATCCAACCATGATGGTTTCATTTTCAGATTTTATTATTTGATTAGATATTTTTGCAGATTATCTAATTTTTCATATACTAATCATTGGTAGATTTTGGATTTTGATTCTCCTAACTCTTGTTGGTCTAACAAGTTGTGGTTGTAGGTGCTCTCATTACTTGAAATTTGTCAAAAGAATACATGTCAAAGAGGGCTACTAATGGTTTTTGTAGGGCTGCCCAAGCATAAAAACAAAAAAAAAAAAAGTTCTTGCTTATTTATTTGCTTTTCTTTCAAGTGTGGCATTCACTAATTGTATTAGGCATCTTAATACCTTGTTGTAGGAATTTTGAGGTGGTAGGAGAAGTATGCTCTTCACCTTTAGGTGAATCAGAAAATCTTGACCCATCTTAAGGTTTTGGAAGCAAGGGGGTAATTGATCTCTTTTCTTGGTGTGTTTGGGAGAGATTTTTGAGATAGGGGAGTATGCTCTTCACCCTTGTGGTGAATCAAAAACCTTGAACCTCAAGAGTTAATCCAATTTTTGTTTAGTATAGAAATCCTTTAGCGGGCCTGCTCTTGAGCAATCAAGAGGAACGACCCAAGTGGGGACAACCTTGTCATCATTTTACTTGGTGGCGAGTGATTCCAACTCACTATAATCTCAAGGCTATCGAGGACACAAAACCTTGGTAGACATAACACTTGTCTTCGCTTGATGTAAGTACTTGTGGGATTGTGACCATGAGGAAAACATTGAGCAAGAATGCTTAAGGTACTCTTGAGGCCGCGAGGTCCTAGTCCTTTACGAGGAGCAAGAGGGGTGTTGTGAACGGAAATCCTTATTAAGAACCATTAGATAGAAGCCACCTTATTTTAGCCGCTTATCTTCTTAGTGCAAGGATTGATCCAAGTGGTTTACCCGGATCACCTTAAGATACTCACCATATGTGCCCCTTTGGTTGTGTTGTTTGACATTTCCACGACAAAGCCAATATCTCTTGTGGGTAACCACTTGGTGTGAGGCAAGGGGGCATCAAGTTGTGGGCTAAGTTGGTAAGTATTGAGCCTTGTCTTGTAGGAAGGTATTGCTTGAAGTGTTCTCGAATGTGCTAAACCAGTGTAAACGTTCTTACATACAAACGATTGGTAGCATTCATAGGGTGCTTTTTCAATTTTGATATCACAAGTGCTTGTCTTGGCAAGGTTGCTTTTGCCCTTGTTTCAAGTGTTTGAAGACATGTTTGATCCTCTACTATTTGCAAACCTGTCCAAATGCTATTAAATTTGTGATTGACATCAGACATTTTCACCCTAACATTCAGAAAATCCAAAATCAGACCTTAAAAAAATCAAAATTTTGCACAAATCAGTATCACATTAGCCAAAGAGAAATATCGCATTAGAAGGTTGTTCTTGGTGAGAAAGTTTATCTCTAGGATTGTTAGCTACATTCTTGGAAAATTTTAGTACTCTTATTGCCCAAATAATTTTCATTTAATCTCAATTTCAATTATATTTTGGCCTAGCCCAACCTCCTGGTTCAAAAGTGCAAGGGTAGTCACCCTTTGATTTGAAGCACCTCTTTGACAGTGTTGGTAAAGCCCCTGCTTCTATCTTTTCATTTCTCTTTGGACAATAGAGAACTTTGATTATCCTAGTTTGGTGTTGACATTTTGTGAGGTCATCCTATTACCAGTCTTCCTTGGTCAATCCAGATCTTAGATCCTAGGTGTTGTCATGTTGCTCAACATCTCAATGAACATTATGGTATCAATTGCACAAGATGGCTCTTAGTCTTCTTCTTTCTTCTCCATTTCCCATGTTCTTCTAAAGTCTTCTACTCCCATGGGAAATTCTTCTTCTTATTCTTCTCCTTGATTCTTTTCCTCTTATTATCTAGTCTACTTTCTTCTATTCATCTATTCATTTCTTCCATGCTTGGTTCCTCCTCTTCTATAACCATGAATCTTGACTATCTAGCTTTGGAACCTTTATTAAGAATAGATGATCTTGAGCTCATTGACATATTTGAAAAGTGTTGTTCTTCCAAAATTCTCATGAGTGATGAATTTATAGCAAAAATAAAAGAAAAGATGATTAAATCAGATGCCTTTGCTAGAATCATAAACATGATCATATCACGATCTTCTTCTTCCAAACATTCTTCATCATCTAAATCTTCTCATTCTTCTTCACCTTCCAAGTCTTATCATGACTCTTCCAGACATCATTCTCATTCTTCATATTCTAAGTCTTATCATGATTCTTCTAAACACTATTCACATTTTTCATCTTCCAAATCTTATCATGACTCTTCTAAACATTATTCAAATTCCTCATCATCCAAGTATTCTTCTTCCACTAGGTCTTCACTTTCCTCTTCTTCACGATCTCATTCTTCTTCTACTTCTCCTAAGAGTCTTACTTCTCTTCAGAAGACATACCATAAAGAGCAATGTGATAGTCCTTGTGATGTCTCTTGCACAAAGAGTGACACACCTACCTTTGATGACTATGATGACTATGATGACTATGATGATGGACAATGTAGCAATACTTATGGCACCTCTATTCCTAAGAGTCCTCCTCGTCGTGTGCTTAGGCTTACTAAAGGGTCATCCTATTGGGTAGATTGTGATGGGGATCCATATGATTCTGATTTTGAGAGAAATTATGATATTTGTTGTGAACAATATGATACATCTACTTCTATTGAGGAAGAAAAAGCTTTCCGTGCTGATTATAAACGAAGATACTATGAGCATGTCTTGTCTAAAAACTCTCATGCTGAAAATAAAGATTACACTCTCCAGCAAGATCATGTTAATGCTGAACTTTTGTCTTGTGATGGTCCACTTCCATCCACCACTTCCTCCAATACCCACACACTTCCTAAAGCTTCTGAGTCATCCAAATCTTTCACAAATCCTTCATCCAACAGAAGTCCTAATGCTTTCCATGCAGTTCCCTATAGTTATCCTCAAGGGCTACCTCTTAAAGAAACTCAAGCTAACCTTCACTTGGCTGCAAATACTTTCAATAATGTCGAACCTAAAGAGCCTAAGCCTTCATCCACTATAATGCCTATTTCAGCCAGTCCTTCACCACCTCTTCCAAAGTCTTCCATACAATCCCAACATGCTTCCTTGTCCTTAGAAGTGGCTCCATGTCAAGAGGACTCTAAAAATGATAAAGAAGATAATATAAAGAAAGATCAAGATCAAGAACCCTCCA
The DNA here is from genome assembly GCA_027943335.1 of Chamaecyparis obtusa. Lineage (NCBI taxonomy): Eukaryota > Viridiplantae > Streptophyta > Pinopsida > Cupressales > Cupressaceae > Chamaecyparis > Chamaecyparis obtusa. The sequence continues at coordinate 2,624,540 of BSBK01001966.1, forward strand.
TGTCATCCAATTCTTTTCATGATGTCTCTTATCCGTTTCATGGTTCTTTCGATCCTCTACGCTCTTCTGCATTCATTCCACCATATCCTAAGCAAGATCAAGCTACTACTTACACTATTGAGCTTATTGATAATCAAAATAACCTTACCACACTTGCGCTTTCCAAAGATGATGTTTCCATTAAGGTTATTAAAAATGGTGTTGTTACTTCTGATGTTAAGTCTATTGAAAATCAAGAAAAAAATGATGCACTTATGCTATCCAAAGCAACTTGTCAAGATCAAAGTCTTCCATCTTCTTGTTCTACCACTCCATGTTCAGTTCCACTTTCTGCTCTTCCTAAGTCTTTGCAAGCTTTGAACAATCCTATCAATGAAGTTGCTCCTATTCAAGATGTGCATGATCTTGTTGAAAATCCTAATGCTCACTCTAAAGATGCTGATATCCTTGGTTATCATATAGATGCTGATGAACTTATTGATTATCCTTTTGCATCTCCCACGTCCATCCTTGGACCTCCTCCACCAATACTAAGGGCTTCATGTCTTCCTTCCATCTTGGGCCCTTATGTCCCTTCACTTTCCCCTCCTAATTCTCCTAATTCGTCATCCATCTTGGGTCTTTACGTCCCTCCATCTCATATCTTTCCTCAAGATCAACATAGATACATACCCTTGAAGCCTTTTCATCCATCCACCCATCGAAACCAGTCGTATTTTCCTTCTTCCACAAGTCCCAAGTCTTTTGGAAGTAACTTGAATATTCAATACAAGAAAAAGAAACAATATAAGAATCCATCAAAAAAAGAAGATCACCATGTCCCCTCTAATCGACATGGGGGCATAAAGTCAAAAGAGATATCCAAGAAGAAAACTACAAGACAAGTATGGGTTCCAAAATCTATCATTCGAGATATTCTCTCTAAGACATCAAAAGGAAATAAAAAGCCTAAGGCTATATGGATTCCAAAATCTCTCTTGAAAGAGTCTCATATTGAACAAAAAGTGAAGTTGACATTCAAGCTTCCAAAGGCTTCCACTTCATCTTTTTCCAAAAACATTCTTTCATTCCATGCGCCTGAACCACAACCTCTGCTAAACATTTTCCATATTCCTTCTCGTATTCCTTCATTCACATTTGAGAATTATAACAAGTACACCAATCCACTCTTTGAGGAGTCAAATAGCAATAATGAACCAGAATGTGGTTCACATTTGGACTAGAATATGGTTTACGTTTCCTCCATTTTTCCCGCCACCCTTCAAGGTGTGTGTGTCGATGTTGATCTTGCCTTCTTTCCAGCTATCCTTTTCACATTCCTTCCATTCATCATCTTTCTACCTTCTCTCATTTTTCCTTATTTGCCTATTCCTTCTGCATCTTCCTTTCCCCTTCAGCATCTTTGAGCATATTATTTTGAATCCTTGGCATATCATGGTTTATCCTTTCAAGGAGCATTATCTAAAAGCTTGCTTTCTTCCAAAAAATTATAAAATTCAAAAAAATGGAAAAATTTAAAAAATAGCAAAAAAATTAAAAAAAATAAAAAAAAATTGAAAATGTGCCATGGTGAAAACCTGGAAACAGGCACCTTGGTAGCAAAAGTAAAGAGAAATAAATTCGTCCTATGGTGAAAACCACTCCCTTGTGGCACCTTGGATAAGTACCGTGATGAAAACCTGGCAATCAGGCATCATGCGTAGTTCTTCTACATATTTCATCCATTCCATCTTCTCTCTTTGATCTTGACAATGTTGACCTATACATGAACATTTGGCTATTTTGTGAGCTATCTTACAATGATCTTGCTTTCACTCCTTTCATGTTTCGCCTTCATATTTTCCTTCATTCATTCTAGCCTTTTGCTATCCTTTTCCCCCTTGGTCTTGATCTAATAAAAAGAGTAAAATACGATGTTATGAAGTCTCTTGACATGTCTACTCCTTTGGACTGCATTCCTTCCTTCTTTTTCATTACACTTTTGAGGCTTATCCTATGCTATCCTTTCATTGCTTATCCAAATGTGCTTTACATGACCAAAATTTTTTCCCTAGCTTGGGTACTCTTGAGGAGTTTGTCTTTGAGGATTTCTTCCCTTCACTCTCCTTCATTCTCATGTCTTCTATCTTTTCCACCAGCTTGCTTATCCATCTTGTCCTTCACCTTACTAGACATTGGGACTGCACGATGTGATCTTGCTTAAAGAGTTTGATGCCCATTCTGTCTAGGGGCATCCTTTGTACATATTTTATGATCCTGAAAAAATTCCAAAAAAAAATTGATATATGATGCTGAAAAAATCCTACAAAGCATAAAAAGTCCTGAAAAAATACAAAAAAATCAAAATATTCAAAAAATCAAAAAAATAGAAAAAGTACCTTGGTGAAAACCTAGCAATAGGTGCCTTGGTAGAAAAAATAAAAATAAAAATAAAAATGAAAAAAGAATCCAAGTGGTGAAAACCTGGAAACAGGCGCTACTTGAGGCCTTTGTACCCCTATTTGTTAGCATGCGTCCTCGACACTTAACCACTTTCCATCATGGCTTGACCTTATTTGGCCTAGTCTGGAATTGGTCTTTGTCTTTGTCTAGGGGGCATAACTGTTCGCATAGGTCCTTTTGGTGCGTTTGTCTCTTGGGGCATTTCACAACAGGTGTTTTTCAACACCACCCCAAACAGTGTTTTTCAACACTACCCTTGCGTCGAGTGTTTCTTAACACTTATCAGATGTCTTACCCAACAGTCTCGCATGATGCGATATTTCCCATTTGCAGATAAGATACTCAGAATTTGACTCTATGACCAACACACACGCACTTAAACAATCAACTCGCTGACGATATGATGACTTTATTTTTCTTTGTGTGCTGTCTATGAGGATTTCTTTGATGATGATCTCTCCCTGAGAAGTTTTCGATGATGCATAGCTAGAAGACTGAGGGAATGAGAACATGTTTTCTTTCTTTATCTGCTTGCGGGTATATTTTGTTGATCCTAACTGTCATGAGCATTTATGCTGGTCCTACTTGACACTATGGATTGACAAGGTATTATCCTTGACTGTTTTGCGAGTGCATGCTTTTAGCTATCCTGACTTTCATGTGTCTTGATACAAGCATAATCTCTCCATATCAAACTTAGGTAGTCTTACTGCATTAGTCATCTTGACCTATATGTCTTTGATGCCTAGGTAAGATTTCCACATTTCTATCTGATAAAGATCATATTCATATCCACATAGTAATGCTAGTGTGCATTGTATGATCTTACGACGCTACCAATAACGCTCGATGATGATAATTAGATGTCTATAAGCGTTGTGACCTTGCAAGTCAACCACTTTCATAGTAGTTTGCATTTTTAGGTTCATGTTAGTCTAGTGTTGCATTTTGCATACGGAGAGAGCGCTCCTTTTCATCATTTACGGACTAGTCAGTCAACTGTGTTCATCTTCTAATTCTTCTTGATCATATCTTTCATTTCTAATCTTTCATATCACATCATTTTCTATCCATTTTCGGACTCGAAATCGAAATCCGAGTCGCATTTCCAAATTTTCCCCCTTCTTCTGAGTAATTGACTGACCTTTTGAGGCATAATTTGATTTTCGGTGGAATTTCTTCCTTCCATGTCTCTCAAATTTTCTAGTCTTTCATCCACTCTATTTCTAGTCTTCTGTTTCTATTCTTCTACTTCCTCACTGGGACATGTTTCATTGCCTAATGGTTAACCTATTGACCCTTACCTTCGATTGTGATTTCATTCTGATTTGATCAAATCCTTATCCATTTGCTGTCTCCCCTCTACCTGATTTCGATTTTGATTCCGAGGGGGCAGTACCTATGGGATTCTCATCCTTGATTTCTTGATGTTCTTGATTCAAACATCTTTTGAGATTCTTATCTCCCATTTTTAGACATTGATTATTGCCTAGCAGCGACGGTGATAATTTTGTCTAAAGCTTGATTTGCACCTAGCAGCGACGGTGTTGGTCTAAGCTTTTGTTTATGTTTTGTTCGGATGTGATCCCGAATCGACCTCATATCTGAGTTGTTTTGTGATCCCAGATCGATCTCACATTTCAACTTCATTCTTTGACTACATGTGTTCCCAAATCGATCACACATTAGTCAAAGAGGGGCAAATGTATGCACCCAAAAATGGTCGCCTAGACTTTGGGCCCCATTTATTTGATTTATCAATCCTGAATCATTTTTATCAATAATCAATATTTTCAACAATATCAATTTCTTGATCAAATCTTAATTTCGATCATATATTGGATTTTTATCCTTGGGCTAACCATTTATCCTAAGTCTTTATTTGATTAAAAGGAATATTTCCTCCCCTTTCAATTAAATAAAAAGCCCCCACTTTCCTCTTATCCTAAGTTGCACAAATAAAACATTATTCTTATTTTATAAAAAGGGAAAAGCACTTTTTGTCTCACATGAGGCTCAAAAGTCAACACTTCACTCTCATTGGAGGATACTTGTGCACATGGATTGCTCCTCTTTCAAACTCCACCGCTGATTAAGACCTTTTGCCTCTTAATCTCAATGGTCCATTCCTTTGCATTTCTTATAAAAGGAGAGCTCTCTCCCTCATTTGCATATCCGTTCTTTTTTATGCATATCCTTGTTTTATGCTATTGTTATGCTGCAGGTTTTGGAGCTCTCTTTGAAGACATTCAAGCTTTGAAGCCTTGACATTTTTAGTTGCATTTCATAATAGTTTTGCTCTCATAGTTACATTCATGGCATCATAGATTAGATTTTCTTTTATGCAATAGAATAGATCTCACATAGCTTAATTAGGGGCTTGGAATCTATTGTATTTCCTTTCATAGCTTAGTTTGTACTTCCATTTTCATAGCATAGCTTGCACATTTGCATCTTCATTTTAGTTGCATTGCATTGCATTTTCATTCTTGATTCTTGAGGATATTGGCATTCTTGTCCTTGTCTTCACTTGAATCTCTCATTGTATGGTTGACTAGCAAGGTCACTTTCTTGTAGCTCTAGCTGAGAGCAAAATTCATAGTCCCTTGCAACTCCATGCATAGAGAGCTATGAGCCGCTTTGTGAGGCCTCACTCTTGAGCAACCTTGCAAGTAATGGTTCATAGAAGTGCACCATTTTAGTGTGTACACTTATTAGTTGAGGAAGGTCACGTACTATTTATAAAACCCACAATATTACCTGTTGCTTTTGGTCTCCCATCAATGTATATTGCAAATGTTTTACTTTGATCATTTTCTTTTTATTGTATATAATTTGTTGATAGTGCATACCTACGCATACTTTTTTTATATTGAACAATCCGCATCCAATCATTGTAATTGTAACATGGACCAACATACTTGAACAATTCAACAACTTTGTTGTAACATACCTTTATCCCATCCATGGAAAATAGGCCCAAACCATGTAATGAGGATGGAGCTATGCGATATGTCCTCTCATTAACACAAAAATCAGTGTTAATTGGAGGTAGCCCATTAGGTACCCATTCTTTCTCAATATGTGTACCGAAAGGGCACCTTGATGTCACCTTTGGTCTCATCATCATAAGAACATGACCCCCCTTTAGCAAAGAAAAATTGCATGCGTTTATCAAAAATTTTTCTAATCTTTTGACCTCTAGTTGATCTCCCTATTTTAGCCATACTACATGTAGAACTTTCATTTACCATTCCCTCATTTCCCTCATTTGATGTAGATAGATCTGACAAGTACCTATTTGGTGGGTCCTGCAATCCATCAAATGAGATATTGTCACGCCCCCACTTCAAATAAAATTTTGATAATATTTAAATAATATATATAGAATAATCAAGTCCTGACTCATACGTACGGTTCTTCTTTGTCTATACATGGGAGATATAAAATGTACTAAGTTGAAAGTGATTATATAATTATATGTCTATACGGTTCTTTTTTGTCTATATATATATTATATGATTATATAATATGTCTATTTATAACATACGTGCTCAGTGATAAACAAGAAGAATATAAGAAAATTATGTTTATTTATTGACTTATACCTGCTGATCCATGTCACTATGCACGATCCACACCAAAGGGGTTAAATTTCTTGCATATATTAATCATTTATCTTAAGTTAGCTAAAAATTACATGATACATATGCTACAAATAACTTAGAAAATAACATGAACAATATGCAACATCGTAAACATGAACAAATTTACCTTATATATAGAATGCAAGATCGTCAACAGAAGGGGTGACAATGTCTGTAGTCAATTGCCTGTTTGCAAAAATGGTGATAATCAAACACAATATGTACATGTATTAGCAGCAATTAATTGAGCATCGTAAGCAAAATATTGATAATTATAAATCACATATGTTGTAATCATTAGAATTGAACACAATAAATATGTAATCATTAGAATTGAAATCAAAAAATCAATACTAAACATATATAATAATCAATATAAATATATATAAATAATTAAATCACCTATATACCTTGTACATTTCAATTATGTCATTGATCATCTTCTTCATCTATCTCATCATCATTGCCATCATCATCGTCATCACCACCACTATCATCATCACCATCATCATCGCCATCATCACCATCATCATCATCATCATCTTGATCTTCATCATCTGCTTCTTCACCATCTTCAATATCTTCTTCTTCCATAACATTATACTTTATTGACTTTCCTCTTGGATCATGTCTAACAACAAATGACCAACATTGTTTATGTGGAACCTCTGAGTAAAACACTTGCTCACATTGGCTTGGAAGAACATAGGGCTCATCTCCAACTAGCTCAAACGACCTTGTATTAATCATTGTAAATCCATTATCATGTTGGATAACAGTTCTATCTGGATCATTTTGATTCAGTCGTAGCTTGTACCACTTGACGACGAATATAACTACTTTGAAAGAGTTAAAGTTACACTCAATTATATCATCCAAGATGCCATAGTATCGATTTTGAGATTGTTGAGGATGTATGTCATTTCTAGATGATATATTAGTGACCTTGAAAACTACAGTTATCCCAGAATCACAAGTTTTTTTCATGTCATCCAACTTTTTTATGCGAAATTTGTGGCCATGATAATAAATAGCTTTGTGGTGCTTGACTTACAATTTTTCAAGCATGTGAAAATTATATGCATCGTGAGTTGATATGAAACATATGAGTTATGATCATTAATAAATTTGTACGTACCTCTCTACCTCTTAAACCATATGCTAGATCAATTACCATTGGCGTAACATTAGAATCTCCATTACGATGAGCTTTTTTAACCAATGAAGCAACACCTTCCCATGTTAATGAACAACCATTTTGTTGACATCGTTCAATACATACCGTCATCCAATCAAGATTGTTCGCAATATACAAATCTATTGCATCCCACTCTCGACCAATTGTATAAAAAAAATACACCAATTATAAATAACTTATATTGAAAATTTATAAGAATTAATTAACTACAATAACATCTTATATTTACCTCACTTTCCTCAATCTACCTTTGCCCATCAAGTACCCCCCTTCGAATTTTTTAATGGAGTCAAGATCCCAAATACAATCTACATGGATCTTTGCTGCAAACTTAAGAAGATATTCACTAATGTACACCATGGTCTAGTATACCATATATCCCTCCACTATAGAACCCTCAAGATGTGCTCTCTGTCGAACCAAACCTTTCAAAAAATTTAAGTGCCTCTCAACCATCCACATTGACCTAGTTGGTATAGGTCCACACAATTCAATCTCGTCAACTTGATGTATGAGGTAGTGTTTTTGTGCATTAAAAAAAGTTGAAGGAAGACACTTTTGCATTTCACACATAAGAAGAATTTTTCTCTTCCAATATTTTATATTTTCTTTATTGATTTCTTTTAATGACTTACCTCATGTATTTTCCAAAATCATATATAACTTGTTTGACACTATTGGTGAAGTGGTGTGGGAGAGATAGAGGTAGAGCGTACTGCAATATTTGTAAAATGATTTTATCAATATTTTATAAAAGAATGTAATGAAAACTACATGCAGTATACAAATATATAGTGAATACAAAATAACATGAATTACCTTAATAAATGTATGTCAATCATGTGTTTTCATCCCTGACTCAAATTCACTTTTTCTTTAATATGAGATCGTTTATGTTCGCAACAAACCCTATGGGAAATCGTATTTTTCTTATGACTTCTTTTATAGCATTGCTCTGCTGCTCCGATAATAACCAACTAAGAGCACTTGTATCAATCTAGTCTCCATTGTTATTTGATCGAATGACATTTTTCATTGCATGGTTGGATTCTTCAATGTCACTACAAATTTTGACAATTTTGTCTTTGTCATGCCTTCCATCCAAGATTTTTCATGTCTCTGTTAAATTCTTTCCAATATACATAAGGTCAAACAAATGCACGATTGAGAGTTTCTCGTAGTACGACAACCTACTAAATTGCGTAGGATAACTTTTTAGTCATTTTGGAAGTTGGTCATTAATACCTTGACGACCTTCACGAGCATTAATTACATCATCAGTAAACAAAACATAATATCAAAATATAAATTTCAAACAAAAACCATCAGATGGAATGACATTACCTCGACGATTTATTTTATTGTATTCCAACTTCCATAGGTGATGTGTCATTCTCCGTGGCTTTGATGTAGTCTTTTTTTTCTCATTGAAAAAATATTTTTCGGTAATTTGGTACTTATAATTTTTGTGAAAAAAGTGTTTATCCTCATCGAACACCTGCTTTCCTAAACTTTTTGAATGACGAGATTTCATCTTTGGACCATAAACTGGACATGAAAATTTTCCATTTGTCTGGAGACCTACAAAATCATGTATAATTGGATTAAATATGTTAACTTTGTGTTAGCACTATAACATACCAAAAAAGAGGTGTTAAGAAGAGAACATACCACAAAAAAGTGTTAGCCCAGGGGCATCATGTATTGTCCATACAAGCATTGCATGGAATTGAAATTGTCTTTGTTCTATTGGTCTAGAGATGTCATACATAGTGACCCCATTCCATAACACCATCAACTCGTCGATAAGGAGCTCAATATATACATTGATATCTTTAACTTGGTACTTACCTAGTTGAATGAACAAAAATATTACATAATTATTATGACCATTTTGATGGATTATTTATAATAAATTAATTTAGATGACTATTAAATGAAAAAATACTTGGAACAATCAGTGTCAACATTATGTGCTCCCTCTTTATAGACATCGAAGGAGGAATGTTATTGTTGATAACAAAAATAGGCCACACCGAGTAAGTAGATCTCATCTCTCCAAACAGATTGACACCGTCCGCTGCCAATGAAAGTTTGAGATTACGAGGTTCTTTAAAGTGTGGCCATTTTTCTTCTATTTTCTTAAATGCCGAACCATCCACAGACATTCACATAATGTCATCTCGACTTCTATTGCGTGCATGGTAATCCATAAATTATGCCAAGATATTGCACCTGAATAATCATTGTAGACGTGGAATAATGAGAATAAATCGAAGAACCTTGCGAGGCACCTTTTTTGTTATTCAATCTTATCGATATCTACTAATATGACAAACAGGGCATTCTGTTGCAAATTCATGTTGTTTATGATATATAATATGATCATTCGGACATGCATGTATTGTTTGATACTCCATTCCAATATCTTTCATAATGACAGATAATTCTCGATACAAGGTAGAATGTTTGATGGTGGTAACAAACACTCACCTATCAACCTACGACCAAAAATATAATTTGTTAATTTAAAGAATATTAATTGCTACACGATTCACCCAATGTTAATTGTAAGAGATTTACGACTAAAATAATGAAAAAAGATGACATACCTTAACATACGTGTCATTGCTACGTTGGATAAACCATCATAACCTTCAAGTTCACCAACAACAATACAATGGCAAGAAGAGTTGTTTGGGAGCCTTCATATAGGGGCTCGTGTGCCTTCTCAAGTATAGGTACATCAAGGTCTAGCGTTGACATCATCATCATCATCATCATCTTGATCATCATGATCATCTTGATCATCGTGATCTTCTTCATCATCATGGTCTTCTTCCATGGGATCATTACCTTCTACTTCTATATTCACACCTCCATGTTCCCTCATTTGGAAATCCACATTCTCCGGATTGTCATGGTCCATAACATGAAACCCAGGGAGGTTGACCTATATGAAAATGATGACTTTATATTAACTATGACCATGATGTCATCATCAAATCATGTCTTATGTATTTTATAAATTATTAAAATACATACCAATGGACGAAATTCATTTCCCCCTTCAATGTGACCATGTTGCCTACAATGTTCCTCAATTGTTTTAATTAGATATCTTCGAGTCTTTAAGACCTTACAAATTTTGCAAGGACTAACATTTTCCATCACCTGTTATTTTTAAGTTAGACCACAGTCTAGCAATTGTCTCCCTATTTTGTTGTGCGTTGATATCGTCAGACATGGTCTTTTTTGATGTTGCAAGAAGAGCAATGCTTGGAACATATAGGCCCGATCTGAAGAAATCAACAAATAAAAACTAACATGCAAAATGTTAAATTGAATGACATTTTATTATAGAGATAAATGTGTTGTCTAGATTACTACTTTTCAAAATTAGTGAAGGAATAGTAAGAACGAAAGAAAAAAATGCATCCAAGAGTCTTGAGAAGTGACTATCAAAAGGATGTCAATAAATGGTGATCAAATTTGTAAGCAAAGATTAGTCCCAATGACAAACAACATTTTTGAGTTCTTAGTTATAGACAAGGTTGACTGTCAAATAGGCTTGATGAGGTGACGATAAGTGTAACAATTCATGATTTAAAAAGATGCCAAAACAATGTGGATAAGAAATGTTTAAAGAAAGTTCTTCTTCAATGCTTATCCACTGTCACAGTGGTATAAAGTGATAAAAAATAATGATTCATATGGTTTATGATAAGTCACAAAGACACTCTTATAATAGTCATCAAGAGATAATAGAGGTCATGCATGCATGATTGCAAAGCACAATGAATAAAGAACATGCACTGTTATGAAGGTTCATAGCCATAGTAAGGAATGATGTCATAAAAATTAAAAGAGGGACAGTTTCTAAAAGGCAGTGATATTCAAAGATTGAAACGAGGGTACTATATCATGACAAAGATGCAAGCATTAATAGATTTTCATGAATGTGAATGTGCGGTGATCAACAATGCCATAAAGAGACTATTGTTAGTGTTTCTACAAAATAGAATGACAGTGTTGTGAAAGAAAAGATTCGTGTTCAAGAAGAGTGCCTCAAAACAATGTTATTCAATGCTTGAGGGATGATATTTACTACTTTCACAATGACTACATGATGAAAAGATGGTCAGATTAAAAGATGTAAATCTTACCCACTGATATGACAGTCAGCTACAGAGTCACAATGTATGTAACGATAGGTGTCATATTGTCTTTCAAAGAGCAAAGTAAAAGTTGCTAGTAGCATCAAGAGGTGCATGTTTTGTATAAAGTTTTAGACCATGGAATGAAGAGCATGAGGCTATCATCACATCAATCCTTATGAGTTGTGAGATAAAAAAAGATTGAAGGCATTAGATCTTACAATGAAGCAATGTCCAGTGTAATGAAAGAAATGGCAAACCATACCAATTATGAGGAATCATGGTGACTGTGTATAAAGGAGTGGCAGTGGTAAAGGGAACAATTAGAGCAGCGATTTAATGGTCAATATAAGATATCGAGATGTTTTCAAGAGGAGAGACAATGATATGTATTTTGTTTCTAATGATGTGTTCACTACCACAAGACAATTTTGCAATCATGGATAATAGAATTTTGAATTGACCCTAACATGCATGAATTTAATGCTTAAGGCAGATTGACATGGTATGGAATGAATTGGATTGTGACTGTAATTCAACCTTAAGACAAGATAGTCACTACCTTGAGACTTAATGGCCTATGTAAATGCAATTTCCATTACTGTGATTTGGTTCCAAGGGACCCTGATCAACTTAAAGATATATGAAAAATATATGTATCCTTGTTTCAATACCTAACAATCATTTTTTAATTGATTTTGTGTGCTTGCTGCAGTGACAGAGGTAACTTGGATCAGTCAATTCATTTTGAAAAGAAATCTCATAGATAGATCCCAATCATTTTTTTTGTTACACGAAGTCTTCAACTCCACCATGAGAATACATCAATTGTAAGAATGAAGAACTACTACTCAACAAAGGATTGTCCTAACTTGGACTGACTGATATTGTGACTGGGAATGATAGTAGACTAAGATATTGTTATTTGGGACTGCCAAAACAAAAATAAGCATGTCCAATCCAAAGGAAAAATACCACTATTACTTATAAAAATTAAAGACTTCAAATTCTCTATTAACTCCCACCAAAAACATGTGAGGAAATTAAAACAGATAAATGAGTATGTCTGATTAGTGGGGGGTGTAATCAAGAAACATATTTAAATAGAAACATATTTATTGACTCAAAAAATAGTATATGTGTGTGTACAATATATTGCTGACTTAAATATGGAAAAAAAAAAAAAAAAAAAATTTAAAGCAGAGCAATATCTACCTAATAAATTTCATTCCTTTTAGATTATATTCACATTATTTTAACTTCAAACTTTTACATAATTCTACTTCAAATGCATGGATTTCATTAGCGTTGAAACTCGTACACTTTATAATAAGAATTGAAGACAAGTCACATAAAGCAAACAATCATTTAAACATCGACAATGCCTAAGTATTGTGACCTCTCAAATAAAGATTGAAGATAAATAAATAAATAAATAACTATGAATAAATTATCATAAAAATAAAAATTAAATGCAAACAATATTATGTTTGAAAAGTATTTAATTGTTTCAAATTGGCCACATGATGTGAACTGAGAATACTTATTTGATATTGATAAATATTTGAAGTGTTATTTTAATATTACTTATATTTTAACTCAAATATAACTTTAAATTTGTAGATTGTTTCACAAAATAGTGGTGATGATGCAACTTGCATAAGTTCAATGATATTGTTAAAATTGTGGATGTTTATAGGAACATATAATATCATATCTATACTAATAAAAAAATTATATATTCTTAGAATGGGAAAGACCATGATCATAACAACTAATATCTTTTGTTTGTGTGAAAATGACTATTTCTTAAATGGTTCTCTTTTGTATCTTATTCACAAGTAGATTCTTATGTTCAATTAGGATACTTCAGAAAAAATTTCTATGATAATTTTTTTCTTTATGTCTCATTTAATATGATGATGGCACTTATTGATGCAAGGACTAGGGTAAGTGTGAGAGATTAGGGCAATTTGTCCTTCAAAACCTTCTCAAAGGTCTCCAGGACAACAACCTACTGGAACCTAGACCCCACACCTTCAAAGTCCACTTAATAACATGTCCTAACTACCATTCCCAACCTTGAATACAAGATTCAACAATTACTCTAGGATGGATGATGCACTGCCTCATAATGACTTACTAGGATAGGTACCAATCTTGGTCCAATAATGAAGGATGACAAGTCTAATATAACTTGACCCAATACAAGTCTAAGGTAACTAATTACAATAGTTATCCACATGACCCAACATGTCTTCTCATGGAATTTGATCATCGCAACTTACAGAAGACATGGTTATCCTCGAGAAGCACCGAAACTTTTTCAACAAATTCAGCGAACAGGGGTTCAACCGGATCACTTCACATTTACCACCATACTTCCAACCTGTGCCAAGACGAGGGCCGTGGAAGAGGGTATGGAAATCCACCAAAGTATAATAGATAGAGGGTTTCTTTCAAATGTTGTAGTTGTAAATGCTCTCATGGATATGTATGCAAAATGTGAAAGGATGTAGAAAGCACGTGAACTGTTTGACAAAATGCCTGAACAAATTACGGTTTCATGAAATACAATGATATCAGGATATGCACGAATTGGTGCTCTCGATGAAGCTTTACAGTTTTTTAAAAGAATGCCTCAACCTAATGTGATTTCATGGACAACAATGATTGCTAGATATGCACAAAATGGGATTGCTGAGAAAGCCTTGGAGGCTTTTAATCAAATGCAATTAGTAGGTGTTAAACAAAACTCCACAACATTTGTCAGCATCATCCCTGAAAAATGGAGAAATGCTGAGAGGGGGAGGGGGTGAATCAACGTTTCAAACTTTAAAACTAAACAATTAAAGCAAAGACAGACACACGCACAAGAGGATGAGACACACATAATTTTATCATGTGGAAAACCCAACAGGGTTAAAAAACCACGGCTTCTCTAATCACTTGGGCAACAACCCCTTTGTACAAAGAGCTACAACTCTTAACTGGCTTCAACCAGTATACTCAAGGCAACAACCCCTTTACATCTGAGAGCTCCAACTCTCCTTATCTCTTGGCGAGTCGGGCTACAACCCAACCTTGAAGGCTACAACCTTCACTTGAAGGATTTACAATTTAGAGACAAAATGAAGTTCAATCAATGTCTTCACAACAACATGAAGACCCTTTTACGATAAATGATCTAACAAATTTATATATCCAGCGGTGCTCAAACTGTGACGCTTTTGCACTCACTGCTATTTGATGATGTACAACCCCGTACTGTTACCACAGAGAACAAAGTTCTCCACTTGTTCACTCTCAAAACTTGTCTCCCTCTTTTATCTTTAACTCCTCACCACCCTGTATCCTGCGCTGTGTATTCAGTTTAAAAATCTGCCTCACTGTGTGTGCGTTTTCGTATCTTTTCTAACGCAGCATTGCTGACGCTGGTACTCTATTTTAGAGTTTAGTATTTCCCACTTTTGCAAATGCACCTGTTTACTCTTACATCTTCTCTCCTCTCTATTCACACAAACCAAGAACTAGCCGTTGTAGAATGACGTTCTCTGCCCAGTTGAATACCCGCTCACACAACACAAAACTTTAATGATGATCTACACTTGCGCTCCCCCTTTCGAGAATATTCTCCTATTGCTTTTTCAAGGACTGTGTAGTATTCATTGTCTCTATGATGCTCCTGCTTTCAAAAACTTAGCATAAAATAGAAACGATATTCTTTCCACAACACTTCTGGTAGAAGATATGACATTCAAGAATGGCCCCGAACCAGTCACCAATCTACAAAGCAACTCCTGTCTGCAGTATCGGATAAGATGTTTCATGTGCTACAACAACCTTTTCTTTTCTTCAACTGTGTACGCATCTCTTTAAGACTTTTTCAATACATCCCGCACCCTGTATCTTCCTTAGCATACATTTTGATAACCTTCAAAAATATTCAGCCCAACTATTTTTTTTTAATTAGAAAAAAAAACCGTTCTTCAGATGCACCCACTGTCACGCGATCCTACCTTTTCCTTTTTTCGCTATTCTTTACTTTATTCGTAAGTCTACACACCCTCTTTTTCATTCTACTCAGGATAGTTACGTATCTTGCAGTTCAATCCATGATGGAAAAAAAACATTTTTTGACTATGTTAATACAGTCTCTGTTATAGGTCGCGAGTATACTATTTATTATCATTTTCAAGCGACAGTATATTATCCATCCGTTTTTACAGAAATCTTGTCGAAGATGTGTTGAGCTGTCATCGAGAATTGCAGAGAATCAAGTTTCATCCATACGCAAATACATGGTCGACTGAACAGGACCCACGACTCCCGTCAATACCTCTCAATCATTCTTTTCAACCAAAAATGATGCCCAGGATTATTGCAAAGTCGTTATTTAATTCATTCTTAACACTCACAGCCCGACAGCTCAAAAAAAATACATCTACCGCTCCAATTTTTGGATTTCTCTGTTATAGAGAAACGTTAATTTTTCTTTTGCAGAGAGTTCTGAGCATATACGTTAGTCAATCATCAACTGCCAGTCTATAGTTGCGATGACAGCAGGCATGACAACACACACAAAAAAAATGACAGCACCAAAACACTTGGCACAGTGGCATTCTATTTAGAATCAACACTTGGAATGGGCAAATTGTTGGCATCTAGATGCTCAGAAGAATTTGACATGTCTCTACAAATTCAAGATCATGTTGTAATTAGTTACGCACCACTGCTTGAACAGTATTGAACTGACAAGTGGAAGCTAAAGAACACCATCAGGAACATCACCTACAACACGCACAACCAGGACACAACAGAGAGAATAAACTAGTAGAGACACCTCACACATCCGAACACAAACAGGTGGCATGGTAGGGAGCATCACATGACAAAAAGATACAACAATCCCAGCATGTGCTAAATTGGGAGTTGTCAAACTGGGTATGGAAATCCATCGATGCACAATGGAAAGTGGATTTTCGTCAAATGTTGTGATTGCCAGTGCCTTGATGGATATGTATGCAAAATGTGGAAGCATTCAGAAGGCTCAGAAACTGTTTCACAAAACGCCTCAACGAGATGTCGTCTCATGGACTTCAATGATCGCAGGATTTACACAAAATGGGTTCGTTGAACAAGCCCTAGAGACTTTTAAGCAAATGCGATTAGCAGGTGTAAGGCCAAATTCCACAACCTTTATCAGCATCCTCCCACCCTGTGCCCAAATGTGAGCTTTGGAACAAGGTATAGGGATCCATCAAACCATCATAGAAGGCGGATATTCGACAGACTTTGTAGTCGTGAATGCCCTAATAGACATGTATGCTAAATACATATTAAGTAATTAGCCTAGGGCATCAATCCTCAGTGCGTGGATGAACAGTTATAGGCTTGGGATTTTGAATTCTTAGTATACATGAAAGGAATTGGCATTTCCCAAGGCAGCGTTCACATCCATCGGTGGGAAAGTAGGATACCCTGCATTTTATGAAACCAGTGTTCAAAGCCAGAATTTTAAACTGTGATTACTAAAATCTAGTTTATCAGACCGGGAACCTTTAAAAGAATTCAAACCACTCATATTCTATTGTTGTTTCAATCTTCATTCAACACATCACAAACAGTGAGATCTCGAAGACCATACCAATTCGTACAATGACTAAAGATGGAAATCCTTCACGCGCTACAACCCTTGATCTAATTTGCTTGTAAAAATGAAATGAGAAATGAAAAGTTATGCCTGTGTGCGTCAATATTTCGACCTACTTGGTATTGGTCGAAATTTCAACCAACACGTGCATGGATTAAAAAAAAAGAAAAGTTTTCCTTCTATAATCCGACCAACCTAAACCTTTTTAATTGATGGTCAAAAATTTTGGTAGAAAAATAAGGTCAAATGTACTAGTGGAAAGAAGCATATGGATAGCAGATTTCAAAATGTAGAGTTAGATTTGATGGTGAAAGATAAGAAACCATACAAAGGAGAGGGTAAATTTGACAACCAAAGGATCAAAGAGGACAAAAGGTATCATGATGGGGCAACATCCAAATCAAATGTAAAGAAAAACAAAATTTGTAATTATTGTGGTTAATTAGGACATTATGCTTATGAATGCCGGAAAAAGAAGTATAATGAGTCCAAAAACAACAAAGATAAAGGTAATTATGTGAATGGAGATGATGAGTTAAATAACAACCTTCACAATTTAAAGTTGTTCACTTATAATGTTTCTCTTTCAATTGAAATAAGTGATCGTAATAATTGGTTTATAGATTTAAAGGGAACAATTCATATGTCATGTCATAGATATGGTTTACAAATTTTCATGAGAAAAATGATGATAGTAAGATCTATTTAGGAGATGACATGTCTCATGATATAAAAGGATATGATGATATTAGTGTGCAACTACCTAATGGAAATGTATAACAACTTTCTAATCTCATGTATGTCCCAAGAATTAAGAAAAATATGATATCAATTTCAACTATTATTGATCAAGGTCTAAAAGTTGAGTTCTTGAAGACAGGTTGCCAAGTTAAAGAGATGAAAAATCACAATAATATGATTGCTGGAGGAATTAGGACACAAGGTTTGTAAAAACTTGATGTCAAAATAGAAATTCATCAAGCAATGGCTTCTACATGTGTATCTATTGAAGAGCTATGGCATAAGAGGTATGGTCATTTAAATCTTAAGGATCCAATTTCTCTACAAAGGAAAGAGATGGTGCAAGGTCTTACAATATTTAATGATGAAAATATTAGTTGTGATGGTTGTGCATTAGGTAAACAACATAGAAATGAATTTCTAATAAGGACCGATGAAAAGAAAAAGAACATTCTTGAATTAGTACATTCAGATGTGTGTGCTCCCATGCAAACATAATCACTTGGGGGAGCATCTTACTTTCTCATATTTGTTGATGATTGCACTAGATATACTTGGGTGTATTTCTTAAGAAATAAGAGTGAGTTGTTTGAATATTTCGAAGAGTTCAAAACCATGTTAGAAAAACAAACAGTTCACAATGTTAAGATTCTTAGATCAAATCGAGGGGGGAAAATACTTCAAAAAAATTTGTGAATATTGCAAAGATAATGACATTATGAAGCAATACACAGTTGCCCATAGTCTTGAACAAAGTGGTGTAACTGAAAGAAAAAATAGATTAATTGTTGAGTGTGTTTGGAGTATGCTAAAAGAAAAGAACCTCCCTAATAATTTGTGGTCTGAAGCAATTAATACATTTGTCTATTTATTGAATAGAAGACCTACCAAGTATCTTGAAAATAAAACTCCTTATGAAGCCCTCATTGGCACTAAACTCGTTGTTAGTCATTTGAGAATCTTAGGAAATAAGGCATTCTATCATATTCCAAAAGAGAATAGAAGAAAACTTGATGCAAAGTCAACCATATGTATTTTGTTGATTAGTGTATTGATCATAAGGCCTACAAGATGTATAATCCTACTACTCATAAGGTATTTGCTAGGAGGGATTATATTTCATGAATTTGTCGATAATGTTTAAGAGGAAGAAAAGGTAGACAATGCCATTTCATAGAAACTACTTGAAGAAGATAATGAAAGTTTGGATATTGTAGATCAACAAACTCATGATCACATTGCGCATGAAACAAGTCAAGGTGAAGCCACTCTATCTAATAATAGGAAGTGTTGTAGGTTTAATTAATGAAATCAAAGAAGATTTATCATGGGCATTTGAAATGAAGGATCTTGGCAAAATGCATTATTGTTTAGGAAATGAAGTATAGAGACAAGATAGTAAGACTTTGATTACTCAAAGTATACAAAGAAATTGATCCAAAGGTTTAATATGCAAGATTGTAAAGCAACATATACTCCATTAGAACAAAATTTTAAATTCTCTTGTGATAGTGATACTTTAGAAGTCAATGGGACACTGTATAGTGATATTAGCTTGAATTACTTGACCACTACAAGACTTGATATTTCATATTTTGTCAACATGCTTAGCCAATTCATGGCTTATCCTCTTGAGGCTCATTGGAAAGAAACAAAGAGTGTCATTTGATACCTACAAGCCACCACATATTTTGGCATTGAATATACTAACCATTTGAATGTTGAGTTGAAAGGTTATTCAAATTCTGATTGGGCAAGTGATCCAAATGATTGTAAATCAACAATTGATTATGCATTCAACATAGGATCAAGAATTGTTTCTTGGAATAGCCAAAAAAAAAAAAACTATTTCCCTCTCATCTACTGAAGTTGAGTACAAAGCATTGTGCAATTTTACCTGTGAAGCAATTTGGCTAAAGAGAATTCTTGAAGATATGGGACAAAAGCAATGACCTACTCCAATCAAATGAATGTTAAATCAATATTTTTAAATGGTGATTTCAAAGAAGAAATTTATCTTGCTCAACATGAAGGTTTTGTAAAGAAAGGAAAAGAACATTTGGTATGCAAGTTAGAAAAAGGCATTATATGGTCTCAAATAAGCACCAAGACCACGGTATGAGAAAATTGATAAATTCTTCTTTCAACAAGGGCACATCAAGAGTAAAAATGATCCAAATTTGTACATAAAGAATGATGAACATGGGAATGTTGTTTTGATTTCATTGTATGTGGATGACTTAATCATAACAAGAATTGCTATAGGTTTGATTGATGAAATCAAAGAAGATTTATCGTGGGCATCTCAAATGAAGGATCTTGGCAAAATGCATTATTGTTTTGGAATTGAAGTTTGGAGACAAGATAGTAAGACTTTGATTACTCAAAGTATACAAAGAAGTTAAAGGCTTAATATGCAAGATTGTAAAGCAACATGTACTCCATTAGAACAAAATTTTAAACTCTCCTTAGATAGTGATACTTTAGAAGTCAATGGAACATTGTATAGTGATAATATCTTGAACTACTTGACCACTACAAGACCTGGCATTTCATATTCTATTAGCATGCTTAGCCAATTCATGGCTAATCCTCTTGAGGCTCATTGGAAAGCAACAAAAAGAGTCATCCGATACCTACAAGGCACCACATATTTTGGCATTGAATATACTAACCATTTGAATATTGAGTTGAAAAGTTATTCAGATTCTGATTGGGTAGGTGTTCCAAATGATCATAAATCAATAACTAGTTATGCATTCAACATAGGATCAGGTGTTGTTTCTTGGAATAGCAAAAAAACAACCAACCATTTCCCTATCATCTACTCAAGTTGAGTACAAAGCATTGTGTAGTTTTACTTGTGAAGCAATTTGGGTAAGGAGAATTCTTGAAGATGGGGGACAAAAGCAAGGACCTAATCCAATCAAATGGATGTTAAGTCGATATTTTTAAATGGGGATTTAGAGGAAGAAATTTATCTTGTTCAACCTAAAAGTTTTGTAAAGAAAGGAAAAGAACATTTGGTATGCAAGTCAAAAAAAAAAAGGCATTATATGGTCTCAAACAAGCACCAAGATCATGGTATGAGAAAATTGATAAATTCTTCTTTCAACAAGGGTACATCACGAGTAAAAATGATCCAAATTTGTACATAAAGATGATGAACACAGGAATGTTGCTTTGATTTCATTGTATGTGGATGACCTAATCATAACAAGAAGTGCTATAGGTTTGATTGATCAAATCAAAGAAGATTTATTGTGAGCATTTGAAATGAAGGATCTTGACAAAATGCATTGTTGTTTTGGAATTGAAGTGTGGAGACAAGATAGTAATACTTTGATTACTCAAAGTATACAAACAAGTTGATCCAAAGGTTTAATATGCAAGATTGTATAGCAGCATGTACTCCATTAGAACAAAATTATAAATTCTCTTGTGATAGTGATACTTCAAAAGTCAATGGGACATTGTATAGTGATATTAGCTTGAACTACTTGACCACTACAAGACCTGTTATTTCATATTCTGTCAACATGCTTAGCCAATTCATGGCTTATCCTCTTGAGGCTCATTGGAAAGAAATAAAGAAAGTCATTCAATACCTACAAGACACCATATATTTTGATATTGAATATAATAACCATTTGAATGTTTATTTGACAGGTTATTTAGATTCTGATTGGGCAGGTGATCCAAATGATCGTAAATCAACAACTGGTTATGCATTCAACATAGGATCACGTGTTGTTTCTTGGAATATAAAAAAAAAGCAACCAACTATTTCCCTCTCATCTATTGAAGTTGGGTACAAAGCATTGTGCAGTTTTACCTGTGAAGCAATTTGGCTAAGGAGAATTCTTGAAGATATGGGACAAAAGCAAGGACCTACTCCAATCAAGCTTGCAAACAATCCTATTTATCATGCAAGATCAAAGCATATAGAAACTCAACATCATTTTGTAAGAGAGAAAATTCAGTCTCGAGATGGAGCTGCATTATTGTAACATCAATGACAATGTGGCTTATATATTCACCAAGTCATTGGACAAAATCAAGTTTATAACATGTATAAATATGTTAGGTGTTAGTCAAAATTCTGTTTTCCTTAAGGGGGAGTGTTAGAATAAGTCAAATAGAATCTTGTTTAAAGAGTTGTACGTGTATGTGTCCAAGAGTTTTAAGTTTAAAACAAAAACTAACTGAAGATCTGCCCCTCAGATCCAGTTGGCTGTCAAGAGTCCAGCTACATGTCAGTCATGACTAAGTTTTAGTTTAGTGACTTGTTAAATCTGTTAGCTGAGTAATAGGAAGACGGCTGAACATACAGTAGCTATATATACATGTAATTTGTTGATGAATAAACAAGTTGTAGTCTTCCTTCTTTTGCTTCTTTTCATCTTCTATTTTGTATATGTTATGCTGTTCTGTTTTTCTGATTTTTTCTTGTTTCGGTTTTTACGTTTTTTTTAAAATTATTTTTTCGCAATTAAATCCAAATTTTTTAAAAGAAAAAAAAAGATCTTTTGGTTTGCCAATGTTTTCCCCCAAATTATTTTTTGGGGCTATGCATATTAATCTTGTTAAAATGCTCCAACAGTCTTATCAAAAAATACTTTATAAAGTGATGAAACAAAAGAAAAGAACTTTCATATACTTCAACAACAGGAACTACTTTCAGTTCCTACATTTATGTGTGGTAGCAAACGTCTAAAATATTTTAGACGGTGAAGGAAGAAAAGAAGATAAATATACTTAAACAAATAAGGTACAGCTTACACTGGTTTCTTCCACGTGAAGTAGAAAACCTTCTTCACGTTCTGATGATAACAAATTTCATTTTGTAGTTTAAAAAATAGCTATTAAATAAGGACAAAATGTCCTAATGTTACAAAGGTAGCGCTTATGCCGGCAGAAAATAAAAGAAGTTGAGAATTAAGAAAGAAAAAAAGTAGTGATTTGCTTTGGTATGGATAGTTGACAGTAGATTAAATAAATTTCCTCAAGGAGATAAATATCAGGTCCTCATACTCAGAAAATAATCTCCTACAGAAAGATATAAATGTTCACCAAGGATGACCTCAAGAGGTGGTTGGCCTTCAATGCATGCTACTCGGACCTGCAAATTTCAATATATTATCAGATCCTGCTATGTTAAATGTGTGTATGGAAAAATGACACCTGCGTCTGAAATCTGTAAAGAAGTCTAAAAACTCTTGACTGGTTGTTGGTAAATCTGTGCCAGGGACCACATTTACATCCCTTAACAACATTTCCTATCAGAACAATTTTAGTAAGAAAGCCCGATGTTATGATGTTCGATATTGTAGACATTTAAATGGTTTTCACTTGCACCCTGAGAAGGATAATCAGATCTAACTTTACAGGGTTTTCTTCTATTTTTCATGGTACTAGTAAACATGACAAATCTTTTTAATAATTGCAGAATGTTTAAGCAGATAAATTTATCTTGATCAATTGAAACTAGTAAATTAGTTTGTCATAGCAAAAGAAAATAACATTTCTGAAGAAATAGCAGCAAGGATAAGGGAAACCAAGTCTCAGTTTGTTATGTTTCGCTCCTGTTTATAAAGTGTAAATGCAAAACTCAGAGAGAAAAAGATTGGAGCAAAAGAAAATAACATTTCTGAAGAAATAGCAGGGAGGATAAGGGAAAACAACTCCAGTTTGTTATGTTTTGCTCCTGTTTAAAAAATTGTAAATGCAAAACTCACAGAAAAAAAGATTGGTCATCCAACTTGAAACCAATTAATTGAAGAACCATTAAAGAGATACTATTGTGGAATCAATTAGCATTTATTTTCAGATTTCTTAAGCCATTACCAATCATTTATGACCAGGAAACTTATCCATTGAAAAGGCAATTGACCACATCCAAATATGTGTAGCCATTCTTGTTACAACTTTTTGAAATACTAATGTATATGGAAATCATATAACTACAGAAGACTTGAAAGATAATTTGGAGTCGCATTTCCTTCAAAAGAACCTAAAGCAAGCACATTTCAAACCTATATGTGGACCTTGTTCAATTACTGCTTTGATTCTTCCTACTGTTAGAAAAAAATACTTAGTACTGTCGATAGGGAATTTACTGGTATGTCAGGAATTTATAGGGTAAAACTATTGGCATTTAGGCCATATAAATTGACCAGACAAGAGGGCCAATTCACACCTAACATGCTGCCCTCATATCATGAAGAATTGTTTGAAATATACTTCAGGGATACATATTATGCTTTGTGCCAGATGTTTGAGTTAGATGCAGATTTGAGGATCCCAAAATATATGTTAGTTTTGTGTGTGGAATTCAGTCCAGGTGTCATACACTAGCCTGTAAAATCCATGTTACTAAGCATCCATATTAGCAAAGTGTGATGGTATTACTGCAATTGTAAGTCATGGGTTGAAGGCCACATCATACAAGACATTGTAGGTCAATAATTCAATGGTGCAACACAAGTTATTCAAAATGTTAACCGATCGAACGAAGAGGATAAAGGCTAATTGAACCGTAGTGTCAAATAGGTGAATATATCGAAATAACCAAACTCATCAACTTCTTTACCTCTTGCGTTATTAACACTATCTTTTTGAAATTTGCAGATGCATTGGATAGAATTAAATCCATGACTGTAATATTCAAATTGTTTGATGATGTGGTCATGGATGGGATGGAGGGCTAAAAGATATATGGTTTTATTTATTGCAAACAATACAATTACTTGTCTTGTTGCTGGAAAACTCCTAAATTGAACTCTAGTTTATAATGAAAAACTAGAATGGTTTGAAGAAGTAATGCAAAAGATTCACACTATTACCAAATTTATTTACAATCACATGAAGGTGTTGTATATGATGTACACTTCCATAGAAGATTTGAGACTAGTTTGTCTAAGAGTGACAAGATTTGTTAAGTACTTGATTTGAAACCTATGGGTGTTAGATAATATTAAATATTTGACTATATTATTCAAATTATTTGATGAGGTGGTCATGGATGTAGTACCAAAAAATGTGATTCAATTTATTACGGACAATGCAATTACTTGTCTTGTTGGGAAATACCTGACCCTTAATGTTACTCTAGAGGGTATTGAAAATTTTGAATGGGTTAAAGACAAACTGCAAAAAGTTCAATCATTACCAAATTCATTTACAATCATGAGGTTATTGTATACGATGTTTTCATTCAAAGACGACTAGTTCAAATAGGAGTGACAAGATTTACTAAGCACTTTTTTGCATTTTGCAAACTAAAAATGGATGGAACATTGGAAAGTGAATGTTCTTAGTACTTACAAATGAGTTGGAGTCTAGTTTGACCAATCAAATAAATGGGTAAAAATAGTAACAAAGTACATTTTTTTTGCAAACTTTTGAGATGAAAAGAAATAAAACTAGGTAGACACCATAAACTTTTGATAATTTTTCCATATTACAGACATGAGCACTACATGTGTTATCATCTCAAATCAATGAGTTTTTAAAACAATAGTGGTTTTTTGTGATCAAGAAGCTAAAAATCTTCAATGCGCGGCAATGTGCACAATTCATAGGCAAAAATACTTGTGTTTATGAAAAATATGAGTTTCAATAAGTGCAATCATCTGCCACAACAATAGATGACTAACAATTTTGTTTACCCCAAACTTTGCTTGAATTTGAAGAAAGCTCATGTTTTGTAAATAATTGCAATTGTAATCATTGTTTTCATTTCACTTTCAATTGCCGAATCTAATTTCTAAATGAAATATTAGGTATTGTAGAGGAAGACCGACCAGCTTATCTCAATAGGATAAATCTAGATTCTAAGTGAATTATATATAATGATGTCCTTGATGGTGATGCTCATGAATTCCTTGGGGAGTATAATGCTGACAGTGATGTGATTGAATGATTTGAGAGGATTTGACACAAAGGCTTGTGACACTTTATGATTAATTGGCCATATGTAATTTTTTGGAACTTCATGTTTAGTTTGTAAGTTGACTTTGTACAAGTAGATTGTAATTAAAATTTTGAAAATTTGTAGCATTTAGTTGTTAGTTATGCGCCATATAGAATATAATGTGTAATGTAATGCAATCAACAATAAGAACATAAATGAGAAAAATGTACTTTCCTATATTCATAGGTTAAACTCCCATTTTTATTTGCTCTCTATATCTCTATACTATTAAAATGCCTTTAAATTTTAAAAACAATAGATTTTTCTTGCTATCTTTTCTAATTTATTTTTTCCCCATTTTTTTAGAAGAAAAAATTTAATCTTCTAGTTTGCCAATGTTTTCCCCCATATTATTTTTTGGGGCTATGCACAGTATTCTTGTTAAAATGCTCCAACAGTCTTCTCAAAAAAGACTTTAGAGAGTGATGAATAGGGCAAATCCTATATTAAATTATATTGAAACAAATACACTAATTCACATAAAAGATAGGTTGAATGAAATCACACCCCCAAATCTCGATACAAAAGTGCACAAACAAAAGAAATGCAGTCACACTACCTTGCAACTCAAGTAATCCTAGTGGAAGGATAAAGGTCATGGTTAAGAGGGCCACTCCATCCATCAGAGACATCTTGGCCATTAGGAATAGGCTCCCAACCCATGATGATGTCTTGTCCTTTACTTCTTGATCAACAAAAGCCATGTAAATAGAAGAAATTGCAAGGTCAAACCAAAGGAACTTCCCACAATCATGCCAACTCAAGATGCCATGATTACATTGAGAAGGAAAGCATTGACCACATGTCAAGGTAGACCAACCATACCTAAGTTGAGAAGACCCATGGGAGCCACATTTGGAACAAACGCTGTGAATACAACCATGAAAATCCCATGCAAAGGGAAGGCGTCCCTACAAGAATGAGAAGGTAGCATGTGGGAAAGAGTACAAGAGGCACTAACCCAATGCTCGAGTAGAGTTTGCAAGTCGGAAACTTCCAAAGCTACTTTATTAGCCTATACTTAAATCATTATGCCCCTTCCTTACAGTGTGTATTGTGTTATGAGTAATCAGCCTGTGACTACCATAACTCTTAAATAAAACATATAATTATAATTATGTATGTGTATTTAGGTCATCCTAAGAGTCATATTTAAGTATTTAACTCGGACTACGTGGTATCCAAGGCATAATATGGTATATATACTATATAAAAAGTATGGGTTAGTTATTATATTCATGTTGAGTATTGAGTGGTTATTGAAGATTATTGGAGATAACCCCCTTGGAGTGGCATATTATTATCAATTAATTGCAACATATTTCGGTTTCCTATTATATTCATCTTTTGCAAGTTAATTCATTGCAAGTGCTATTGAAGCATGAACTTGGCACAATGAAGGCAAGACATTATCTTCAATTTTGGACGTCATTTTGTAAATCACATATGTTTCAATTTTGAGCGAGTTTTTTATTCTGATTTTTAAAGGGTTTCAAAGAACATATTGAAGCACCTTCAATCTAAGTTTTAAAGAAATTGAAGTAGAATTGGGTGAGCTATTGCAGAATTAGGTTTTCTGCCCTAAATTTTGTAAAGTACTGTTGTGAGGTTTCCACACCGTCACCCCATTGCAAATGGGGACCCCCTCTTTTCACTTGGCTATTGTATCATTGGTTGAGTGGAGCAGGTTTGGTTGGCATTTTAGATTGAGCTGAGATTCCTTAGGATTCGAGTTGTCAAGAGTGTGGGAATTGGTCAAGTCATGGAGTTTTATGTCTAAGTTCAAAAGAGTTTGTTGAGGCAGTGAAGCGACTAAGTATTGAGGTAGAGTTTTATGACAAGTGTTGGAACCCTCTAGTAGAGGCGAATTCCACCCCATGCCCGGGACTTTGTCCTCTAGATGCCCAAAATTCCACTCAGCATAAGCTCCAAACCTTCATGCTTCCCCGATTCCCATCATGATAACCTTAAGGTTTAAGGGACATTTCAAGAAGTCTAAGTGCAAATTGAGTTAATAAAAGGCAATTTGAATAAGACCGAGTGGAAGAATCGGATGTGGCAATAAGTTAGTTTGATAGCAAACTTGTCCTTTGTGGAGGTCGGATTCCACCCTCCCTTGAGGATTGTATCCTTTGTCCTATCAAATTTCCGCTCAGCCTTAAAGCAAAATCCTCTATCCATGTAAAATTCCCCCAGGCCATGACAAGCAATAAAAGAGCTTGCTCCTCCTTTAGAGCGATATACAAAAGAATGAAATGATTCCTTCAATCCAATTTGGCGGAAAAGTAATGCGAGTTTGGAGTTTGAGGCGACGAAGATTGAAATCCTCATGCAATAAGGAATCCCGACTTGGTGAGATAACGTCCAAAGCTTGCTTTTATTACCAAAGCCTTGCAAGGTGACAAAGAAGACAGCCTCTCATTGCAATTGTGAATAATGAAGGGTGGCAATAACAAGTGCGAAATCCTCCCACATAGTCGGATTCCGCCCTAAGGAGAGGATGAATCCTCTCAACAATGGAAATTCCACCCAGCATGAACTAAAAAATTGCAACCCGATTAGAAAACAAGGGACATGCTGCCAAATTTCAATCAAGTAAAATGACTTAAGGAAGGAATTGAGAAACAATAATAAAATCTATATTTAAGGGTAGTGCTCGAAAATCCTCCCACCTGGTCAAATTCTGCTAGGAGGGGAGGATTCTATCCCCTCGGCAACCATAATTTCGACTCTCCCCTTGATCCACGAGTTGATAAGCAATTAGAAAAGATGCATACAAGGAGATAGATGTAAGAAGGTGGCCACGATTGCTTGAAATGGAACAATATGAATTCCGCCCCTCCACAAGGATTTTTATGCTCTTGACCCTTGAATTTTTTACTCTCCTCGTTGGGAGCCGATGTGGGAGATAATTAAATGGTCAAAATTCAAATTGTTAGTCGGCTTGAATTGTGTAATTCAATTTTTTTTAATAATGAGAGTTGAAAGGCCAAGTCAACCCAAATTGGAGGTCGTGCCCCCTCAAACCCAAGCGCCTATATTAAGGGGCGCCTCCCCATCATTTCAACACCAATTCGAATCCAAATCAGCTCTACAACTGGACAACAAATCAGACTTGCAAACTTCTTTACTTGGCAGCGAAAAACATCTATTCAAGAAGCAAATCTTTAAGAGTTTTGTTCCAAATTGATCACTGGAGGAAGTTGTGAATTGGAGGAAGAACCATGACAAGAGCTAAGGCGGGAAGCTCGAAGAAGGCAAGGCAAATTTGAACCAAGAAAGATATTGAGGAGATGGGGCCAAAATCACTTTTCACTCCCAAACATAAGAAGATTGGAGACACCAACTTGGGACCTCTCGATATGGTTCAAGTGAGGGAAAGGATGACAAAAGAAATGAATTCAAGGATGGCGAAGATGATGTTGACAAATGGGATAGTTGATGCGGCTGCTTTCCCTCCTACCATGCAATGTGCCGAGTTGGTCCTCGAATGTGCAAAGAACTATAATGTTGAAAAGAAGATAGTGGAATGCGAAGAGGGCAAGAGGCCTATAACTATTCTGTCAATAAAGGCTATAGAATTGGCACTCAATATACCATCTTACGAGGGAGCACTCTATATAACTAAGGAGGAAGCAAAGAAGTATTATAATGATGAAGTGGATGCATGTGCAAAGAAGATGAACAAAGAATGGATGGCCGAGCCATGGAGTCACTACTCCAAGATCTTGAAGTTGGACAAGTTAACCAAATCAAATTTCAAGCAAGATATTGGTGACCTCATTGTGATGCTAAGAAAGGTGATGGCAGAACCACAAGGTGTTTTTCAGCCTTGGATGTTCCATTTCATAGATAAGATACTATCCGGGGAAGTGATGTTTGCATGGGCCATGATCATCAACGTCAACATTGATCATCAATTGAGGGCATTAAAGGACACCAAGGCATTATACATGACATCCTATCTCATTTACATGATTGCAAGAACATTCAAACTTCTAATATTGAAGCCCTTGGGCAAGTGTGGAACCAAAGAGGGAGAATACATAGTGCATGCATGCTTTCCCCAGCTACACCTTAGTAATGACAAGGATTTCAAGATATTCAATGATGTTTTCACTATGAAGATGGTGAGGCTACTACAAGGAGCTCCACAAGTGAGGCCCTCGGAGGAGGTAAAGAAGTTGATCAAGGAACATGGATCATGGTACATCCAAAATGATAAGTTCACATACATATGCCTATTTTGAAACACAGAGTGCCAGAGGAGATTTCCAAGGTATCCAACAAACATGATAGTTATCATGGAAATGGCCAGGCAACTTCTCTCCTATGATGGAATTCTAAAAAATAAACGCAAGCCAGGAGTTAGATTCCCATTTAGTCTTAATGGCGAGTTGTGTCCTTCCCTAGTAGCAGCCCAGTTAGT
This sequence comes from Chamaecyparis obtusa, assembly GCA_027943335.1. Classification (NCBI taxonomy): domain Eukaryota; kingdom Viridiplantae; phylum Streptophyta; class Pinopsida; order Cupressales; family Cupressaceae; genus Chamaecyparis; species Chamaecyparis obtusa. The sequence continues at coordinate 2,654,782 of BSBK01001966.1, forward strand.
AGATGCAAAATTGGAGTATTATGGGCTATGATTCTATGAGTCAAGACAAAATCTTGATCCCCAGGAAAAGATCAAGACATCATTCACAAATTAGTACCTCCACATCCCATAGTTAGAAGACTATTGGGCTAGTGCAAATGATGACTTCGAAGGAAGAGGACATTTTCAAGATTGACAACAGATGCAATCAGAAGGTACAAATCGGGAAGGATAGAGATTCCAAATCAGCTAGAAGATGATGGTAACGTAGTTAGAAGTGACTTCAAAACCACTACAAACCACAAGCTAGAGTCAATTAATTGGGAGAATGAGATGGAGATTAGCCTGGATACTTTGATGATCCCAGTTTCTCTCCACACTCAAGAGTGGTTGGATAAAAAGATCATGGAATTAGCAAAAAGAAAGGTGCATCTAACATATGATAAAATGAAGGAAATTTAAGGAATTGTAAAAGAGGAGTCATTGGGGAAGCCTCAAGCATCCAGTGGGCAGCAAGGGGAGTCCAACAAGAAGAGGAAGAATATTACAAAGGTTCCGCCAAGCGAGAGTTTGAAAGGGAAAGGAATCAGAATCAAGGAGCCACAAGCAAAGAGGAAAAAGCAAACTGCTCCTCCATCCAAAGAGAGCGCAACTTCAAAACAAGGAAAGACTTTGCCACCCAAGGACAAACAGGTACATCAGGAGATCTCTTCTGAATCAAAAGATAGCACAAGTAAGAGTTCTTTAGGATATTCACCATTGAGTCTCTCCGAGATAAAAGGAAGGCTTTCCCCACATAATGATGATAATGATGTGATGATTGATATCAAGGACTCTCCTCAAGATGGACAGATCCCACCTCTTGAGGAGGGCCCTAGTGAAAGTGTTGCAGTCCTCCCAGTTGAGAGTTAGAAGAAGAAAGAAACCCAGCCAAAGTGGGGAAAAGGCACAACACTTCATTGGTTATGGGCTACTTTGTGGGGTGAGAAAAACATTGTTAAGGCAGGACCAAAGTAACGAGAATCGGAATCGGATCAGAATCGGCAAGGCCGAATCGAATCGTGAATCGGCCATGAATCGGAATCGACTCAACCATGAATCGGCAAATTTAAAAAACCCTTGAAATTTAGAGATTTTAACAATTTAAAACTTATTTCATGCACCCTTTATTGAATATAACTTAAACACACTATAACATCATCAAATAGAAGCTAATATACATAAACAAGGAACATAAATGATAAATCCATCACATATGTTACACGTAAAATGTAAATTGTAGCTAAAGTAAATGGAAATCATAGGATTATAATGAGTCAAATCATAGAATGTATGTAAGATGAAGATCCATAAGACATCAAATCATAAATTTATTTAAGATGAAGATCCATGAAACCTATGTCTATCAGTACCTATAAGATCCATAAAACTAAATCGTTTCATAGTATGAATCTATGATGCTTGATCATTGATCAATGCCAAATGTCAAAGTCTTCATAACTAGATCTTAGGTAGTCTTTGTTGGTGGCTGTTTTCAAGTCCCTAGGTCCCGCAAATAAGGTTTGAATGATTTTGGCCTGTTGGGAAGTCATGTCTGCCTAGGATTTGGGTGAGAGCTAAGCTAAGTCTGTCATAGAGATGGGGTCGAAACCAAGTGATTTGTGATAAAACGAGTTAAAACCCTTTGAGAATCCTTTCCAGCTTCAGTTTGACCTTAGAAAGCCATGATGGATTGTGGGAGGCAACCCCGCTAAAGGCTTGTTGAATCCTGAAATTTGGCCAAGTCTGAATTTTTCGAAAACCCCCAAAATCTAGAATCTACATCTTAACTCCTATGAAGCTGGAACCTATCTCAAACATCCTGGAAGTATTTATACAAATATTACTTAAAGTATAAGAAATTAAATAAATCAAACTTATACTTAAATGTTATATTTGTATAAACTTACAACAAATAGGAAAGGCAAAAAAAACATTGAAAATATTTGTGTTTTTTAAAAATTTGACTTGACCTTTTAGCAATCCGCCGATTCACGTCCGATATTTTGTGGCCATTCATGCGATTTTTGGTATGAATCGACGGTTTAGGTGATTCATGCCAAAAAGTCAGCTGAGCCGATTCACGATTCACAAAAAATTGTTTGCCTTGAATCAACTCGCGAAACCGGCGATTCCGGCGATTCAAGGGCGATTCTTGTTTCTATGGGCAGGACCAATCGATAACATTGAAGATCTTATTCAGCTAGAAGAGGAAGAAAGTCAGCCGACAAAGAGAATGGCGAAGGTGATAAGAGATGACTCTGGGACTCGCAAAGTCCAAATTGCTATCCCTAGGGTCATCAAAGCAAATAATGATATGCAACTTCAGGATTATGAGATAGTGGAACATGATTTGGGGACCACTAGGGAAGAAATAGAGTATGAGGAGGCTAAGGATGGTCTCGAGACTATGAGAAAGAGAGTGGAAAGTGAAGCTGCAGAAAAGAATAAGTACAAACAAGAATGTCAGAGGTTGATAGAATTTTGCAGGAATGCCTACAAACCAATCCAATAGGTAGATCCCTCAATTACACCACCATATGTTCTTGAGAGAGGAGATATTGACAATATAGAGGGTGCAAGGATCACACTTCATGAGACTCGATCTTGGGTAGAAAGAGTTGTACAAGAAGGATTGGCATTCCTCCCAAGATTTGCAGAACAGTTTCAGGCACTCATGGCGCTCAAGGCTAGATTTCGGGCTTTCATCAGTCTTTGGAATGAGTTTTTGCCTATCAAAGAGAAAACTATACCTCAGCTACAAGCTATGGTGGATACTCCTGAGCGATTATTGGTGAAAGGAAAGGTGATTAAGGTAGGAGAAAGAGAGAACATTGAGGCATGGCACCTTGCTCTAACTCACAGACTGGAAGTTTTGGAGAAGATAACGAAGGATACTGCTCATCTTGGCATCTCTGTCCACAACATAGTTACAAACAATTTGAGTGCAATTGCAATTGCCCTCAATTTCGAAGAGCTAAGTAAAGAGAACATGAACTTGGAAATCCTGAGTGAAAGATTGAGATCTTTCAGAGGTGGAGAAATTTGAATCATCAAGGGAGAGATCTTGGAGAGCCTCTCATCTCTTAGACTCCTCATGACTTCAGTAGGAGACAATGCAATTGAATGGGAGAAGACAATGGTGGCAGCTAGGAATGAAATGGATTCAGCATAGAAAAAGTATTGATACACACCTACACCTCCAATGAATGAAGTCAACAGCATGGTATCCAGGTTCATCAAATTAGCAAGGAAAGAGAGAGATAAATGAAATATTATTCTGGATGATAATTTGATGTAAACCTATGTGGCAAAGTATTTTCTCATGGGTTAATTGTCTAGGAGTCTGATTCTGATTGGCCAACATTTGTGGTGCCTTTTGACTGGCTGCTACTTTTATGTAATTTTGCTATTGGTCTATTTTTGGGATACTTGAATCTCATTGGTCGATGGGGTGGCAACTCTAATTAGGGTTTGTAGGATTCAATCTGGGCCATTGATTCTGATTTAATTTTGACCATCCATTATTTTTGAGCTCCCTATATAAGGACTGCTCCTCTCATTTGTAAGGGTTATGTTGGAGAATTGTTGCAAGAATAATGCCAAATTTGCTCTACTCATCATTGTTGTGTTTTGCATGGTGATGGTTGTGATCAAGTTTGTGTTATTGCATGGTTACCTTCATCTCATTTAGAATAGATTTCATTTCAAAGTTGCTTTTCATTCAAAGTTGTGAGATAGAGTAGAATAGAATTTGCTTCAACTAGTTTAGTTGTATTACAGTAGTTGTGGATGTTCACTTGCATGACTCGAACAAACCCGAGCCACTAGCTTCTTGCAGATTGTAAGATTGCCTTGTGTGGTTAGCCGATGAATGCTAATACTTAACTTCAATTAGTATTGGATCTTTAGTTTGCATCAACTTGATGGGATTAAGGAGCAAATATTGATTTGAAAAATCTTTAAGTACACCTTGGAAGCTTGCACTAGGTGAGTCGAGTCGCTGATTAAGCTACATCTAGTAGAGTCCAAGCCATTCACAAGCCCTTGCATTCAAACTTAGGAGTAGAAATAGGAGTTAAGTTTAAGTTAAGAAGCCAAGAGTTGAAAACCAAAAATCAATATTTTCATTGCACATTGTGAAGTCATATCTTTAGAAGTGCATTGTCAAATCTTGAGAAACGATGTAAGTCCCCAAGTGTTTATCAGCATATCATATTATTTCACTGAGTGAGTGTCCATGATTAACGGAACCATGAAGTCATTTCATGATCTTACATTGCAAGTTTAGCATGAGAGATAACCTTATATCAAGAGAGAATTGAGTATTTAGTGTTTCACCTCGAAGCATTGAGTGTTTCATTCTGCATGTTGTAGTGGAACAAAACTCACATCAACAAGTACATATCTTAAAAATTTGAGAGAATTCCTTCTTAATTTTTAAAGCGTTTTTGAGGTCATTGAAGAGCTTCCAATATGAAATTCGGATAATTTGGTCTAAAAATAAGTGAATTGTTGCAAAATTATATTTTCAAATAATTTCACTCTCAACGCTAAAAATTAGCTAATTTCTTAGCAATTATTTTGGGAAAGTGATCTTGCATTTGTAGCAAATGAAGAAAAAGGAAAAATAAAAAAGTACAAGTAGGAGAACAAGGAAAAGAGCCAGAGAAAAGGAGGAGAAAAAGTAAGAGCAAGAGCGAGAAAAAGAGCAACAAGAATTTTTAAAAATGCTCCAAAGCATGAATACAGGGAATTTTGGCAAGAGATCTATCATGGTTAGTGAACATAAGGGACGACCAAAAAGATTGTTGGTAGATGGAACTATTGAACTTGAAATTATTCCCAACCCACAAATGTATGTCTTTTTATATGCTTTTGGCAACAAAAAATATCTTAAATTTGTAAAAGCTCCTTCATAATGGAATATTAGAGAACTTTCCAGTCCTCACTGCCCTCTAGGTCCCATAACTCATTTGGTACACAAGGCTAGACCTTATCGATGGTTGTCAATAAGGCCAAGACCACCAGAGTCAACATGAAAAACAACAAAATTCTCAATAAACATAGTGGAATCCTTTTCCTTGGTCAAAAAGAGCCCAAGGAAAATCTTGGAGCAATCTCTCAAGCTTTTTTTTAGTAAGTGGCTTTTGAATGCCAACCGCCAACAATTGCAAACAAAATGCCAAGAAATTGTTGTAGAATGATGGAACAAGATGTTTGCTCTTCTACATTTGCTTGCCTATGCATTGACACCAAAATATTATAGAACCCAATATCTTAGTATGCTGGGAAGGCTGCCACCATATAGAGATTTAGAAGTGTCTGATGGGTACAAGGCAGCATTTCAAAGACTCTTTCTTGATGATGATGTTGACTTGGTGGTCATCACCTCCTTGGAGATTCGTGACATGGCTTAATCGCCTCCCATGGTTCGGGTTAAATCTGGCATTTGTATCGGGCATTGATAGTTTGAGCTTTTGGTGCGACGGCAAATGATTCCAACAATTGGTATCAGAGCCTTGGGTCACGGGTTTGAGTCTCCCTTCAGTGGGTGCTGAAGGCTCAATCGGTGCTGAGGGGGAGATTGTTGACTTTGTGGTCATCACCTCCTTGGAGATTCGTGACATGGCTTAACCGCCTCCCGTGGATCGGGTTAAATCTGACATTTGTATCAAGCATTGATAGTTCGAGCTTTTGGTGCAACGGCAAATGATTCCAACAGATGATATGTGAGATTTGATTACAGATGAGTTCATAGAGTTTGTGAATGCAAGAGGTCTACGTAATGATGCTCTTCATCATCGGTTTAGGAAGGATGCTCATAGTTGGTGGTATCTACATGGTCGACGATTCCAATTGTTGCAGCCCCTTGCAATCAAAATTATATGACAAGTAAGTTTTACAATTTATTTATGATTTTAATTTACTTTGTCTTCATAGGTTGCTAGTAATTTTATAACTTTAATAATTTTATTTTAATTGTTTACTTTGTCTTGTCTTCATAGGTAGCTAGTTCATCTACACCAACAAGAAATTGGAGAACATATTCTTTCATCCACTCAGTAAAGCACAATAGGTTGCAATAAAAAAGAGCAGAGAACTTAGTATATGTGCATTCCAACTTGCATCTCCTTTCACACAAGCATAGTGAATATAAAAAAGAGGAGTCGAAGATGTGGGATATAAATGCAGAGCGTACAAACTTGGATGCTGCCACTTCTCAACTTGTAGTTGCTGCATTCAAGGACTTGGACAGTGATAATGTTATTGGTGCGGCTGATCCAATGGGCCTCAACTAATGCCATTGAAGAAGAAGAAGATGAAGAAGAAGATGATGATGATGATGAAGAATAAATTATTAATCCATTAGTTGAAACTTGAATTTGAAACTCAAACAATGATACTTGAACTTGATGTTGTGATTATCAATTGACATTTTAATATTTTGATGTTGAACTTGAAGTATATGATGCTATGATGGTATGATCATGATGCTATGATTCAATTTTATGGTGTTTTTGTTGTTTATATGATATTATATGACATTCTAATCTTTAATTCATGCTTATGTTTTTGTACTAACAAACCCAAACCCCATTTCAAAGTTTCGTTGTATCAGCGAACCGGTTCTTCGAACCCGTATCTGAACCCAAACTCGAACCCGAATCAGCAACTTGGCCTAAAGTCCTCCATCTAGTCGTCCCCCAACACCTCGTTCAGTGAAACAACAAAATTGGACATTTTATCCGTGATCTCATTCCCTTCTCGTTTCACATGTATGATTTAAAGTCTACAAAGGAAGCTAATATGGAATCTACATACCTGTTAAGGTGCCACATTCCAATTTCACCTTTACTTATGGCATTTACAATGATCTGTGAGTCACCCTCTAAGTGGAGCCTTTCCACATTCATTCTTTTAGCTGCTTTAATTGCATTGAGAGCTGCTTGAACCTATGCTTCATTGTTAGTGTCATACCCAAGATGTTAGCTCCCAGCAATATTACATTGCCTTGATAATCCCTAGCTACATACCCTGCCCCAGATTGGCCCCGGATTGCCTTTAGAGGCACCATCAAAGTTCATTTGGATCAATCCTTTCTCCGGTGCAATCTATTCCTTCCTCATCACCCCTTGATCAACAAGATTAACCCTACACTGCCCATTAACTGGCCAAATAATAATAAATTTTAAATATATTAATATTAATGTTTTGATAAAAACTTAACAGAAATTAAAATTATAAAATAATATTTTTAATATTAATAAGAAAATTAAAATAAAATAAATTTAATATAAAAAAATTAACTTAAAAAAACCAGCGGCCAAATATAAATCCTTAAAAACTAAAAATCATTCTTCAAAAATAAAACTAGTGGCGGCCGGCCTTCCTGAGACACTCCAGATGGTAGATGCGGCGCTCCAGTCTTCCGCAGAGAATTCCACACACAACACTCAGCAGAGTTTCCAGTCTTCAGCTGCGTCCAGCAGAACCGTAAAATGCCGTGAGACCTATGCCACTGAGCAGGAATGCCTTGAAATGTCATGAGACCTTCTATGCCACTGAGCAGAAATGTTGTAGCCTTCAATAGACTGATGCCTTCTTTTGGCAACATCTGGTATCATTTATAGAAAAAAATAAACAGGAAGAACCTAAAAAACGTTTTATTAAAAATATTTTCTGAAAATATATGAAGTCTGTTTCTCATCATACGAACTTGAGGCAAATACTATTTTATTTTTTTAAAGTTCGCTGAATCCAGAATCTGAAGCCGTAAATTCGGCAATTCTATGTTCCAGCCTTGAAGGGTAGAATTTGGAAATTTGATCATAGAATTTTGTGTTACAAACTAAAGATGCCAAAATTCTTTTAAACAAATTCAGGATGACTGAATGTAGTGCTACATCTAGATTCGCGGAATTTGAGAAAATGCACTCAACTAAAACTAATTCACCACTGGTCAATGAATCAGTGCATTGAAAATTCGTATGCTGTTCAATCAATCTAACTACCACTTGACTGGATCTGGATTTCGCAGTAAGTTATCTTTGTCAGTCCCATCTAAGCGTCAAAAGGAACATTGACAAGCTGCAAAACGAGTCCTTCAATATTTCAGAGAACCCCTAATATACTGATTTCAATTGAGATGGATTAGCTAATACAAGAAAAGTCTATGACAGGTTTTTTGTTCACTCTCAGTTCAAGAGTGATTTCTTTGCACCACAAACTTAAACATACAATTGTCTTATTGTCTTTCTTCCACTGAGGTTTAATAAATACAGGGCAATTATTAGTACAATGTATGAGGCTATCTGGTTACAAAAGATATTGATCTTCAACTTGACCAAACGATATAAACAAAAAACTTCTACAGCCACAGTGTTCTCAAGATGTTGAAGAGTCAAGTATGAAGACATACTGAATTCATCACCACGGCAATTGCTAGTTGGTTAATAATGAAGAAATTTGTCTTTATTATGGTCCGATGCCAGAGGAAATTGATGACACGTGAGAAAACCCCTTGGTAAACACTAGCATGTCAAGTTTAGAGATAATGTTTGGATTGTATTTGATTTAGGCATTACAGGGGGGTATAACATGGCCCATACTTTTACCTACATTGTAGGTTATTATAGAGGTTTTTCTAAAAATGTAGGAAGTATTATGATCCTCCAGATTATATAATAAGCCATTCTGAAGTGTACAATCTACAGCTTGTTCAATAAAGCTAATATCTCTACACTGATAGCAATAAAGCTGTAATATAGGAAAACATGCATTTATGGACATCTGCTTTCTCAATGGACTAACTTTGGCTTTTCAAAAAATAATAGAAAAATAACTACATATAGAGAAAAATTAATGCAGCAAGCATAAAGGAAGTATGTACCTTTTCATTTGCTGAGAGAAACTCGGCCTTTAAAATTGAGTAATCCCTAGATAGCAAATATGTTTGGACATCTTCCACATGCTTCTCATTCGCTGGATTTAAATCATATAAAAAAGACAAAAAAACAACAATTAGTAACCAATGACACCTTGCTCTCTGCTTCATATCATAGAATGGGTTTAAATGCATGCCTGAGCACAATGCATCAAATCCTTTGTTTATGAATCTTAAAGCTGGCCTTGATAGGTTGATTGTAAATGACATCCCACTAATACCAGTGAAATTCTCTGATGCTAGGATTACCTGCAATTAGAGTAATAAACGATTTTAACAACTGGATCTTGAAAAATAAACATTGGCCATGTAAAAGCTTATTTCAAAGATATATTGCATGGAAATGAACAATAAGCACCTGCTACAAAGTACACCACTCCCATTAGAGGACTAGTACTTACCACTAGAGAATGAATAACACATGCAACCTGGAGTTTATTAGCAATGATTGGTCTAATTAATTCATCAACAATACAAGGATTAGTTTAATACCACAAAAGTTTGAGGTTCCATTCTGGTGCATTTTTACCAAAGCGGGGCAATAACAAAAAAATGACTTCAATCCTTTGATTCTTAGGGTTCATAATTACCCCAGTTCTTTTCTAGTGTAACTGAATGTACCTGTGAGTTCAATTAACCTACTTAGGCCACAAGTTCCTGTATCCACATATGTTGGTTCAAGATTCCTTTCAAAACAAAGGTTTGTGGGTCCAAAGAAGACATCATAACAAGACATAGAGGTAGAGCTCATTACGGGTAGGGGTTGCTTCTGATACCTCCTAAACACAAAGAGAGATACAGAAGACATCACCATACATCAAAAAACAGATAAGTGGCAATAACCTCATTTTCATATATAATTCAATGTTTACAGCAATTTATTATACTTTTTCAAATTTGTCCCTATGTCTCCTAGACACACACTTACATGACACATGATAGAACATTGAAAATATTGTTTGGGTTCAGATAAAAGTATAGTGCACAAGGGCGTCTGTTTCAAGGCAGGATGCATGACACCATGTAAATATGGTCCATATGGTCACAAGTGAATCAATTACAAGAACTCAAAAAATGTTTTATAGATATAACACAGACCAACATTTTGGACAAAGAAAATGATTCCTCTTTATTTGCAAAATGTTCCTTAAATGCTAGTCATAGTTGGAAAACTTGGACTTGAAGGCAGGCCCAACAATTTTAAAAACTTGGGGAAAAACTAGGCAGTAACTCCACAATTTTATTGAATATTTTATTATTTTAAATACATAAATTTTTAAAATATTCTTCAAAAATCACATGTTGCTAAATTTATTAATCATATTACTACTTTCAATCATATATAAATCAAAAATTGATTTTAATACATATCATAGACCTGAAAACAAGTTCAAACTCTAAATGAGTTACAATACCACTTCCACTAGCCGTGTCATATGTAGAAATTGCCTCATCTAAAGAGATTTTTGGCAAGTTTGCAATTGATGCCTAATTTAGCACGCTCAACAGTTATATCCCAATTCTTTGTCAACCCCTCATTGTAATCAAGTTTCTTATTTGACAGCTTCCAAAAATTAATGGAAATTTGGGAGTGGAGACCCCAATGAGGTTGAGGGGCAATGCCCCTTGGGTTTTGGGGCAACACCCCTAGTGGGGTCAAGGGGTAGCACCCCTTGTGGGGGTTTGGTGGCAAGACCCCAACGGGTCCAAGGGGCAGCAGCCCTTGCAGGGGTTTGGGGGCAACTTTCACCACCAATGAAAAGCATGTTTTATTTTAACTGCAGTTATTGGGCGAGTAACTCGCCTAGTATTTAGTCTCACGAGTACTAGGCAAGTTTTGCAACACTGGTTATAGTAATACTTGAAGGGTACTGACACAATATGGCAAGAAAAATTTAACGAATTTCAATTATCCAGGTTTAAAATGAGGAAAAAATTAAAATCCTTAGAAATCATACAAATATATAAAAAAGATTAAAAAATGAATTAAAACCTGCTTTTTATATCATATAAAATACAATGTGTACAAAATGTAAGGAGTGAACGGTGAATAGAAGCAGGGGCAAGTGCAAAGGGGACAAGGGCAGATCAATAATCAGTTAGCCAAATCAAAGGCAGGAAATATTAACCGATAGAAGAAAACAGAAAAACTCCTTGAAGCCAGAGGCAGCAAAGACCTTGGAAAAAACTTGATGCAGGCAGGCAAAACCTGGACAATTCAGAGGTAGAGGCAAGAACATCAGTTAACAGAATCTAATGCAAGAAAGAGGAATACTTGGAAGAGCCAGCAAAACCCCTTGAAGCTAAAGGAAGCCAAGACCTTGGCAGAAAATTGACACAAGCAGGTGAAACCTGGACAATTCAGAGGTAAAGGCAAGAACAAATCCATTCAAATTTTCAGTTTTAATATGAAAATCAAGTAGATAACGAGATTTCAACGATTAAAATTCAAAAAGTTAGTTGAAACTCTCATAGAGTACCATGATTTCTATCAAATCTATCCTCCACCGAGTTTCAGGGATGAGGATGACAGGAGATGGTGGGACATGTTTACACTATGGGGGTTATTTTGGGCCAATTTTTAGGGGGCAGAATGGGACATCTGTTAGAAAATAAGGGGAATCTTTTTAGAAAATATAAGAAATTTCAAATTTGCATATCATAACATTGCTAAAGCATTCATCATAGACATTTTAGAAGCTTAATACAAAGCATTATACTTGAATTGAGATATTGCATGAGAATCGACAAGCATATTAACAAAATTCGCTTTAATTGTCAATGTGCATACATATTAATACTAGATAATTACAATTGTAGCAGAAATGCCCCAAAACACCAAGTTTCAACTATGCAATGAAATAAATTGTAAACTACTAACAATAAACATAGAAGTCCATAATCAGCTGTCCATAATGCTCATAATGTCAAGATAGAACTACAAAAATATATGGCTATCCATAAACAGCAAATGGTAGGTCTAAGAGTCTAAATCAAAATCAGATCTTGAATCTGAGTCACTATTAGTATGAGGGGCTGCCTCAACCAATGAAACCCCAACCAATCTTGAAGGTGTCTCCTCCTCCCCAATTTGCATAACATCTTCAGGATTGGATGAAGCTATATGCGGACCAATTTCTCTCTACACAGAGGAACTGACAACCTGTGAAAGAAGACAAATGACAAGTACTCTCAAATCTGATGCATCCCTACCATGCCACCTCTGCCATCCAATAGGATCGACTTGAACTAATTAAGTTCTTTCCGTCCTTAACTCTAGTCTGCTAAAAGGTTGCACCACAAAGACTAGCAAATGAAAGCCACTATGTACGAAGTTTAGTAAATTCATTTTTACTATACATTTTTGCAAGAGCCTTGAAGAAGTTGTCTTTCACCTCTTCACTAGATGGAACCACTCACCTAGGTCTTAGTGCATACCATTTGGTATTTAGAGCATAGGCTGCCATATGAAGTGGGGTGTTCATAATGTTCCACCATCGTGTCACAATAGGCCTAAGATGCTCCTCATAAAATCCCAAAGTAGGGTCCCTACTATGAATAGTTTGCATCAACATATTTAATCACTTGTACAATAGGCTCAATGAAGGACCAAATATATTTGCAAGTGCAAACAAGTTATAACTGAGAATCACACATATAATTATAATATTTTAAATGAACGTTTTTAAAATTGGTTTTCAAATAATAAAATCAGCAATGCCAATTTTCTTATGTCACTGTGGACCACCAATTACCAACAAGGATTTTTCGCTTCACACTTATTCCCTCCTGTGTGCTTCCCTCATGCCATCTACCTCACTCTTCATTGACCGCCATGGATTGCAGGCCCTCCTAAGCCTCAAGCATCTTCTCTAACAAAATAAAGTAGCTAGCATATCTAGTCTCCACAAGCTTGAGGAATTCCTTCCTCCAAAATGTCCAAAACAATGCAAGGGTAGTGTTATAGTTGCAAATGAACATTTGCGCATCGCTAGCCTCAAACACCATTGAAAATATGTCCTTCAACGTATTATCCAATTTTCCCAATGTCCTTCAAGGTATTATCCAATGCATGCATGCAACATGCAGGTTTGAAAAATGTGCTTATAACCACCCTCCACCATCAATCTAGCTAAATACACACATAGGTTGAATCAGTCACTACATGCACAACATTAGAGGCTCCAACCTCTTCTATGGCATCTTTCAAAATCTCAAATTGGAAGGTTTCATCCAGCCTGTTCCTTGAACAATCTATAGCTCTAAGAAAATAAGAGTTCTTTATGTGATGGAGGAGCATCTAGGGTGTAAGAGCAATCTTGCATCGCCCAAAAATATAGTCTAGTTTCTCAATAAGGACTATCTTTGGGCAGGGTTACTATTTTTGGCAAGTTTACTATTTTTAGTAGGTTGTTCATTCGAGCATGGATTGTTCCAATTGATCCCTTGGAAGTTTTTTTGAATACATAAACTAAGGACTCAAAGGGGACATGATTCCATTTTTTGTAGTGGTGGATAGGTTCTCGAAGATGGCACACTTCATTCCTTGTAGGAAGACTAATGATGTTGTTCATGTGGCAAAATTATTTTTCAAAGAAGTGGTGAGCCTACATGGTCTACCAAAGAGCATAGTTTCAAATTGAGACAGTAAGTTTGTTGGGTATTTTGGACAACATTATGGAAAAAACTCAAGACAGATTTGAAGTTCAACTCAACACACATCCACAGACTGACGGACAGACAAAAGTTGTGAACAAGAGTTTGGGAAATTTGTTGAGATGCTTATTAGTTGGAGATAAATTGAAAGGGTGGATTCGATTTTACCACAAGCAGAATTTGCATACAATAATTTTGTCAGTAGGAGCATTGGTAAATCACCATTATAGATTGTATATGGAAGTAATCCTAGAAATGTTTTAGAATTAAACACGTTGGACAATGGAGAAAAGAATACTGCTGAAGTTGAAGACTTTACAGAACACTTAAACAATTTGCAGGAAGAGGTGAAAAAACATATTAATAAAAGGAATATTCAGTACAAGACTAAGGCAAATCAAAAAAGGAGATAAGGAATTTCATATTGGAGATGAAGCCATGGTTCATTTCAAAAAGAAGAGATTTACAGTGGGAGTTTACAATAAGTTGAAGAAATTTGGACAATGCAAAATTTTGAAAAAGCATGACTCAGGAAATGTTTATGAAGTAGAGTTGCCCAATGAACTCAATCTTTCACCAGTGTTTAATATTTTAGATTTGACAGATTATCATGAACTATTGAAGATGAGATAACAGAAGCACACTAGAATATTCTAGCACCTACTTCAGCTGCAGAGGAGATAGAAAACATCTTGGATAGTCATGTTGGCAAAAGCACAAGAAACAGGAAATATGAAGAGTATCTGGCCAAATGGAAAGGAAGGCTTGTTGAAGATTTATCGTGGCTATCAAAGGAAGAGGTTGACCGCCTTGGTTTTCCTCTAAAAACCTGAGATGTGACGAGGTCACTTCTCAAATTACCCTGGGTGTATGATGCAAGAACATATAGGGTGTAAGAGCAATCTTGCATCAGCCAAAAATATTGTCTTGTTTTTCAATAAGGGCTATCCTTGGGCAGAGTTACTATTTCTAACAAGTTTACTATTTTTAGTAGGTTGTTCATAGCATGGATTGTTCCAATTGCTCCCCTGGAAGTTCATTTTGGATATATAAGCTTGCTGGTAAAGTTTCATGGCAAGATCAAGTCTAGTTTTGAAAATATTGAATTTTTTGTTTTGGCTAGGTGGTACAAAAACTTTGAACTTAGTTTTGAAGGTCTTATAGGCTCTGAAAGGGGGTCAAACTTTGATTGGCTGACGCTTCGCTTGTTCAAGGCTATAGAGTGCTTCAAGAGGTTTCCGAAATGGGGTTATAATAGCCAATCGACTCAATCTAAATGGGGTTCACAAGTTATGGTTTTCGGAAGTTGAGCCACCAGGATTCAAATTTCAATACCAAAAGAAAGAGAGAAAAATCATTTAAAGTGGGAAATTAAACACTTGGGGGCCAAAATGGGAAAATCTCACTTTCTAGAATATTCTAAGGCGGTTAATTGTGCTACTTATATAGGGATAAAGGGGGATTTCAGGGTTCAATTCTACAAGGTAGATTGTGGCTATGTCTTATAGATTATTGTAATGAAAATGCCCATGTGGTTGTAGATGTTTTTTTTAATATTGTAATGTCATTTGATAGAAGATAATAGGAAACAAGTGTTTATGTTCTTGCCATTGTTTTGTTTGTGTAATTTTTTGTTTATTTCCTTGTTGTGTTGTGTGTGTTTGGTTGAATTAGGGGAGTACCCTTCATCATTATGCTAGTGACAACAAGATTGACGAGTGGTCAATGTTTGATATTGGTCCACCAATCCATGATCATAGAGCATCGGTCCCTTATCCATGTATGTTTCATATTTTCCATCAAAATACTCACCTTGGACTACTCTCTATCAAGAAGGGTGGTACGTAGCTTAGTTTCTCTAGGTAAAACAAATGAGGGACCAACAACATAGATATCTTTGCACATTTG
Source organism: Chamaecyparis obtusa (assembly GCA_027943335.1). NCBI lineage: Eukaryota > Viridiplantae > Streptophyta > Pinopsida > Cupressales > Cupressaceae > Chamaecyparis > Chamaecyparis obtusa. The sequence goes on from BSBK01001966.1 coordinate 2,670,311, forward strand.
TATAAAATATGATGAATGTGAGACATGGAATGGTATAGCATGAGAATAGAGAAAACTAGCAATAGATGCTTCAGCCACATCTCATGCTTGCATGTTAAACAAATCAGCAATATTAGTTTCTCTCTTAGTCTTCTTTCCTCTACTAGAAGTGGCACCCTCTCTCCTATGAGAAGCATCATCCATGGATCTTGTAGTCATTGACACACTAGGCTGCAAATTCTTCATTGTAGTCCCTTTACTTAATGCCTCCCTCTACATATGCAATCTAGTTGCCTCAATTTTTTCAACTTGTGTTAGTTTTCTGCAACCTTTCATCCCTTGACCACCTATCCATTAAAGATGGCAATAAACTCTACTATAGCTGCCCCTATATTGTTTGTAGCACAAATGGCACTCCCATACTCTACTACCCTCGATTTTTTTGTCTTATCTTTATCAACTCTTGTAGCAAATTGTAAAAGAGGTTTGAGGTTGAATGGGCTTTTTGCATAGGTTTTGAGGATTTAAGGACAATCAAATGGGTTTGAGCTTGCTGCCCTACTACATTCACATCACCTATGCTAGGTCTGGTTTTTTGAGATGCTTCTTCCATTTAAACTTCAACATCAACACTATCACTACTCCCATCACTCCCACTACTGCTTATGATTTATTTTTACAAGAATGTCAAATAGAGCTGCAAGTTCAAAAATGAAAACAATAAACCAACAATGCCTTACCTATGTGTTGAAAAACTTGAAAATGTCTAAAACAAATTGCAAAAAATAAATGCAAAACGAAAAACTTACCTCTAGTGAAGTAGATTTGATGCCAAAACCTCCTCTTTAACCTGCTGTTCACTCCTTGACCAGCTGCTCCTCTTCTCCTCCTTTGCAAATGTCAAAATGAATGTCTTTTCACTATTTCTAGTTGTTTTATCCTTAGATTAGGGTTTCTATTTTAAATGGTCTTTTATTGACCATGTGGTACTGCCTAGCAAAAGAAAGAAATAAAAATATTGTTTTTTGTGTTTGGGCGCAGCAAAAAATTGTTGGGTCATAGGGGGCGGCCAAACATCCCTTGGATGGTTGGCATCCCCTGACTAAACTGGGGACATCTGGTCGTCCCCTATCGCCCAACAAAATTTTTGTCATGTCCCTGAAACATTTATGGGGCTAGACACAAACTAGAATGTGCATAGGTGCAACACAAATCCATCTTCGGGATGGATGTGGGGCAAAATTCCAGAGACACGTCCCCACAGAGCACAATATCAAAAAAATCAAGAATTGGATGGAGCAGTTTTCACCAAATTGTCTATGCCCTAAAATTAGTTTTTTAGCCCTAGGGTTTTCGTAGATCATGTTGAAATAATAGCTTCGTTCAGATAAAATGGATGATAATATTAATACAATGATCTGTAGATAATATGCATGCATATACATCAATACCCTTGTGTATATTGATGTATACACATACACATTAAATACAAATCATTATATTGATTATAATTACCTCCCACAATAATATGAAAATTACTTCCAAGTATAAATCTGATCTGATCGATCTGAATTTGATCGATTTGTATTTGCCATTTATATGAATCGATATTTAATCAATGAGAAAATATTATTCATCAGATCCGAGTCTGATTATGTATATGTTCTGATTATTGTTAACAATATGCATTAGTTACGAGTGCATTAGTGTCAAATTGAATCGGCACTATTAAGGTAATTAAAGGTTGTTACTTGTGAAATGACATGTCAATGAATAGGCATGTGACTATTCATTGGCATGCCTCAAAATCGTGCATATATATATTCAGTGTGATCGATCTAGAAGGAAATCACAGAAATCAATAGTGCAGAGCCATTCTAGAGTACGATCTCTATCCATATTCAATTTTGTTAATCCAATAATCAGAACGCATCATTCTTGTTTCAGACTCATTTAAATATTGTGAAATATAATACTTATCCTCATTCTGATTATAACCTGCAAGACAAACAATTAATTAGTAAGATTATCATTCAAGAATTGAAAAGAGATACATATTCAAATCTGCAATAAATCTAGTCAACTTTAACATGGTATCAGAACCTTGCGAAGGAAGATCCAATTAGATATGAGAGTTCAGATTACTCAAAATATAAATTCTATCTTAAAAGTATAATCACATTCCATTCTTCATAATGTCAAGTGTAATCAGATTTGAGGATCGTCTTGAAGAAGCAACTAACTTCGTATCATGGAAGTTTAGAGTTATGATGATATTGAAAGAAAATGAACTAGATTCATTTGTGAAAGGAAACACATCTGAACCAGAGAATGATCCTGAGAAAACTCAATGGATCAAGAACAATGAAAAGGCTATGAGACTTATCGTGGATGCAGTTAGGGACCATATCGTACCTATTCTATCAAAATGTGATACTGCATACCAAATGTTTAAATCTCTTGAAAATACATATGAAATAAACAACACTAGCAGATTCCTCGCATTGAAAAGACAACTTCACAATGTGAAAATGAATAAGGGAGAATCTGTCACAGCATATTTTATGAGGATCACTGAATTGAGAGATCAACTTTCAATAGTTGGAAATCAGATTGACAGTAAAGAGTTAACATTAATAGCTCTAGTTGGCCTCCCAACATCATGTGAATCATTTATTCAGGGAATAAGTGCACGGTCAAACCTCCCTAAATTTGATAGATTGAGAATGGATTGCTTACAAGAAGAATCTACACTAATGACCAGGGGAAACAACCAAAATCTAATAAATGAGGATATTCATGTATTAAACACTAATTCTCATAAGAAAGGAAAGAAGAAGAATTTCTAAAGAAAGAAAAATACATATGGAAAAGGATTTTCCAAGAAGAGGAAGGATATATCTCAAATATAATGTTTCAGATGTGATCAATATGGACATTATGCAATCAAGTGCCCTAATAGAACTAAATAACAAGCCTCTTTTGCTTAAATTGGAAAAGCTAACATAGATCATGATTCAGAGAAACTTGTTTTCTATTCAGCCTTATCAAGCCAAGTTTCAAATAAACTCAACACTTGGGTGATTGATAGTGGATCCTCACGACACATTACAAGATTCAGAGAACATCTAGACACTATGGTAGAAGAATTTGACGAAGAAGTAACTATTGGGGATGATTTTGACTATCCAGTAAAGGGGATTGGAACCTACACCATCAATTTGAAATCAGGCATATCCCTTCAACTCACTAGAGTATTATTTGTACTAGGGATAAAAAGAAATTTAGTCTCCATTTCTGCACTTGAAGACAAAGGGTATAGAATAACCTTTATGGACGGAAAAGTTCTGGCATGGCCAAAGAATTCCACCATAAAGAAAGCACATACTATAGGAATAAGACAAGGATGTCTTTACAAACTGTGTACTGATTCAAATCAAGCCCTAATCCATGAGACTTCAAACTCAAATGAAATATGGCACAGAAGACTAGGGCAGGGTGGAACCCTGCAAGCCAGCCATGACATACTGGCTTCACTTGGACACCATGGGAATAGGATCAGGTGAGGGTGAACCACGAAAAAAGAGACTAAGACAGGAAGTAGAGAAGAATCTCTCTGCTGAAGATTCTTCCAGCTAGGAGGAGGTAGGGGAAGATAGTGGGGAAGAGGACGGTGACACATCTTCAGACTCTCAGGAGAAGGAAATCCGCCTTGGCCACCTGAAGGGCACACCACGAGATGTTACTTTTTTGCCACCAGCGGAAGGGCCATTATCAGGAGGGGTACCTGAGTACGCAGAGACTCACAAAACCACCAACACCACAACAGAGGGAGAGAGTACCATGCTGAGTACGGAGGAGGAAGGGAGTAGACAGGAGAAGATTCTTAGATGGGGAGCCACGAGACTTTCCTTGCCTGGCATGGCCAATCTGGTTCCTGTAGATCAACAGACTCACACCAAGGTCATAGACCTCAGGGGACAGCAAGCGTGTGGACACAAGATAAGACTCCACACCCCACAAGGTATTGAAGTAACCCAACCGGTTGCTTTGGTGGTACAGGTTGAGGGAAAAATGGGCCCACAGGGTATGGAGGGAAAGAAAGACACACAAGTTGAGGATACAGGAGAAGACAAAGTATTGGAGGAAGCAGATAAACTATTGGAGGAAGTTGGAATGGTACTGCCACCCTCACCACCACTCAGCGATCCAGGAGAAGAGGACACAACAGGGACCCAAAATCAAACCGGGTATGGTGTCGGGATGATTGCATTAGAAGATAGGGCAGCAAGATTCCTCAAGGAGTTGGAGGCTATGGAGCATGCCACTAGGGAAATCATAGAGCAGGCCAAGAGCCAGAATGTGGACGCCATAGTCAGAGCAACAGAGTGCTTGGCAATGTTCATGAAAGGAGCATGCCAGACAAATTGGAGCCTACTTCAGCAGGGGGGATACAAAGGAAGAGAACTTGCTGAAATGTGGACAGCCCCAGGCATTATACCATAGGTACAAGAATAGCCACCACTCATGCATACTCTGGCACAAATAGAGGGGGCTTTTAGAAAGACCTACTTGGAACTCCAACAGGAAAGGGATCTGACTAGTGGCATGAAGGAGTGAGCAGAAGAAAAGGCCGCATGGTAAAAGGAACGAGTTGACCTGGAGGAGACAGTAGCACAAGTGGAAGCAAAGAAGATGGATGCCTTGCGGGTTCTCCAAGGAGTCCGGGCCAAATAGAAGATGGCGGAACGAGATCTTTCACGCATCTGGGAATAAGCTTCGAATCCAAGGATGTCTTCACAACCTAACTCTGAAGCCTAATTTTTTTAAATTTTTTTTTAGCACTGTTGTCGTCTGGAAGACGGCTGTTTTTTTGGGGGGGATAAATGTAGTACAAATAAACTAATATTGTATTGCTTCTAGTTATGTCTTGTCGGGAAGTAATATTGTATTACTTCTAGTTATGTCTTGTCGGGAGGGTAGTTAGGAGCGAGGAGGTGCATCCGTTGGTTTTCCCAACCAATCGACTATCTTATAAGCACTTTGGTCCTTGATGTAAAATTGTTGGTCTTTGGTATCAATAAAGAATATAGCATTTCCTCGCCATCCTGGTATTTTGGTATCTTAATTTCATGGTATGGTATTATGTTGCATTAGCATTGATGTTTAATGTACTGCTGGTATCATTGGTAATAAGTTATGCCTTGTATTCTCTGTCTGTATAACTATTCTACAATCTTCATTTTCGCGCTCTACCTTCTATAGAGAAAATGGTGTTTGGGTTGCCCAAACTAAATCAATCTCATGAAGGAGCATGCAAGGGTTGTGCTCTAGCAAAGAATACAAAGGGGATTTTTCAAAATAGTATTAGTAAAACTAAAAAAATGTACTAGAATTAGTTCATTCTGACTTATGTCGACCCATGTTTGTACCCTCCTTGGGAGGATTCTTATAGTATATAATCTTTGTAGATGATTTCTCTTGGAAGACCTGGATATACTTTCTCAAATGTAAAGATTCTGAAGAAATCCTTAAAGGTTCAAGGAATTCAAAGCCCTTGTAGAAAACATGTCCGGGAAGAAAATCAAAACACTGAGAATAGATAATGGGAGGGAATACACTTCAGAAATCTTTAAAAAAATTTGTATGAATATTGGGATTAAGAGGGAGTTTACTGTACCTTATAATCCACAACAAAATGGAGTTACTGAAAGGAAGAATAGGACCATTGTAGAAGCTGCTAGAGCCATGATGTACAATCAAAACATAGATACTTCATTTTGGGTGAAGACTCTAGAACAACTGTTTACATTCAAAATAGATGTCCTCATTCACTCCTAGACAACAAAACTCCTAAAGAAGCTTTCACTGGTGTCAAACCTGACATAAGCCACCTAAGGATATTTGGGTGCCCAGTCTACACTCATGTGCCTAAAGAAAAGAGGTCTAAGTTAGAACCCTCAGGCATGAAAGGTATATTTGTGGGCTACAGTGAAACATCTAAAGCCTACAAAATATCTACGTTATCCGGGGACGCGTTTCCACCCCTAACCCCGAAGTTTCGAAAATCGTCCCAGTTTCGGGGACTAGGGGACGGCAGGGGACATTTCCAAGCCGTCCCCTCCAAGGCTGGAAATTAGGAAATGCGTTTCAAAAACTTAGGAAACGATGAACGAGTTTCCTATATGCATTGACCGTTTCGGGACTCCATGAAACGGCAAAGCCGTCCCCCGACCGTCCCAGGGACTTTTTGAAGTTTCCTGCACAATAAAATATTAAAACAAAAAATAAAAGGTTAGTAAATAGTTTTTTTCTTGCCTACGGGCCCCACGAGCATTGGATGAAGTTTAAAAATCAATAAAATAAGTTATAACTTTTAGTTTTAACTTTTAACTTAAAAACATTTGATGAAGTTTATAAATAATAAATATTAACAATAAAATAAGTTTATAAAACATAAGCAATAAAATAACTTAATAAGTTACATTGATATGTAACTTTCATTTTGTTTTAAGTTTTACTTTTAGTTTTTATTTCTCCACATCGCACGCAACTGGAGATGCACGCAGCTGGAAGTGGAGACTGAGACTTGGACACGTGCAACTGGAGACTTGGATGCACGCAGCTGAAGGCAAAGTTTAACTTTGCAACGTGCATAGCATAGGGGAGGGGCGTCTATAGTTTTGTTTAAAATTTTGAAGGCATTTGCAGGCATTTCACCATTTCAAGGGTTTATAGGTAAGTTTTTTTATTTTTAAATTTTGTTTTGTTAAGTTTTGGTTTTCAAGTTTTTTGTTTTTTATTTTTAGTTTACTAAAATATTTTAGCATTTCAATCTGAATAAGTTTTTGTTTTCAAGATTTTTGTTTTTGTTTTTAACTTTTTAGTTTACTAAAATATTTTGGCATTTCAATCTAAATAAGTTTTTGTTTTTAAGTTTACTAAAGTATTTTAGCATTTCAAATATTCATATGTTAATAATTTTTAACTATCATTGTTCCAGATTTTCATTTTTTTATATTGACTTTCTAGTTATGCTTCACAGTAAAAAAATTGTTTTGAAATTTGAAATAGTTTTAAGAAAAATTCATATAGAGGTCTGATTTTTTTTTCTTAAATTGCAGAATCTTGAGGTTGCATAATTTTACTGTAACAGCATACTCAAACATGAGCAGCAACAGCAATGATGATGGTACTGATCAAGAATGGCAGGGGGAAGAAGTTGGAAGGTGTGGTAGTGGAAGTGTTGGGAGTGAATCAAAAGACGAAACTCAAACAAACAAATTTAAAATCCTTTCAACTGTCCTGAAAGAGTTTGCACGAGGCCCTTTTAATCCTAAAAAGCCTCTACTTTGCCTTGTTCATCCAATAGATGTCAGTAACAAAAATTCTGGTGGAAGTAGGATATATAAATGTCACATATGCAAAGGTGAAATTAGAGGGAGCTACACAAGGCTGTCGTCTCATTTCTTGGGTGTTACAGGCAAAGGAGTTAAATATTGTAAAGATCTACAAGAGGATGCAAAATTAGAGTGTTATAGATTACACATGGAGGCTCAATACATGTCTAAAGGTCTGCGCTTTGTAATGCCTCCACCCTCACAGCCATTTCCTCTTCACTTTATGTCATCTAGTGCCACTAGTGGTAGTGCCTTTCCTAGTATGGGAACCTCAACAAAAAACAATGAAAAAGGAAAGAGGAAGGCTAGTGATAGTGAGCAGCCAGGGTCGGTTACAGATTTGTTCAATGCACAAGCACGAGAAATGTTAGATTGTTCCGTTGCTGATTTCTTTTTTGCCCATGCCATCCCATTTCACGTGGCCCGTTCTTCATTCTTCAAGAAAATGTTAAGAGATGCAGGCACAGTAGGTCCCTCTTTGGTACCCCCTGGAGATCATAAACTACGCACTACCCTCCTTGATAAAGCATATTCGAAGGTGAGTGTGGTGATGGAGGATATGAGGCGTACTTCGATGAAATCTGATTGTTCCATTGTGATGGATGCGTGGACCAATATTAGACATCGGCCACTCATCAACATTATTGTAACATCCACTGCTGGCTCTTATTTTCTTAAAGCTGTTGATTGTTCAAGGAAACGCAAGGATGCAGATTTTCAGTTTGGCATTCTGAGAGAGGCTATAGAGGAGGTCGGGCCCTCAAATGTGGTTCAGGTGATTACTGATTCAGCACATGTGTGCAAATTGGCTGGTATGATGGTGGAGAGTGCTTACAAGCACATCTTTTGGACTCCGTGTTGTGTTCATGTGTTGAATAATGCATTGAAGGACATGGAGAAATTGTTTTGGATAAAAGAAGTGGTGACACAAGGTAGAGAGATTCAAATGCTCATTTGCAACCACCACACCTCACTTGCTCTCTTTAGGACGTTTTTGAAGAAGGAATTTCTCAAACTTGTAGAGACAAGATATGCCAGCTACTACATTTTGCTAGAGAGGATGGTTGAGGTGCATGAGGCTCTACAACAGATGGTAGTGAATTCAGAGTGGAATAGATGGCCTACAGCAAACACTACTGAAGGAAAAGCTATCAAACAAAGGATCCTTGATGACAATTGGTGGTCCACTGTGAGGTAAGAGTCAAGACGTTGATTCTCATTTTTTAAAATCATTAATTTCTTTCCATTTTCAGATTTCTAAATATCTAATTTTAAATTTTAATTTTAAAAATTCTGATTTTCAGTCATTTAATTTAAAAAATCAGATTTGACATTTTGCTCTTATTCTCATTGCAGATATATTTGCTCCATCATCTCTCCTGTTGTGGATGTCATAAGATATGCTGATACAGCCTCTCCTAAACTTGGAGAGATATATGAGACTATGGACAACATGCTTCAAAAGATGAAGCAAATAATTTTGGCTCGTGATAATGATTCATTCTTATATGAGGAGCACATTAAACCAATTTTCTTGCAGAAGTGGAATGCTATGAATACTACACTTCACATGGCAGCTTATGCACTAAATCCAAAATGGTATGAGCCTAGGCCTGGAAGGTATGCTCCTAGTGAGGATGATGAGGTGAGACGTGGGATTATGAAGGCCCTTCAAAAGATGTATTCAGCTCAGGATTCTAGTGGACTTCGTGAGCAATGGGTTGCCTTCACAAACCTTGCTGGACCAAACTTTGGCACATCAGAGGCAAAGATGGATAGAGCAATGATGGCACAGAAAAGCCCTGTTGGATGGTGGCAATGGCATGGGGCAGATGCACCAGAGTTGAAGTTGCTTGCAATTCATCTCCTCTCACAAGTTGCTAGTTCCTCTGCCGCAGAGAGAAATTGGTCTACATATAGCTTTATCCACTCCGTGAAGAGGAATAGGCTTACCTCTAAACGAGAGGAGAAGTTAGTGGTTATGCATAGTGCTCTACGACTTGCAGACCGTAAGACTCCAGAGTATCGATAGACTTCAGCTTTGCGGTGGGATATTGATCCCGAGGACGCCACCCAAGTTGATAAGGAAGACACACCGCCGGGATTGCTTGGCATTCCATTGGATGAGGCAACCTTTGAGGCTCAGGATGACAGTGATAGTGACTTTGATATTGATCAAGATTAGGGGCAGCTGTCATACTATCTTTGTTTTCATTTTGACTTTGATGTTTCAGACTTGGAGTGTTTTGACATTATATGATCATTGATAGTTGATACTTTAAAAGTTAAAAGTTTAAGTCTTTGCAGCTTAAAACTTGAAAATTGCAGCCTTTGGGCATTTTGATATATGATTATGATATGAATGATGAAATCTATGATGCTTTTCATTCACTCATTTGATGCATTTGATGTCATCCTATGTTCCTATTCTCACACTTTAGTATTTTCTATTCTTAGTCTTTAGATGATGATTCGATTTGATGTTATGTTCTATGATGATTTGATGAATGGAATTGATAATTTTAAAATTTAATTATTTAAATTATGTTGCTATGATGAATGTGACAATATGTAATTTTGAAATTCATGAATCACAATATATTATATATTTGAAAATTCATATATATATATATATATATATATATATAGCTGTCCCCTGTTCTGACCAAAAAAAATGTCCCGGAAACCCGTTTCCCCGTCCCCCCATTCCGGAAACCTGGGGTAACATAGCAAAATATACATACCTGCACAAAAATTGATTGAACTTTGTAGAGATGTCATCTTTCAGGGAGACATTGCCTTCAGGAGATCCATGAGCTCTCATGAGATAGAAATTCAAGATCCTCCTAAAGATATGGAGGAGGATCATACTTATGAAGTTCAGAGGGAGTCTCCCGAAGAGGACAATAAATGAAAATCAGACTGCTACAGTAGATGAACCTAACAATAACAAAAGGAGACCACTTTGGGCTAGAAAGATGATAGAGAACTGAAAATTATGTAGCACCCAAAGGAACTTTTAGAGAAAGTAAGAGACCCCACAGATTCTCTAGTTATGTTGCCTTTATGAGTGAGATCATCAAATCAGAACCAACTTGTGTTACTGATGCTCTCAAACATCAAGTATGGAAAGATGCTATGATAGAAGTGTATCGGTCCATTATAAAGAATGATGTGTGGGACATAGTACCAAGACCAAAAGGGAAATCTGTTGTTTCTTCAAAATGGCTCTTCAAAAACAAACATGCTGCAAACAGTAGTATTGAGAAACACAAAGCTTGTTTTTTTGCCAGAGGTTTCTCACAGAAAGAGGGTATTGATTATGAAGAGACTTTTGCACCTAATGCCCATTACACCTCAGTCAGAACAGTAATAGCTATTGCAGTGTCTAAAGGATGGAAGATCCATAAAATGGATGTGAAAACTGCATTTCTGAATGGGACGATTGAAGAAGTCTATTTAGAGCAACTTGAAGGTTTTGTCATACATAATGCTAAAACACATGTATGCAAGTTAAAGAAGGCTTTGTATGGACTTAAACAGGCCCCCAGAGCTTGGTATGAGAGGATTGAACACTATCTTGTGGGACTAGGGTTTTCCAAGAATGATACAAATCCAAACCTCTACTTTAAGGAAATTAATGGTGATATGTTAATACTTATTCTATATATTGATGACCTGCTAATCACAGGAGAAGATCACCTAATTTCTCAACGTAAGAGAGATCTAGCTTCGGAATTTGACATGAAGGATTTGGGCATTTTACATTACTTTCTTGGATTGGAAGTCTAGCAGAAATCAGATGATATCACTCTTAATCAAGGAAAGTATACTATTGACATTCTGAAGAGGTTTGGAATGCTGGACTGTAGACCCATTCTACACCTATGGAAACCAATTTGCACAAATTGAAGGAAGCAACAACAAAATCAGAATTTGCAGATCCCACTCTCTATAGACAGATAATTGGATCATTGATGTATTTGGTCAACACAAGACAGGATATATGTTATGCAGTGAATGCTCTAAGCCAGTTTATGTGTGAACCAAAGGAGATACATCTTATTGCTACAAAACATATTTTGACATACCTTGGAGGTACAATTGGATATGGTCTTAAATACAAAAATATAGACCTAGATCTACATGGATACTCTGATTCAGATTGGGCTAGAAGCGCAATTGATCAGAAAAGCACATCAGGATGTTGCTTCACTTTAGGATCAGCAATGATCTCATGGATCAGCAAGAAACAATCATCAGTTGCACAAAGCTCTATCAAAGCCGAGTACATTGCAGCCTCTATGGGAGCAACAGAAGCAGTATGGCTCCGAAAATTGCTTGTGGGATTATTTGGTGAACCCCGGAATCCCACTATCATCCATTGTGATAATCAAAGTTGTATCAAGCTTTCTATGAATCCAATATTCCATGATAGATCAAAGCACATCGAGATTCCTTGTCACTATGTGAGAGACATGGTAGAAAGGAATGTGATTCAGTTGGAGTATATTAGTACAAGCGATCAAACAATAGACATTCTCACCAAGCCTCATTCCAGGGTGAAAGTTGAACACTTTTGGAATAAGCTTGGTATGCTTGAAAATGTGAGTCAAACTTGAGATTGAGTCTCAAATTATTATTTACTTGTTCTAATATAATATAAAAGATGTTTAATGTGTAAACTCTTTTTTGTCATGTGTGTGACTCCATGACTTTATGTGCCCCTGTGAGCATTATTGAAAGGTGACGACTTTTCAAATAATGAACACTTGTAAGGTGACGACTTTTCAATGATGTATTTCACTATCATGATGGATATCATGTGATGATATTTGTGGACATGTCAAGGTAGTTAATATCTCTTAGACATTTTGATAGATATCATGAGACTCAATATCATTTGAAGATCATTATGATCCTTAAGAGATAATCATGGTGGTTATTGTATCCATGGATATACATCATGAGACTTGATAATAGTGCACATACCATAATATGGATATTTGTGTTATGAAGAATGTCATGTGACTTGATATTCTTAAGCATATCATATCTTCTTATATCACGAGTAAGGTGATATTGTTACGATCTATACTTGGATAGATTTTATCTTCCCTAGCTAAGAGGGAGTGTTGAAATAATAGCTTCGTTTAGATAAAATGGATGATAATATTAATGCAATGATCTATAGATAATATGCATGCATATACATCAATACCCTTGTGTATATTGATTTATACACACACATTAAATACAAATAATTATATTGATTATAATTACCTCCCACGATAATCTGAGAATTACTTCCAAGTATAAATCTGATCTGATCAGATCAATCTGTATTTGATCAATTTGTACTTGCCATTTATATGAATCGATATTCAATCAATGAGAAAATATTATTCATAAAATCCGAGCTTGATTATGTATATGATTTGATTACCGATAACAATATGCATTAAATACGAGTGCATTAGTGTCAAATTGAATCGGAACTATTAAGGTAATTAATGGTTGTTACTTGTGAAATGACATGTCAATGAATAGGCATGTCTCCACTCATGACTATTCATTGGCATGCCTCAAAATCGTGCATATATATATTCAGCCCGATCGGTCTAGAAGGCAATCACAAAAATCAATAGTGCAGAGCAATTCTAGAGTACGATCTCTATCCACATTCAATTTTGTTAATACAATAACCAAAACTCGTCATTCTTGTTTCAAACTCATTTAAATATTGTGAAATATTATACTTATCCTCATTCTGATTATAACCTCCAAGAGAAACAATTAATTAGTAAGATTATCATTCAAGAAAATTGGAAAGAGATACATATTCAAATCTGCAATTAATCTAGTCAACTTTAACAGATCATATTTCAACCTATGGAAGTCAAGAACATAAAGATAAGGAAATTGAGAAGGCCCCACAATTAATTGTGAATGTTGGATTATATATGTAAGCGTGGTCACTAAGTTTCTATTGAGAAAAAGAGAGATGTACATGCTACTCCAAGAGCTTTGATCAGAGGGTGTTTCCAAAGAAATCCAGAATGAATTTGCTTGAGTTCGACAATGGGAAAGGAGCTAGCCACCTATTCTAAAATGAGTTAATATTATGAGTCAACTGATTAAGCAAGCCATCAAGCTTTGTTCTTCATTGCGAGTCTAAACTCAAATATATTATGAGTACATACTGATAGGCCAAACCGGTGCTGAGAGGGGAGGGGTGAATCAGCACCTATAAAATTTCTTCTCAATAAATCTGATGAATTATACTTATAATTGTAAGCAAAACAGATTCAAGCATAAAAATAGCATCAAGCAATCAATCACAAAGTAACACCAGATTTATCACGTGAAAACCCAAATCGGGTGAAAACCACAGTGTGAGGAGAACTCACAAATTCTGCACTCTTCTGAAGTGCGCCCTGTTAGGAGCCTTCCCTGTTAAAGGATTACAACGCACTATTAGATGCAACTCGGTTAAGAAATTTGATACAATAAGGCCAGTTAGTGCCTGTCTAGTTTGAGGACTTAGAACACCCGAAAAGATGCCACCCGGTTAAAGGATTTAATACAAGGGACTTGTTAATGTCCACCCAAAATACTGGGATTTAGCTATTGTAATTATTAGAAAACAATAGAAGGATTTGACCTTATACAAATGGCTTTGCATAGCCTAATAAGATCTCTGTTATACTCAACTAAGAAACATCACCGGTCACCGTTGGTATGTTCTCCTTTTCTGTTGTGCTTCTCTGCACACTCTTCTCTCTTTTCTTCTCGTTTCTATTCACTTTAGCTTCTTCAGCATACAGGTTCACTCTTTGCTTTAGCAGAATGAGGGCAACGTATATTCTTAACAGGCAGAGGAATATATAGAGTCCTTGCCCTAATTGAGCTTCTCATGCACGACCTAATTACAGATCTCTTTCAGATTCATCACCCAGTGGAGTATTAGTTCACTGAGGAAACATCCGATGCATGCCCTTGCTTTATTTGCTTTATGAAGAAAACAATAGATGCTTGTCAAGCACCTTTCCTTCGTATGAGATAACTCCATGTTTTAAAGCCACAAACTTCGGCTTTAAAACCTTTAAAAGCGCCTCAAACCGATCACCATGTTAACTTAAAGTCTTCCGGATTTAATGCAGTAAATCCCGGTCAAAGAGTTGGTTAAACAGATAGTTGACTATGACTTCCCCGGTTCATCTTATCATACCGAAGTCTTTTCTTGATCGGTTGAGATCCTTATGTTGTGAACAGGTAAGAACTTTGACCTATTACCTTTCCTTCCACAGCTTACCGATTGCACCCTTTCATCGGTTGCGTTGTCGACACCGGTTGTCCGTTCCTCGGTTGCCGATGCACTTGGCTTAGTGACCGATTGCCAAACCAATGTCTTCTTTCTTGCATACTGTCACCGGTTGCCAAACCAGTCTCTTTACATACAGATCCACCTATGGCGTTCACCTTAGATCTTTAGACCTTAGATTGAGATGTCAAAGTACCTCTTTCTTGTTTTGCCAATCAATGACAATACTTCATTGCCATGTACCAGTAGGTAGTTAGCTTACCGGTTACCATCTCTTAATGCCAACAATCTCCCCCTTTGGGATTGATGGCAAAACCTTAATGGGCAAAATCATGTCACCTGTCCTAAGCTTGTATCTCTACTTGTACCACTGTCGGTCATCTACCGATTCATTGCCAAACTCTCCCCCTTTTGACAATAATGCCAAAGGCTAGTCAGAAAGACTACCTTTATCAAATCTACTCCCCCTTCAAGCAGCAGTCCTTTTCATCAGTCCACAAAAGATGAGGTGAAATCCTCTGTTGAAGCATAATGAACTAATGAACACCTTTGCAAGTTTACTGATGATCAGGAAGGGGTATCACCCCTAGTTTATCTCTGAGATACTCAAAAGTACTCTTTGGTAGTGGCTTTGTGAATATATTAGCAATCTGTTCTTTTGTGGGAACATACTCCAATCTTACCTCTTTGTTTTGTACCAGCTCTCTCAAGTAATGATACTTCATGCCAATGTGCTTTGTCTTGGAGTGCATGACAGGGTTTTTGGATATGTTTATTGCACTAGTGTTGTCATAGTACTTTGCAATCGGTTCAGATATCTATTCTTGGATTCCTTCCAGTAGTTGTTTGATCCAAATTACTTGTGTGCAATTGATTGTTACAGCAACGTATTCAGCTTCTGTTGTAGACTGTGAAATGCAGTTATGTTTCTTACTTGTCCATGACACAATCCTCCCCCCGAGAAAGAACGCACCACCACTTGTGCTCTTTCTGTCATCAATAGTGCCAGCCCAGTCTGCATCTATGTAAACCTTTACTTGGAAGCCTCCCTTGTGAGGAAACCACAAGCCATACTCCTCAGTCCCCTTTAGGTAACTGCAAATTCTTTTCACTGCTATCAGATGTGTCTCTTTGGGGTTTGCAGAGAATCTTGCAACTATGCCAACCGCATGTGCAATGTTCGGTCTACTGTGTACTGCGTACTATAATTTCCCTATCATGGACCAATACAGTGTTTCATTCACTTCTTTTGCATCATCTTTCTTTGATAACTTGAGGTTTGTTATCATTGGAGTACCAACCGGTTTGGATTCTTCAAGTCCAAAAGTTTTAAGAATTTATTTTACATACTTGGACTGAGAAACAAACATACCTTCCTTAAGTTGATGGACCTATAGTCCAATGAAGAATTTTATGGCTCCTATCATAGACATTTCAAATTCTTTCTTTAGTTCTTCAACAAAGGCTTTGCTCATTTTGTCATCTCCTCCAAAGATGATATCATCCACAAAGATTTCAACAATCAGGTTCCCATCTTTTCCAATCTTGAGATACATGTTGTTGTTGTCCCCGGTTCTTGCAAATCCTATGATTAGGAGGTATGAATGCAACCTCTCATACCAAACCCTTGGAGCTTGTTTTAGCCCACCCTTTTGTGTAGATGTGAAGCCTTTCAATTGTTCAATGTAAACTTCCTCCTCCAGTATTCCATTCAAGAATGCAAACTTGACATCCATCTGGTATACTTTGAATTTCTTGTGAGCAGCATAGGCAAGAAGAATTCTTACATCTTCCAATCTGGCCACAAGTGCAAAGGTTTCTCCATAGTCTAGTCCATCCTCCTGGGCATATCCTTTGCAGACCAGTCTTGCTTTGTTTCTTATGACTTTCACTTCTTCATTCAGCTTGTTCCTGTAGACCCACTTTGTCCCAATGACATTCTTATCCTGTGGTCTAGGCACAAGCACCCATGTATCATTCTTTTCTATTTGCTCAATTTCTTCCTCCATGCCCTTAAACCAATTTTCATCTTCTAGAGCTTCACTCGTGGTTTTGGGCTCTATACAGGAAAACAAACAGATATTCTCTCTGGCCTTTTTCCTAGTCAAGACATTTGCATGTTTGTCACCAATTATATTATCAGTTGAGTGATATGTGACATGCTTGAGAGAACCAGTTACTGTTCTCGGTCAGGTTCTTCTAATTGAGCAATTTCTTCATCATGGTCATGAACAGCTTCTTGTTCATCATCATGAGTTGGTCTGTCAGCTTCAAGTACAACCTTCTGCTTCAGATGTTTGTTCACATGTTCTTCTCTTTCATCTTCGGTTGTTACTTCATTGAACTCAAAGAGATTTCCTTCATTGTGACCTTTCAGACCGTCATGTTCATTATGACCGGTCTTCTTAATTAGTTTTGAATGTTCGTCAACTTTTACGTTGATGCTTTCAACTATTTTTCCCGTTCTCTTATTCAGACACCGGTAGGCTTTTCTTTTGGTAGAATAACCCAGAAATATTCCTTCATCACTCTTGGGATCAAACTTCCCAGAGTATATATCTCTTTTAATGTAACAATTACTACCAAATATTCTTAAGTATCCTACACTAGGAGTATGATTGAACCATAGTTCATAGGGGGTCTTACCGATTCCTTTCTTGACTTGAACTCGGTTCAGTGTATAGACAACATTGCTAATAGCTTCTCTCCAGAAGTGATGAGGACGATCCTTCTGAATCATAAGGGTTCTTGCACAGTCAATCAGCGTCTTGTTTCTTCTTTCTGCTACTCCATTTTGTTGAGGAGTCCTAGGTGCGGATAGCTGCCTTTTTATGCCATGTTCCTCACAGTAGTGAGTGAACTCTTGAGAAGTGTATTCACCTCCTCTATCTGATCTCAGACACTTTAGGTTTTTACCGGTCTTCTCCACTCGAGCCTTGTAGATCTTGAACATGTGAAATGCCTCTGATTTTTCTCTACGAAAGAATGTCCACATCATTCTTGAGAAATCATCCACAAAGAGCATGAAGTATCGGTCTCCGTAGTAGCTCTTAGTTCTCATAGGTCCACACAGATCTGTGTGCACAAGTTTTAGAACATTTTCAGCAGAGATGGATTTACTGTTGAAACTTGTTCCTACCAGTTTTCCTAACTAACAATCTTTACAAATACCTCTTTCAAGTTTTGTGATCTCAGGGAGTCCTCTTACTGATTTCTTCTTGCTCACTTTGACAATACTGTCAAAGTTTATGTGGTAGAGTCTCTTGTGCCATAGCCAGCTATTGTCTTCTCTGGTTACAAGACAGATCTTGCTTGATTCTCCTTTGAATGATGCAATGAGACAAGCTCCTTCCATTGAATCTAGGTAGAACAGGTTCCCTTTGCTCTGTCTACCATTTGCAACATGAGCTCCAGATTGATTCTTGAAACCACAAGAACCCTGTCCGAATTCCAACAGGAATCTTTTGTTGTTCAGTTGTGCAACGCTCATTAAGTTGTACTTGAGTCCTACCCAGTACACATCTTCACAGACAGCATCATTGTTGAGTGCAATAGAACCTTTACCTTTGATAGCACAGGGAGCATTATTTCCAAATGTTACTGATCCACCATCATTGAGCTTCAAGTTGATGAGCTTGATCTTGTCACTGGTCATGTGGTGAGTGCATCCGCTATCAATGATCCAATCATCATGCTGATGAGATCTTGAGATAAGTGTCATTTCACTTACCACTGGGCTCTCCTATGTTATTACAACAAATGCAATTTCTGGATCTTCAAAGTCTTCAGATTCATTGTCTGTGACTCCTTCTACAAGGTAGCACTCCTTTGCTTTGTTCTTGAACCAGTGCTGAGAGGGGAGGGGTGAATCAACACCTATAAAATTTCTTCTCAATAAATCTGATGAAGTATACTTATAATTGTAAGCAAAACAGATTTAAGCATTAAAGTAGCATCTAGCAATCAATCACAAAGTAACACCAGATTTATCACGTGGAAACCCAAATCGGGTGAAAACCATGGTGTGAGGAGACCTCACAAATTCTGCACTCTTCTGAAGTGCGCCCTGTTAGGAGCCTTCCCTGTTAAAAGATTACAACGCACTATTAGATGCAACTCAGTTAAGAGATTTGATACAATAAGGCCAGTTAATGCCTGCCTGGTTAGAGGACTTAGAACACCTGAAAAGATGCCACCTGGTTAAGGGATTTAATACAAGAGACCTGTTAATGTCCACCCAAAATATTGGGATTTAGCTATTGTAATTATTAGAAAACAATAGAAGAATTTGACCTTTTACAAATGGCTTTGCATAGCCTGATAAGATCTCTGTTATACTCAACTAAGAAACATCACCGGTCACCGCTGGTACATTCTCCTTTTCTGTTGTGCTTCTCTGCACACTCTTCTCTCTTTTCTTCTTTTTTCTATTCACCTTAGCTTCTTCAGCGTACAGGTTCACTCTTTGCTTTGGCAGAATGAGGGCAATGTATATTCTTAACAGGCAGAGGAATATATAAAATCCTTGCCTTAATTGCACTTCTCATGCATGACCTAATTACAGATCTCTTTCGGATTCAACACCCAGTGGAGTATTAGTTCACTGAGGAAACATCCGAAGCATGCCCTTGCTTTATTTGCTTTATGAAGAAAACAATAGATGCGTGTCAAGCACCTTTCCTTCGTATGAGATAACTCCATGTTTTAAAGCCACAAACTTCGGCTTTAAAACCTTTAAGCACGCCTCAAACCGATCACCATGTTAACTCAAAGTCTTCCGAATTTAATGCAATAAATCCCGGTCAAAGAGTTGGTTAAACAAATAGTTGACTATGACTTCCCCGGTTCATCTTATCATACCGAAGTCTTTTCTTGATCGGTTGAGATCCTTATGTTGTGAATAGGTAGAACTTTGACCTATTACCTTTCCTTCCACTGCTTACCAGTTGCACCCTTTCCTTGGTTGCGTTGTCAACACCGGTTGTCCGTTCCTCGGTTGCCAATGCAATTGGCTTAGTGACCGGTTGCCAAACTAGTCTCTTTACATACAGATCCGCCTCTAGTGTTCACCTTAGATCTTTAGCCCTTAGATTGAGATGTCAAAGTACCTCTTTCTTCTTTTGTCAATCAATGACAATACTTAATTGCCATGTACCGATAGGTAGTAAGCTTACTGGTTACCATCTCTTAATTCCAACACATACTAAATATGTGTCTCTTGTTGGAAAGTGAGTCATCTAGCAAGGCATTGTGTTGAGATTCAAAATATTTGGTCCAACTTAGGCCATGAGATGAGGATATTAAGAAAGAAAAAGCAAAAAGAAATTTTGAGTTCAAATTTTGGTAGGAATCACCTTCAGAGGGTGGAAGGGTGAAGATGGATAAGAGGAAATCCTCTATCCTAGATGTTTTCACGATAGAGGATCCTCCAAAATCTAGGGAAATCATTGGGGAAACAATTGTTGGACAATTTATCCCCAATCCCTGAACGCATGAATAGGACGGGAGATGAAGAAAAATGTGTTAAGGACACTTTTGAGGGTATTGCAGAGATTAAAGATTAGAACATCACATAAAGGAAAGGAAAGTAGCGTCATGTTAAAGGTCCAACCTCCTCCACTGCTAACATAAGAAATAGTAAGCAGCAAGGAAGAAGAACAAAGGCTGGTAAAGCAACGGTGGCAACCATAGAAGTGGAGAAGGAAACCCAAGTCTCTATCACTAAATTATGTACCAATGGAGGAGAGACCTCCCTCCAAGGCAAATATGAGGATTTTAAATCAGAACACGAGGAATTAAATTCCTTTGATAAATTACCTCCAATAAAATGGTTGCTCAAGGAGTACATTTTGAATGTATTGTTGCTACAAGAAACCAATATTAGCAAGGCCCACTTATGACATTTTTAGGAGTTGTTGATTTAAAAGAGATTTACGTGAGTCGATTCAATAGGAGTTGTAGGATGTATTGTTCTACTCTAGGATGAATGAAAATACTCAAGAACAAAGCTAGAGCCCTCTCAAAATTCGTTGCATGCCTTAATTTCAGGGATTCGATCTAGATTCAAGGCTAGCATCTTGAACATATATGGTTTTAATTCAGAAAAGGACAAGGCAAATATATGGGGGGAACTCAAGGATTTCCAAATATGCTACCTAACCATAAGTGGATTGTCAGTGGGAATTTTAATAATATTCAGAACTAAAAGGACAAGGTTGAAGGCAACTCCCTTATGCCACAAGCCTAGAAACATTGAAGGCACTGTGCACTCAACTATCTTAGATCTCAAAAAAAAGTAAGGTTGGTTCACATGGTTTAGTTGGAGTGAAGGGGGGGCCTGTATCAAATCTTGTTTGAAAAACTCCTCATGACCTTGAATTGAGTAAAGACAAATATTTCAATGTCAACCAAAGTCCTCCTTGGAGAAAGTTCAAACCATTGGCCCATTCGGTTCAAAATGAGAAGGGGTCTGGAAACCCATAAGCTACTCTTTTAAGATGGAAGTTTTTCATTTCAAGGATCTAGACTTTGACCTTAATCTAATGATTTGGTGGAAAAAGGAATGCAAAGGTTGCCATAGACTCATATTACAAAAAAGGCTCAACACGATCAACAACAAGCTCGAGCAATGGAATTGGATAGTTATTAAGATTTAGAGAGAGAAATTAAACAAAGTGGCCCCTCTTTGTTGTCTATGAAGAAGGAAATAATTATGTGGAATCCCTTCACTTCATCCTCAAAATGGAGTGATCTTCTTGGATGTAGAAATCTAGCACAAGGTAGTTAAAAGGTGATTGGAACACAAAGTACTTTCACCTATCTATTAACATCAAAAGGCATGCAAACAAAATTGGGATGTTGATGTATGTAGCATCGATCAGATAAATAAAACTGACTATATGAATATTATGAGAAATGATTTATTACATATACATATATACATATATATATATATATATATATATATATATATATATATATATAATAATTGATATTATTTTATATATTAATATGCATATATATATAGTTAATATATATTTATTCTTATAATAACTATATAGTTAATTAATAAATTAGATAGTGTGATGGTGAATGTGTGACTGTCACAGAAAATACAGTCTCAGTATGAGGACCATATCTCACAAATGCACCGTTGGATTTCGTTGAATTTTGGATATGTTGGTGATAAACAAATTTAGAAGAATCTCACCGGAGCGATTGGAGAGAAAATGTCAAATTCAAAAGTTATGACTGACTATGTACGGGTCTATGCAAAAATCTGTAAAAGAGTGAGGTTCCTTCTTTAAAAGCCTAACCACTTGAAGGCAGATCCGATCAAATTGAAGGCTTTCATAGTGTATAGAACCTTTGGATATTCAAGACAAGTCATGTGAATAACTCTAGTAATGTTTGAGAACGACGACATCATTCTATGAATTTGCATGATATTTTCTATATGGGCTCACCTTACAGAATGAAATACTTGAAATTTATAAAAGATATGTATTTCATGTTTTATTAATGCACATAATTTTTGAGTTTGTAATTCATGTTATACTATTGGTTAGTAAAATATTGTATGCTTCTATCATTGGTATTTACAATTGAGATAGTTTAGTGAGCTATTTGTAATCTCTCTCTGACATACCTTCAGGACAGAAGCACAAGACAATTGCATTCAAGGGAGAAAGAACTTGATGCTTGCAAACAAATTGATGATTGACACTAGATGCAAAGGGAGTCTGATATTTCAAAAGAGGTCAATAAGTTGATAAACTTGAGCTTCAGAGGGAGTAGATGGTTCAGTCAACTTGTGACAATCTTGATCATATTGATTGAGAGGGAGTTCACTATTGAAGGTGAAATATTTATGAGGTAAACATGATATAATTGATTATTATACTAATGAATCATGAATGTTTTTAATGGGCCTGCCCCCTGTGTAAAACATGAGGAAGTGATAACTTCCAAATGATTATCACTTGTATTTGTAAAAGTTATTGTAAGGTGACAATCTTACAATAACTTGACCTTCTATTGTGATAGACATCTTGTGATGGCTGAAACCGATCATAATAGATAGAGCTTGTGGATAGAATCGCCGATTGAGGCAATCCACATTAAAGCTTGAGAACTTGTGGATAGAATCGCTGATAGAGGCAATCCACACTAAAGCTCGTGAGTTTGTGGATAGAATGGCCGATGGAGGCAATCCACACGAGAGCTTGTGGATAGAATCGCCAATTGAGGCAATCCACCCGAGAACTTATGGATAGAATTGCCAATAGACATCTTGTGATGGCTGAAACCAATTATAATAGATTGAAATTGTGGATAGAATCGCCAATTGAGGCAATCCACATTAAAGCTTGAGAACTTGTGGATAGAATCACTGATAGAGGCAATCCACACTAAAGCTCGTGAGTTTGTGGATAGAATGGCCGATGGAGGCAATCCATACGAGAGCTTGTGGATAGAATCACCGATTGAGGCAATCGACCCGAGAACTTGCGGATAGAAACGCGAAAAGAGGCAATCCACAGTAAAGCTTGTGAGTTTGTGGATAGAATCGCCGATGGAGGCAATCCACACAAGAGCTTGTGGATAGAATCGTCAATTGAGGCAATCCACCCAAGAACTTGTGGATAGAATCGCCAATAGAGGCAATCCACACTAAAGCTCGTGAGTTTGTGGATAGAATCGCTGATGGAGGCAATCCACACAAGAGCTTGTGGATAGAATTGTCGATTGAGGCAATCCACTCGGGAACTTGTGGATAGAATCGCCAATAGAGGCAATCCACACTAAAGCTCGTGAGTTTGTGGATAGAATCGCCGATGGAGGCAATCCACACGAGAGCTTGTGGATAGAATCGCTGATGGAGGCAATCCACTTGAGAGCTTGTGGATAGAATCGCCGATGCAGGCAATCCATACGAGAGCTTGTGGATAGAATCGTTGATGGAGGAAATCCACATCTTGAGACTGTTTCTATTGATTACATCATGAGGATGATGTTTCTATTGCTTACATCTTATCAGGTGTCATAAGTGTTGACATTGGATTGATTTATCCTCCCTAGCTAAGAGGGAGTGTTGATGTATGTACAATCGGTCAGATAAATAAAATTGACTATATGATTATTATGAGAAATGATTTATAACATATACATATATATATTAATATATATAATAATTATATTATTTTATATATTAATATGCATATATATATATATATATAGGTAATCTATATTTATTCTTATAATAACTATATAGTTAATTAATAAATTAGATTAATGAATAGACATGTCCCATGAAGGGACATGTCTCTTCTTGTCTTTGCCTTGTATATATACAAGAGATCAATGCATTTGGAAAACACATACAATCAGATAGTGTGATTACATTTGCAATCGATCTCTGGAATTTAATAGGGAGGACTATCCTCCCTCAAGAAAAGAAATCATTGATATCGATGTCATTCACTTGGAGAGAGTACGACATTTTTAAGGAATCGGAATTGTTATGAGCAACCCCAAATGGACGATATGGAGGTTACAAGGTGTCTCTGTAATGTCCCCTTCCTTGACCCCAGAAAAAATATATCAAATTAATGGACAAATAATAAAAATAATAAAAATAAATATTAAAATGATATAACACCTTTTTTTTTATCAAATTCATAATTTGTGTAAGAAATGTCATTAACAATATAAATGATTTAATATTAATTAATTGCAATTTATATTAAATGTCTATAATTTACATTATTAATGATAACAAAACATAATAAATAATATTACTAAATAATAAATTAATTATTAATAAAACAATAAATAATATTACTAAATAATAAAATATTATTAATATTATAACTCTAAATTAAAAAAAACAAAACAAAACATATTATTAAGTATACATATATATTAATGAAACATATAAATAATAGATATTACATAATATATAATATAATATAATTTATATTATAATATATTATATAATACAAACTGCAAACTATTATAAGAGTCATAAATATGCACCTTACGGTCGCACCCTTTAGAGGTGCGGCTGTTACCCCTAAAGTGGTGTGATGTGAGGGGAGGGACGTGACTCCCCTCCCCCCACATACATTTATATATATAGACTGTAGCAGGGTGGGGATAGAAGAGCGGACTACAATGTAATGAAAAGGCAGTGGATGAAAAAGGAACAAAAATATAACAGTCGATAAGAATTCAGAGGGGGCATATGAAATAATACAAAAGGAGAATTATTGTGCAGTCGGTGGTGACAGCGGAGTAAGGAATTAAATAAATAACAGTGACAAGAATCTCAACAAGGTATGATATTTTATTTTGTTAATACCTATATATATATATATTTGTAGGACTATATTGTAATGAATTTACAGTTATGTAAATGCATATACAAAATATATATGTATTTATATATACATATAATTGGAATTATATTGTGTCTATGCTTTGTATGAATAAATCATATACATTATTTTTAGATTGTTGGTCATTATATATAATGTATTTCTAAAATGGATTTAAATTATGTTTCTCATATTGACATTATTTTATGATTAAGATATCATAATTAATGAAAGGAAATATTTGTATGGAATTAATTTATGTTGATCATGTGTAATTAATGATATAAGCCATCATAATGGGAAAGCCATTTGATGGAAATTATAATACAGGCCATCATAATGGGAAAGCCATTTGATGGAAATTATAGCCGTCATAATGGGAAAGCCATTTGATGGAAGGCCATCATAATGACAAAGTCAATTGATGGAAAATTATAAACTGTCATAATGGGAAAGCCATTATGAAAATTATGTGTAATACTTATAATGGGAAAGCTATTATGAAATTACATGTAATATTTGATATGAGACATCGTAATGGGAAAGCCATTAACTGATGGATGTCATATCTCCATAATGGGAAAGCCTTTATGGAATTATGTGCAATATGTGATATGAGACATCATAATGGGGAAGCCATTAAATGATGGATGTCATGTCTCCACAATTGTTGGATAGCCCAATCATATGCATATGCGTAGGCTTGGAATGCAACTAGTTGGAAAGCAACTAGCTGTTTCCAAGAGGACCTTAAGAGTTAGTTGGAAAGCAACTAGCCTTAAGGGCCAACTTCCCCTTACTAACTTAAAGTAGAAATTATGTATATTTTTATGATATCATGCACTAATGTCGGTTTTGCAAGATTTTATAAAAGTAGAGACCAAGGGACATTACAGTCTCTTAAACAACATCCCAAAACTAAGTGAAGAATATATTAACCAACTCTTGAAACCTTTCTCCTTAACAAAAATTAGAGCAGCCAAGGCTAGATGGATGCATTGCAAAATTTTCCAAAGGTTTTGGACCAAAGTGGATATTGATATCTAGAGGGCAATGATAGTGTTAAATGAGAAAAGTGGTCTTGAAGGAATGGAATACCACTTTCCTCACCCCAATCCCAAAGATTCACAACCTCAAGAATTTTGATCAATCCAAGCTCATTACCTTGTGTAATGCCATATATAAAATAGTGACAAAGGCAATGGCTCTCACTCTCAAGAAATGTATAGGAGTCATCTCAAAGAACTAGAGTGGGTTTTTGGATGGAGGATGAATTATGAGGGCATAGTTATAGCTCATGACACCCTAAACTCTATTAAACCTAGCAAGAACGATGAAATATTGTTAAAACTAGACATGAATAAAGCCATAGCACGAATATAATTTTTTTGGGCAGATTATAAATTTTTTTATATGTTTTCAGTATCGTAAATTTTAAATTCTGATAACATTTCCTTGGTAAACTAGTCTAAACCCTCAAGTGTTAACTATTCCTTAAATATCGTTGTGTGATGAACAAAACGAGTGATGTAACCAGGAAACACAATGGCCCGAACGCAGGTGCAAGAGTGTTGGGTGTTTGATTGTCTAATTTGGGTGAATAAAGAACAAGAGTGCTAGAAAGAAAATGTGTTTGTTTCATGGGGTTTCTAGTGCTGCTAAGGACAAGGAAGGGTAGGAGAGGTATGCCTTCTACTCTGGCTCAGGCACATCTAAGAAGGTTTTTTAGGACACGCCAGCCTCTCCCTCCCTCAATAATGCTTTTGATCCTTTTGAGGGCATCTAATGGTGGACCTATGAATGGGGTAGTATCTCTTTACCCAATTCCAAAAATCCTAGCGGCTTGCAAGAGTAAAGCCAACACATATCACGAATGCAGCGATTTTTTCTTGGAGAAGATCCAACGGATGAATCCTAATCCTCCACCTCCCAAGTCGTCGTCTAATCCACTTTCTTCAATGCCTAAGGAGTCACACCCACCTAGAAACACTAAGTAGTCAATTGGGGGAATGAAGATGGTTTTGTGGAAGAACCTGCAAATGTTAGCATCTTATATGAGTGCGTTAATGTTGTCTTTGTAGATGTTGGGCGCTGCTCTTTGATTTTCATATTTATGAGGAAGCGGATGTCTATTGACTCAGTTCTAGATTGGGCTAAGTCTATCTAGAGTAACATGATTCCCAACTGTGATTTAATCTTTGGATTTTGGTTTCTTCTTGTTTTGTTTCACTTCCATTGCAGACAACAAATTTGTGCTACAAAATGGGTCTTGTTTCTTTGGGCAGTTTGGCCTCTTTCACACCCGTAGGACTCCACTTTCGATCCTACCAAAACCAAAATTTATGAGATCCCTATTTGGATCAAGCTTTAGAATCTTCCTCTACTAATGCAGGATCCAAAACTCATTGGCAATCTGATCAACCAGGTGTGGACCTTCATCAAGATCAACTCAGATGAGGGAATTTCTTCGCATAGGTACACCATGGTTTGTACCTTAGTGGATATTTCCAAACTTCTCCTAACTCCATTCGGATTCATTCATCTTTTGGCACTTGGATGCAATTATTAAACTATGAAGGCCATTCCTTTAGATGCTTTTGCAGCACCAAGATGGGACACAGAGTTGGGGCTTGCACTTCTCAAAGATCATCTAGCTCTAGATGCATCTATCTTAAGAAATGTATCAAGAAGCACAAGTCTCTAAACGTTGAATTCATATGGCACAATCATGGCAAGTTAATGGATTTTCAAATAGATTCTAGGCCCCACCCTATGGTACATTCAGATTCCATGCCTTCCCCCATGATCACTCCCAAAGAAAACGTATTTGAGACTTCCTGAAACGGAGAACGAAGGTTTTGATTCGAAAGGCACCTTTCCTTTTATGTAGGATCTTGATGATGTGACACCTAATTTCTTTGGTCACGACATTGTGCTAGCTCCCCCAAGGAAATGTTTGATTGCTCAAACGATGAGCACCAAAACTAAATCTGTCTGTCACTCCACAAAGAGCAAAAAAGAGCATAAGTCAGGAGTAGAAAAACTTTGTAATTAAGGAAGCGAGGCAGTGGATTAGGGCTCCCAGTAGACGATGGATGCTCTCCTCTTGTGGAATAGCAAAAGATTTTAGACTATTGGCCTTTGGCCATGGTTTAGCTGGCTTTTTACAATTTTCAGACTCTCATTGTGGGCTTGAGTCTCCCTCTGTCTTCTCTTTAGTTCCATTTAGGCCTTAGTCCTTCTTCATGTATTGCCTTTAGTTTTCTTTTGTTTTGTCAATGCTCCCTGCTCAGAAGATTTAAGGCTCCATGTATTTTGATATGATTTAATAAAAGGGAGTGGGCCATTACCCCGCATCTTATGGATTGAAAAAAAGGATAATAAATTTTAGATTGTTACCAACAACTTGACTATTTTAATTTTTGCAAATTATGAATTTGAGGTATTTAAATATCACTAATCTTATAATTTATAATTTGGATTTTTTCAATTTTTTGAGGAGCATATTAGGCTCATTGTAACGTGAAGGTGGAACACTATAAACACAGCACTTCATATGGCAGCCTATGCTCTTGATCCAAAATGGTATACAACATGACCCAAAGAAAAAAGCCACACCTATATTGAATCCAATAACTTAGATAAAAATTGTGTTGGAGATATGTCTAGGCCTATGCAATTCGCCCCCATCCACCTATTTCACTAGACAAAGGTTTGGTACATAGTCAAAGTTAAAGTCTCTAAATCTTATGATGGTATTTTGGACTAGTGTTATTCGTGTAATATCTGTTAAATAATATTTTGGTGGGCAATATTTTGCATATTTCATCCACCTTCCTAGACAATGGCAACACAATACATAAAATTAGATCCTAATCTGTCAGTTTTTTAATGGCAGAAAAGATCTTTGTATGATATACTCTATGGAACTAATTTATTTTTGTGGATGGTTATTAACTAATGGTCTCTGCATGATATGTAGGGAGGATAAATTTTCTTCTGATTATAAAGTGGTGAGCTCCTTGCTACCAAAATCCAAGTGGAAAGTGATCTTTTTGGTGGGTACTGGGTGCCTTACCTAGGTTTATAAGAAGTAAAATTACAGTGTGTATAAAATAAACATAATACATTAAAAATATGCAGTGTTAAGAAAAAATTTAAACTCTAAAACAATATTACATTTTTATCAAAAATGTTCAAGTAAATCATAATATACAAGCTCTCATATAAGTAAGAAGTCCAATAATTGTGAGTGTATTGGACATTAGAGTACCATTAGTTTACTTTTAAGTTTAAATTTTACAGTTATTAGTTGTGATTTTTCAGTTAGTAATTAAATAAAAAATGCTCCTTAACAGCATGTTACATCGTGCATGTAGTCAGCAGTTTTACCATGTTCAAAAATAAATGTGTGTTAATTAAGTATGGGTTAGTTGGCAATGTAATGGCATTTGTTCCCAATGGGTAGTTATTCGCAATTGTAACCGCCGAGTAGTATTTATGGTACCCATTTTGTGTATCGGGAACCAATTCTGATCTTGTAAACATAGCCAAATCTTTCTGAGACTATATTGTGTTGGCATTGTTATGTCGTATTACTTTATGTTATGTTCTGCAAATGATATCTCTGTTTACTCTGCATAGTAATTATTCAGTTCCCTACAGGAGTAAACAATGCAAATAACAAAGCATTGGATGACATATAGGCACACTAAAATTATGACTTAATTCACAAATTATGGTTTAATTTTTTTTCCTTAGTACTTTGTACTTTTGATATGAAGTAGCACTAACTGGCCTAGTAAGCCAATGAAAAATATTGAGGAAAAGTACAGCTTATAATTAAAAAAAAATGCATTAACTATAACCTAAACTAAAAAAAACAATCTACCTTTCCTCTGTATTTTTCTGACAAGAATGTCAATGAGCCCAAATGACACTTCATCAAAATCTTTGGACAAATTTGGGCAACTTCAAGAAAATGTGGAATGTTACAATTACTTGTGATGAATCGTGAGACTTGAAGCAATGCTACTATTTTTTCAGCTTGTCAAGCAAAGGACAGGTGAGTAACAATATGGAAACTCCTTTAAGGCAAACAATTTACTAACCGCATATGTTGGGCAAAGATGAGAGGGAAGCAAAGGTGAACCGACAGCATCCCGAATGTAGTCAGCCTGCCAAATAAATTTGTCAATTCTGAGCTCTAACAAACCAACTTCAGTATAAAAAAGTGCTGCATGGACCATAAGAACTGGACTCCTCTAAAATAGACATACCTGTGACGCAACCACTTGCATCAATACAGTCTTGTCCTCTTCAGATGGCTTGAAGTACACTTCCACAGTATCAGTTGGTTCTAAACCAGCTTTCTTTCGAAGCTTTTGAACACGATTGACAATCTGCCAAAAACAAAGAAATAAATTATTGAGCTAGACACTTTAATTTGAGAGGCACAAAGATCAGTATCATACAGATTGCAAGAAAAAATTGTACACCTACAATCAAATGATCAAAAACCAATAATAGGCTCTTTTAATACATCCCTCAACTGGTAAGAAAACCCATTGATGAACATGTCCACAGAAAAGATACTTAAACCCAAATATGAATTGCATGAACAGCTAACTATTAACTAAAACTATTGATCTGCATTAGCATACACACATTTATAATGCAAGAAATCATATATTTTCATCTCAAAAACTGAAATATAAGAGCTTTAAAAATACAACCTTCACAAATTTCATCACCTATTATTCCTCCAGCAGAATAATTGATTAAAGTGAAGATTCAAAGTCAAACAATTAATTACATATCAACTAAAATTTTCCATTTTTCAGTTTGGATCACTGTCAATAAACTCCAGATTTTAGCTGTATATTCTAAGAAAATGCTCATTAACTGCTTACAAACAAGAAGTGAAATGAAACATCATAAGTTGATATTAGTGTTCCTGGAAAACCCTCGAAATCAAATGCTAACATCATCAAGAATCCCTAATTTTAGGGGAACCAATTTAAACCAGGGTAAATTTGAGACAAATATATAACAAACTGTTACCAGCTATTTAATTTAACTTGCCTTGTGGAATAAAAACAATTTACAAATAAAAGAGCTAAATACAGTATAAAATATCATACCCAAGGAACAATCAAGAAGAAAATTAATTATTTATAAACTAGCAACAAATTAAGATATGTAGTTATAAACATAAATAATACATCAAAAAATGCTCTTCCGTAAATTTCAAACATCTTTAAGAATACACGTCTTCTCATCAAAATATTTGGAATCTCTATTAGGTTTTAGATCATACTAATCAGCAATATACATGTATTATTCTCATTATACTAGAAGACATATTTCATAATAATAAATATAAAACAGTCAAACTGATTTATCAAAATATATATAACAGAAACAGATTTCCACAATCCATTATGATGAATATGAGTTTCTGGATTAGATTGTGTGAGTTTTTTAGCATCGACGTTTCGGATCACACTCCGTGATCCATCATCACGAAAAGAGAGAGTGATCCAAAACGTCGATGCTAAAAAACTCACAGAATCTAATCCAGAAACTCATATTCATCAAAATATATATATCCATATGGATTTTAGGGAATAAAAGAGATTTATAACAAAATAAATCTTATAGATAAATCACAAAATACCTCACGAGCAACACCTGCTTCAAACAATGTCTCATCAGGGCGCAAATCCAAAACTACCAAAACATCACCTGTATCAAGGGAAAATTGTCAAACCCCCTTGCATGTATATCACAATTTTTAAAACCAGTCAGCAATTGAATTATCTCTTATTACCATCACCAGCCGCATCCATATCCTCTTTCTCTACACCATTAGGCAGTTTAAATTGCCGGAAAACCTGAAAGTTGAGGAAAGAAACCATCATAGACATTTAAAAAAAAAATTGAAGTACTAATCACAAATTGAAATACCACAATTTCCATCACTATGTAAGAGAGAAATAAACTGTACATTAATAATGTCTACAAATGACAAAACCAACAGGCCACAGAAATTAGAATTTTTTCTATAATTTAGACATTTTTTATGAATAGATTTAGTGCACAACCATGAGGATGGTCATTTGTCCTTGTCAAGGGAGATTTGAGGCATCCCTAGCTATCTCAAGACATCTGATCGACCCCTATCTATCCCCATTTCTCAAAAACAACTAGGGTAAAAATTAAACATTAAGGATGGCTAGGGGAGAAACCCAGGCCATCCAGCATCCCCAAAATGTCCCCAAGAAGGGTACACTTGAAAAACCCCTAGGGACATGAACACTGGATAAGAGTGTTTTAAGCACCCAAGTTTGGTAGTGACGGTTTCAAATTTGCTATCAAACGTAGTTTGATTTGAGTATTGAGTTTTGTACATGAATATGGGCATCTAGATTAGCCAATGGTTTCTCGCACATGGTTTAGAAACCATTGATGGTTTGTGGTTTGGTTCCTGTCTACTTATTGAATGATTGAGTTGGAAGTATTATCATAGCATATTATAGCTATTGTTTGTCAAAATGAGGTGATATTAACCTTGCAATTCTATGTCAAATGTTGCATCTTTAACATCTAGAGAATGGGTACTTGGATACCCATATAGATAGCTCCTTACCCATATAGGTAGCTCTTGTTGGCAAGTTGGATGTGTTATCATTGATGTCAACATATCAGTTTGGCCAACAGTGCAATATGCTCATAGGTTCGGTGAGGATTGGGGGCTGAAGGGAAATGGTTGCGCACGTGAGGAGATGTTGTAGAGAATTTGTACTTGGTCATTGTAAAGTTACAGAGGTGCGCATGAAGATTTGGATGAGATATGAGGTCAAGTATGATGTCTGGCCTATACACTGTTTGCCAGTGTTGACAAGGTGATAGAGATTGGTTCGGTATGCACTTCTAGGTTGATATTTTTGTCTGCACATCGAGGAGTATGTTGGGACATACTGATGTGTCCTCAGTTCAGAAGGTTCGTGGTTTAGAGGTCTGCAAGGCATTTTTCAAGTGTTACAATTGAAGGTGACAGTGTTCTTGGGATTTGGTATGAGAGATGATGTTGAATTCGAAGGTTCGGGTGGCTTCGAATGTTTGTATGTTCTTCATGATGCCTATGGATGTTCTTGGGTTGTGTGCTTGCAGAGTTGGCAGTTCACATAGATTGTGGTGATCAAGTTTGGAGGATATTTTAGTTGGTGGTATTTTTCTCTTGTTCTTGGCTAACTTTATCAGTAAAGTGTTTTTTATAAGATCGAGGCATGATCTACAGACGAAATTTGAGCTCGAGGTTGTTGATAAGGATCGTGGCTATGTTTTGGCGGTCAACAAGGATTTGAATTGTGATTGTTTTGGCGCATTGATTTGCAATTTGAATTTGGGTTTTGTCGACCTTCTTTAGCTTTCAAAGTTGAGGATTTATATAGGATTTTAGGGAAAAAGCATGAGTGTGGATGTGTGTGATTGCTTGCAGAGCAAGGGTGCAGATCTGTTGAGGGCTGAATCCCTCATCTGAAGGAATCGTAGAGGATTTGAACAGAGATCTGATTGTGCTTCATTGGAACTGTGACCTAGGCATAAGGCAAATGCTACTATTCAGTTCATAAAAACTTAGATTGTAGTCTGATTGACCATTGTAGTGATCTTGTAAGGCAGTAAGCCTTCCTTTGGGTTGTATCCCTAGGCATTTTTTAGCAGTGAGCTCTAGGCAGTGTGCTTGAATGTTGTGCAATCCTCAATTGTAATAACTAATAAGCCTATACTTCTAACAAGGTATATACTTATTGTGGGTTCAAGCCCCACCATGGTTTTTTCCATTTGGGTTTCCACGATAAAAATTCTATGTTGTGTTGTGGATGTATTTCTGATTAAGAATTTTGTATATTGTATTTTTAAGAGTTAAATATTGCTTCAAGGTAATTGTAGGCCTTTTATTGCATAGTTGTCAACGTGGGTTTTGTGGCTTTTTAAAGGTATCCCTTTATAACTTATGTACGGCTTGAGAATCCAATTCCACCTTTGTGTTGTATTCATGCTTTTTCAGTTTATGCTTTTAGTTGAAAGGAATGAATGATTGTTAATCGTAAAGTTTTCCATTTAGACAAAAATCACAAATCACAAATCATAAACCTTGTGCTAGCTTGAGAGTAAAAAGTATGTTTAAGTTTGTTAGTGTTGCATACTTGCAATTATCCTTCTGGTTCTACATTTATTTTGGTTTCTATGTAAGGGAATATAACAATGTCCTTCACTCTTCAAAGGGGAGCTTCCCCTTCAAATCGAAATATAGATTTCACATTTTTTCATTTTGTGTAAACCCGAAAGTGAGAAACTAAAATGCTAACTCACTTGAGTGAGATTTGAGTGTAGCATACAAACTTAGCTGCCTCATTGTTTAAGTGACAAGGCTTGCTAGGTTGACGTTTTATCAATTGGTCTTGAATTATCAATCATCAACTGTATTCTATATTTAGTTTTTATATATTTTGGGCAGCTGATCAAAATACTCGCCTCTACTTGATATGTGATAATATGTATACCGAGGTATCAAATGGTGCTGGACCAGTAGTTGTATGTTTCTTTCACATACTACAGCTGAATAACCAAAAACGTGAAGCCTTGTACCACAGAAAATTATGCCTCACAAACAGCTATACATTCTTCCTACCAACAAGAAAAGTTGGAAGCAGTTAAAGCTCTCTTCTCAGAGAGGTCAGTAAAATTGCATATTAAAAATAATCAGACTCTTCCAACTATCAGTAACACCCAGGCCAAGCGAGAGCTTTGATACAAATCCATCCAATGTTCTCCTGTCCGGGGGCCATCAGTGTTTGAGGAGCTAGAAACAAATTCATACAGAGTTGGGTTAATCCTGTCGTGTGATAAACATTTATGTACAAAATACTAGATTGCAAAGTTTCGGTCTTAAAACACAAAAATCAACCAGGAAGCCAAAAAAAAGCAATTATATATGGGTTCTAACCTTCTAGCTATTTCCAGGAGGTTGTGACATGAAACTCACTAATAATTTGTATGCTAACTCACTTTTACTATTTACAATTACATTCTACCTTTATGTCACTCAGCTGTAGAGTGTGTCCAGCAAATGTTACTTCTCCCAACTTCTCAAATGCTAGAATGTTGGCCTGTCCCATAGACTTCACTTCCTTGGCAACAACTCCCATTGCCTTTCCCAGACGTTTACCTAATACACTGCATAATATACGGCACTTGACATTGTCATTTTTGTCAATATATTCATAAACTGGTGAAAGAGTGCCAGCTTTAAATTATGGAAGAAATGACAAATAGCAACAGAAATTGCACCTAAAATCGGGTTCTGCTCGCAAGGTTGCATACTTTAAAGGATCATTACAGGGTATCACGGATCTGACATTAAGTTCTTCTCTGACATACTGAGCAATTGACAATACAAATAATAAGTTCCAGAAAACTTATTTTAAATAAAAAGATTAGAAAATGCAAGACATCGTTAAATTGCACAGAAGAATAAAAAATGAACACATCACTACTTACACAAGAAGCAATTGTGCAACACTAAACAACAATGAGTTAGTCCTTTGCAGAAATAGTGTCCAGTTAATATTCTGTTCTTAGCTACAACATTAATGTAAGTACCATACACATGTTTCACTTTAAGGATTCACTAAATGTTTTAAGATTAACAATTGCTGTGCATAAAGCTTCTCAAAATTTGTGAACAACTTTGTTGATCTTAACATACTATACAAAAGCTTTTCAGGAAAAGAAAAATGTTTGCTTAAAACACATACATATTGTGGTAAATAAACTTTCTTTAAATCTTATATGAAACATTAGCATTGCTATGTACCCAGAGAAATGATATTTTAATTTATATAGGAGGATAGAGATTATGACATATGGGACACATCCCTTAAGTTAGTTATATTGGGTCATGAATTATATCAAAGTGGTTAGGAAGTCTACACGGGTTTAGTGGTTTACCCCTCCATAAGTTATTAGGAGGCCTTTATATAGAAGGCAAATATCACTGTAAAGATATGAGAAATGTATGATATGACTTTGGGATATCTTGGAGATATAGCATGGAGTGGCTTCTCCATAAGGACATTAGGGCATCTTGGTCCACAAACATCTCATTTCACATGTGACCTAGCTTCTACATTATCTTATTGCAATCATTATTTGTATGGAATTTATTGATTGGTATCTAAGCTAAAGACTTGGACAAAGGTGAGGATTAAACCCTATTTTTGAAAAATCCACCTATATCCTTCAAAAGGATATGAATTTTCTACAAAAAAATTTAGATCAGTTGGTGGATCAGATAAAGAATCCACAATCCAAAATTTAGCTTTTCTTCAAATATTGAGTTATTACAATTTTACGTTATTTCAAAATTTCACTCTAGACCACAAATCATGGAATTTTCTAACTTGTTTACATTTCTGGAAAGCTTGTCAAGGTAGAAAATTCTCTGATTTGTTATCTATAGAACAAAATTACGAAAAAAAACTAGTTTTAGTTTTTGAGGCCAACAAAATTATGACACAATTCAATCAAAGATGTGTCAAGAGTGTGGATAGAAAGTCAAAGGTGATCTAGTTTTTCTTAAAACCATAGTTCAATGAAGCTTCCTGGTTTTGATGGACGCAAAAATGCATTAGAATGGTGGAATAACATAAAAGAGCTTATTATTGAAATATAGTATGGAAACCAAACATTGATTTGTGCCATTGCAGATTGACATGTGATAAATTGTTTTGAACATTTTGTAAAAAAAAAGCCTATTAGCAAAAAATAGCCCAAAAAGGTACCCTGGTCTTGATAATCCAGCTTTATTGACAAATATCAAATGCTTGTGTGAACAATAAATTGAAAGATGATTAGACTTCTGTCAGACAGAATAACATATAAATTCTAGAACTGAACTTTTCAGAATTGGCTGAATCAATTCTTTTGATCAGAATGCTTGCTGAACTGGCCACTGCAACCAATTAATGACAGTAATTTTTCTAATTTAGAATTAGAACAGTAATATTATAAAGAAAACTTGAAAAGTAAAATTACCTTGGTCTTGATAATCCACATATCTTGAAACTTCTAAATCCCTAATGCCTACTATAAAAGATCATCCATCTTTATTGACAAAAATCAAGCGCTTGTGAACAAAAAATTGACAAATGATTAAAATTTTGAGAAACAGAATACCAATCAAATCCAACAACAACTGAACTTTGGGACAGTCCATTCAATTCTTATGATCAGAATGTTGGCTAAATTGAGGGTTGTTACCAGTTTAACAAGTGTTTTATACAATTTGTGTATCACAACAACAATGTTACACAAAAAAAATGTAGATGATATACAAGGAATCACCAATCTGACAATCCCACAGTCCAGAATGTACAATTTCGAAAAAAAAAACGTTTTTCAATACAATAATAAGGCACTCAACCAAATAAATATCATACTCAGTATCTTCAAGAGTAAATATGGAAAAGTTATTTCAGTCATTTCACTCACCTCTCCTAATTTCCCAGTTATATCCTCAAGGAAATCCTCATCAGGATGGACGACGACCATCTCCCTGCAAAGCAAAGTGCAATGAATTGAAGAAGACTGGAGAAATGTTCAATAAAAATCTTATCACAATAACCACGTCTTCTTTGCCTAATATGTAGATCACCTGAGAGGTGTTTTCAAAGGCTTATTGTGTCGTTCCCGTATATTTCGAGCCAAATCAATGACAGTCGTCATTCTTGTAACACTTTGTTCAATGCGTTGCTCTCTCTGCAATCATAAAAATAATTTTGAGAATAAAGAGGACCAGCATCTGATGGCAAATTGGCTTGAACGCAGGTTATAATACGCTGACCTAAACAATAACAAATTTTTATCTAAGAGCTGTCCAAAAGAATTAGTGTAGTAATTAACGTGATATACTCATGTAGAGGAGACCAAAGGTCATATCACCACACTCATCAAAGCAGCCTACAACCCAGAGGAAACCTTCAAAGTGTGTACAGAAAAGTATTCTGTACTAATAAGGACTGTACCTGGCAAAGTAAGGCCCTCATTTGTGCCCCCAATCAATCTGGGAGCAGTGATGTCCCAAATATTTATAAAAATGAGTTAGAAAAAGGAGCTTTACCTTTCCTCCAACTTCCGGAAAACTGCAATAATGTATACTTTC
Source organism: Chamaecyparis obtusa (assembly GCA_027943335.1). Taxonomy (NCBI): domain Eukaryota; kingdom Viridiplantae; phylum Streptophyta; class Pinopsida; order Cupressales; family Cupressaceae; genus Chamaecyparis; species Chamaecyparis obtusa. The sequence continues at coordinate 2,708,621 of BSBK01001966.1, forward strand.
CTCTGCTCCAGAATCAAGAACTTTCACCAAATTTTGATACATGGCTTCAGTAAAAAATGGAGTGAATGGTGACATAGCTTTGCATGTAGTCAGAAGGACCTGCAAATCAGGCAAAAAAGGTAAGTTAATTATTCAATCCCTCATTTTTTCCTTCAACCTTAGGAAATAATTTCACAAGCGACAGAGAGACTCAATAAACTCATTCAGTCCCATAAAACTTACGAATATTATTTCATAAGACAACACATTTATAATTGCAATGTTAGAAACATACACCTTTAATAACCTTGCTACAAAACTCAATACCTAGAACACATGAATGTCTCAATATTTTGCATCAACTTGATATTGCTGCACTCAACACAACTACATCAATCTCAGTATCATCTTCATAATTTAACCCATCCAACTGACACAGTTTTAACCATTTTGCTCATGTAGCTTTTATCATGAATCCTACAATGGGATACTACTCAGTGGAATTGGCTATAAAAGATGTTCTTCTGGTATCCCAAACATCCTACTTTTCACAAAAGCATCTTCTGCTCCCACACTACCTTTTGCCATTTAAACCCACACTTTGTTCTCAACAAAATCTATATCCATCCACTTGAAAGGCTCCTGCGCTAAGAAAGAAGAACTTAGTTTTTAAATGTTAATAGTATTTGAGACCCTGTTTGAAAGAATAAAAAATCCATTCATGTCACTTGAACATTCTAATCTTCTATAAAAGATGGCTGCTCCTCTCAAATTTTGCTATTCTGATTTTACACATAAAAACCTCCATACTCTAACCTTGTTCTTTAATTTTGCAGATGTGACTGTTTGGAAAGGCTTGGAATTTTAGAGATAAGATGAAACAACTCCATATAGGAATTGGTTTGTTCTTCACCTCTGAGGATGCCAAATGCACGTTACTGATACTATATTAGTCAGATAGTTCTCCCAATAAGATTAGCTTCTTGCTCAGTTGTTGATAAATAATCATTTTTATGGTTGCATTTTTCTCGGAGTATTGAGGCTGTAGATTTTGGCAACATAGGTTGTCTTGTACACAAAAGGACAAAAGAAAATATGAAGTGAACACGGGGTTCATTAAGAATGATCTGGCGCTAATAGTAGGATGGCATATATGCATATCCTTTTGAGATAGACTTCAGCAATTTTAATTTGAAGATCCATCCACTAGGAAAAACGCTTCTTTTTTGAGGGAAAGTTTGGGTGTGAGATTTTTCCTATTCTTTTTTTTCATGTAAAGGTTGTGTAGTTTGACTTTGTGCTTATTGTTGTAATTCAACACTGATTGATTGAATTTAAAATTCATTCTACAGATGTTCTTCTCATTCCAATATTTTCATCTCCTTACCAATAAATGACTACCTATCTTCATATCACTAAAAATATGGGAACAGGCCCACTTCACAGCTGAATCCAATAAAAACCCATTTTGTTCCACTCCTGTGTCTGACATCTTTTGCTATGGTTTTTATCCTTCATATAGCATATCTACATAGCTGTAAGGTATGGCACCAGCCATATCCTTCTTTCACCGGATTCTTTGTCCTATTTGACTTTCTTAGTTCTTGTAGCTGTGGAATATACTCTATATAGCCTGCTTCATGCAAAACCTTCACTTATGGCACAATATTGCAAAAAGCATACAGATTCTATATTGCTAGGATGCCAGGCATTTTAGAAGTCACTAAAATTCTGTACTACTCAACTTTTCTATTTAAAAAACCCTATAGAGAACTTATGAATTCTGTCCAAAAACACATCAGAACTCAACGGATCATACAAACAGACAAATTATAATTTGGAATTTTCTATCAAGCTGAGAAAGCTGAAAAGCATCACAAAAAGTTTTCAGTTTTATGTTCTCTGTGTTTTATAGAAAATGGAATCAACTCCAACAATGTAAAACATATAACATTTTCTTAGGCAGCTCTTGCTGATTCTCTTGTGTGGCACTTTTGGTAGTTTCTCTGACTCCAAAATAGAAGAACTCATTTCTGCTATACCATGCTTCTTATCTCTTTACTAATACAACATTTTTGGGGGAAATCGTCAGAATTGACTAAATTTTTTTTACAACAATTTTCACGAGCAGTCATTTCTTTTGCGAGCATTATATCATGCACATTAGTAACAGTCACATAAAAGGTAACACAAAGCACAGAAGCATCTCTGAACATTGTTAGTACTAGACCAAGAAGATGCTAAGACATCAATTTTCACCCAACCTGTTTAATTTTGGAACTTTCTTTTTCTTTCTAAAAGACAGATCCAGATCCAATTTGGCCTTCTCTGCACGTTTTAATTTCAAATGCCATGAACTATATCGTTGAAAGGATAAACATGATTACCTTTTTTATTTCAAGAAAAATAAATCCTAAATTAAATGATGCACAATTGCTAAGTACGAAAAGCAATGTACCATAGTACGAAAAGCGATGTTCTCACATGGTAAAGAGTTGAAAGTGCCATTCTGCAATCCTCTTCTCCTGTTCGTCCTTTCAGTCGCTTACGGTTAAATCGTACATAGATATTAGTTAAGTTGTCAATGAACTTCAGAAGGTAAGGTACAACCTGTGTAAAGGTTTATAAATAAAGTGAATAACCTCATAACTAATCTTTAACTCAATTAACATCAAAAAGTTTCCCAGTTTAAACCTTAAACTGCTAACAACTAAACTAGCATGCAAATATAGTAAAAGAGTAAATAAATTATGGTCATAACTTAAATGGATCGACATCCAAAAATTAAAAAGAGAAATCTCACTGTGTACAGACGATAGTTATCCATCTCCTGCCGCACAAATTGAACAAGACTCTCACTGGCTGAATTGATCCATTGATCAAGCACATTAAGTGATGTTTGCAATTTACTATGCTCAACGGGCCTAAAAACATTCAGACCTTCAACCTCAAGCCTTCGTGCATTCTGAACTAAGAATCTATAAGCATTGTACCATGGAAGGAAAACATCTTTGACCTACACAAAAATAGCATCATATAAGAAGGTAGGAGCAAAGTCAGTCTTCTAAAACAGTCAGCATAGCAAGTTTTCTGTCCGGGATTAAAACAAATTTTGCAAAGCATATTGAAATTAAAAAAACTGTTTTTAATATTTTATTATAACCTTCAATGACTATAAATAGGCTCCCAAAAAACATTACCACACCATAAACTCCATCCTTCTTAAATCTCATTGGCTCTGCTCTTACAACAGGCGAATTTATGAGATAAAGCCTGAGTGCATCCTACAGATAGTATAAAAAAAAAAATCATTACTTAAAGAAAACATATTAAAATAATGAACAAACAAACAGTTTATAAAATGACAATGTAAATACAAAGAGCTTGAACAACAGATAATGTGGATGCTAAGAGATATAAACCGTACAAGTTATATTTAGTTAGAAAAGGTTTGTCATCTTACAAACTAACCTTTCAAGGGAGACACATTGCAAGCAGAACTTAAGAAAGAAAAGCTTGTATAGCTGTTAGAGTAACGCTAAACTTGCACCTTGTCATTGACCATTTGAGAACAAAAGTTTGAATAAACGTTTAAATTTTCTACTTGGAAAGAAAGTCAAAAGTCAAAGGCCTATGGGACCTTTCTAAAATAAATTAATAAAAAATAAAAATAAACATCTCATAAAAAATAGACAAATAATCAAGACAAATCCTAGAAACACTGAAACAACATGACGAAAAAAACAATACATTAGAAAAACCTATTGCATCGTTAAAATTTGAAATATTCATTGGCTCCTGATTTTGAATGATTAAAGTATGAAATATTCCACTTGTGTCTAGTCACATCATTAAGTCCAACTTAATTTTTACCAGTCAGGCTCATCAGATCATTTTTCTTTATTGTCAAGACATTGGGGATTTGTAAATGTTATGTTTTTTTGGACTACAAGATTTGTCAAATGTACAGATAAAAAGTATTGTGAACTGTAAAAATAAAAAGGCCGATTCAAGCATTAGGCTTATCCATTTTTATGGTATATCTTGTGTTGCATTTACATGATTTCCACTTCCATATATTGCAATCTGGTTCAAAACAGTTTAGGTGTTAGATGAGATAAAGATAAATTTATTAATGTCCAACAAGTGACCAAAAACGAGTCAAGCAGACTGAAGAGAATAACAAGGGGGAAGGGCGCAGTAGGAACACCAAATAGTGACCAGAGAAAAGTAAAACAAGAACAACAGCCACAGAACAACCACAGCCTGGGAGGCCACAAGGCGGGAGGGGCGGAGACCAACCCACCAAGCCATCTCTAAGAGACTAGGGTAACGGAGAACCTCAAGACCGAGGGGTAAGCCGTAGGATGAGGCTGCTGAATATTCCGAGTCCGACTGGAAATGGGCAACCTCTAAATGTAGTCCGTACAAGGTCTCAGATCTGGAATGACTCGAAGAGGTAACCAACCACCTTTTGGTGCCGCGTGCAGTAAGCGTCCCGAAGGAGGAGGTAATGAGCTGGCAAGAGTGAGGGCGTGTGGTGCGCCGAAGTGAATGGTCCTGAAGTCTAGCGGCCTTCTGTAGGTAGAGAGCTAGGCAACTTTGATCCATGAACCTGAAGAAGGTAGAGAGAGAGGGTCCCTCTAAAAAGGCAGTAGAACCTGCCCCTGATCTCATAGTAAATAGGGTAGCGGAAGATGAAGTGCTCCTCCAACTCAACCTTATTGAAGTTGCAAAGTGGCAAACTCTGTCAACCCTATCCAACAAGTGGTTCATCTCAACCCGGAGCTGATAAGAGCCAACTCTAAAAGAACCAACAGGAATCTTGAGGGAATGTGACCAATAGCAATAGATGTAAGGACGGACAATAAGACTGTCCTATAACTCAAGAAAGTGCTCTGCATAGAATGCCATCTCAGGGCGAAGGCCCCGTGGGGGTTCACCTAGGTGGTATGAATGAACTGCCTATAAATGTCGGTTCTAATACATAGGTTCAGCTCCTGCCTAGAAGGGAGGAGATGGTGAGGGGAACCAAGACAGTACTGGAAAGGGGGGAAACAATCAATCTCAATCCCAATACAGCCGAGGAGGGTTGAGGCCCAAGAAAACCAACTATGCGTCCAACCAAAAGGTGTAGCATGAAAGGCAATAGACTCCGACAAGCAATAAGAAAGGTAAGGGTACCTGTGGCACCCCATATTGGAATCGGAAAAACCATGGAGGCGGTGTAGGAACCAGATGAGATCAAAGATGGCCTCAAGTCTAAAGGTGTGAGCACCAAACTCAGCCCAAATGACATTGTCAGAAGTGGATTGTTTACACCGAAGAATGAAGTGGACTGTTTACACCAAAGTGGATTGTTAGAACTGAATAAAGAAATGCTCAATCCATCATCTTACTTTGCATTGACTCAAGTTTTCCATCACCAAGGTTATCTCAGAAGTCTACTCTATAAATCTCATCATTTTTATAGGTCTCAACCTTAACAAAAGCTATTAAGCACCATTATGCAGTAGGCTTTCTAAATAGCAATACATAGAATATTTAGAATTGGCTAGAATTGCATATCAAAGATGTAATGCATGACAATAACATAAAGAAATAATAGCAGCAGGGACACGCCTTTGATTTACATGGAAGTCCTTCAAAAAACACAAATGTCTAATTTTACACTATAGCTTCAAGGTTAAGGACTAATACACTGAATAAATAGAGGAAACCTGGAAAAGAGAATGAGCTTCATGAACCAGCATGCAGACAAATGAGGGAAATATTAAAAAAAATGCAAAATATACTATCTTCACAAAGTAACAAGTGTTCTGCTATAACATGCAAACACACTTAGAACAAAGAACAACGAGAATGTGTTAATATTAAGCATGAAGCATATACTTGTTCCAATTATAAGACTTATCACATGTGATGCAAATCACGTGAAAGAGAAAAATAGACATAATGAAGAAGAAAGGCCTGATGACTTACAGCTCCATAATCATCAACCACTTCCATTGGTGGGGGATAATTCTTAAGTCGTTTGCTCATTTTCTTTCCATCCTCGGCTAAAACAAGGCCATTGCAAATTAGATTCTTGAATGCTGGTTTACCAAACAAAGCTGTTGATAATACCATCAGAGTATAAAACCTGCCATGACATGAAAGAATTCATATTCAAAAGCATTACTGATGTGTAAGAAGGGGAATAAAAGAGTGGACAACTTAGGCGTATGAAATCAAAATAAAACCAATCAAAAACTAGTAAATTGCATTACATGCACAAAAAGATTGTTGTTAGCTATGGATTTTATATTTACAGTCTACTAAGAAAAGCAAGGTTTATTGGGCATTGTTTTTATGTTAAAGTACACTGAAGATAATATCACTGAGCTGTCTGTATCTCATTTATCTGCCAACTGGGACAAATTAACAGACTGGTACTCCTCTTTAATTTTCATAGCACAACAAGATTTGACAAAATTCAATGCTCCCAAGGTGTTTAAGGAATTTGTCCAATGGCAAACGTTATCGTGGAAATCATGCATGTTCTTAATAAATTTGCAATGCTTATTTTCTTTATCAACACTGTTCAAGGTCTTTTGTATCAATTCCATAGCTATAAGTTTTAGAAGCCAAAATTGCTAAGCAATGTTTTAGAAGCCCTAGTACAAGCTCCCCTTAGCTTTGAGTGATAATTACTCGTAAGAACAAGCAGCCTCATTCAATTTATTAAATTTTGGTATACATTCTGGATACGAAATCATTGACAATGACTACAAAGATGTGCAATACACAAGATTCATTCTATATCGAGCACTGGTTAAGAGAGGTTGTGCAAGGGCCGATTCGCTCCTTGGGATTTCATCAATCCTTGAGGGTGGAAAATGCCTTCTCCACATAAACAAGCAAAGAATTGTAAATTCGAATATGCCCTAAATATGTTTTGCAACAAGTATTATTACTCGTGCACAAATAGACAGCACTATCATTTTCATTTGAAAGCAAAACACATTTTTCACACTACAAACTAACTTCATTCTAATATTTTCCTGCCCAAAAGCTCATTTTAGGTTTTCGTATCTCCATCATCAATCCGCTCTCTTCAATAGTTGAAATCTTAAGATCATCCAATGTCAAAGTTCTTTTTGTGATCTCTTTCATTGCCCTACACTCTAGCATCCTCATCTTGTCCCTACTCCTTAAGTATCCCCCATTCCCAAATCCATTTCATCAAATCCTCCATTGCTGCCAAATCTCCCCTCTGAAATCTTCGTTGCATACTCATCCCTCTTGGTCTTTCTCTAAAGTGTTAATATTTATAGCCTTTTGGGAAAGATCAAAATATGTATGTTGAGATGAATAATAATTATTATTCATCTCAGCATACCAATATCATATTAAACTAAATAAAGGAAAAGATTTCCCTTGATATTGTCCTAGAGGGACAACTTAACAATGCCTTAAAGGGACGACTTGTTGATATGTCCTCAAGGGACGAATTGGGATGATATTATGTGGATTATTCATGCCTATACTGGTTGGCCCCTTTACCTTGTGATATTATTTATGAAAAATGTTTTATGCCTTCTAGTCGGCCCTTACCCTTGTTTACAAGGTTGACTTAACACATATAAATGATGTGCAAATTTACAAGGCATAGAAAACATAACATACTAAGTAATATTTGCACCTTCAGCAGGGATATTGCAGAGATATATATTAGATCATCTTGGCATAATTATTATAGCAGCATACTGGTAATTTAAGGGCAGCAGATCAGACCTTGTAGCAGACGTATAGCAGATCCGAATCTGGAAAAGTGTAGCAGATAAAATCAGTCCCTTAGTACACATAATCAGAAGGAAATATGCAGCGAAGGATGGATGACAATTAGGCTTGATGTGAAGAAGATTTTATCACAAATTGGGTATTATCTTTTCCCCTTTTTGTTAACTTCTGTCACTATTTTTTCAGTCTTAAAGATTGTATTTTCCTTACATAAAATCTGACTATATCAACATGGTATCAGAGCCAAGGTAGATAAAATCCTTTTCAGATTTAGGAAAAACAATCTTACCCTGAACGAGTGCAATCAGCCGGTGTAACATTTGGCACTCTTGGTTCCACTCCCTTTCTCCCAAATTTTTTGACATGGACTGTTATTATCTCATACACATTGTATTCAGTCAAGTATTGAGATTTACCATTAATTTGTAGCGTGAACTGTTATTACCTTGCATACAGAGGTAGGGCAGTAACAATCTCATCACCCATTGAAAAGAGATATTTGTAAAAGTCATGGTAACAGTTTTACACCTGGCAAATTCATTGTTTGACTGTAAGTTCCCCTTGAAGCTATATAGTTTTACCCTGTGAATTTATGGTGTAAATCAGTATTTTGGCTGTAAGATGTCATTAAATGCATAGGCATCACACTTAGTTGTACTTATGAGCTGTTTGTAGTTTACTACTGTGCAAATTTGCATGGCACTAAAAGTTGTGAAAATGCTTTATAAGCTGCATATATATGACAGGATTAGTCATAGCTCTATTTTTTAATCAACTCTATTTAGGTGCATGCAACTATGGGGCAATTAAGTATATGTATATAAAACAGTTCCTCTGTTGCAATTAGTTACATTTATGGCTGGTTGAGTCACTGAAAGCCTAGATCTCTTGAACATAAACTTTATGAATGTTTATATAAAATGGACTTTAAAGCTATTAGGAACTGTGAATTTAATGATCATACTGTCAATATAACTATTAGAAAGACATGAAACGAATATTCTGAGTTAAGTAATCATTTGACAACTATGGACACACCTACTATGAAAAGAAACTTTAGGATCAATAATGGATAGAGAGGGAGAAACTATCAAAACAATTCTCTAAGGTATAGATGTGACAAATTTAGTCACAAGACGGCAAATTGTCCTGAACGATACAACCTTCAAGCCTCTATTGCTTAAGTAAAAGAATCAGAATCTAAACGCCTTGTCCTTTAGTGTTCACCTTGAGAGGGAGTTCAGATATGGGCCTTCCTGAACATTAAAAGTCTTAAACTCTTTCTAATTTTGTGTTAGATTTTAACATTACTTGTTGATATTAGTTTACATTGAGAATATGATTCTTCGTTATGTTAAATTACTATGTGAGTATATTGTTATACTAACATACTTGCAGGTTATTTGAGCGTTGAGGCTTGTACACCTTTGAGCATTGAGGCTCATGCATATTTGAGTGTTGAGGCTCTTGCATATATGAGCGCTGAAGCTCTTGCACCTTTCAGCGTTGAGGCTCGTGCATATATGAGCGTTGAGGCTCTTGCATATTTGAGCGTTGAGGCTCTTACATATCTAAGCACTGAGGCTCTTGCACTTTTGAGCATTGAGGCTCGTGCATATCTAAGCGTTCAGGCTCTTGATATTTGGGCGCTGAGGCTCTTGTATATATTTGAGCATTGAGGCTCTTACACAGTAGAGCATTGAGGCTCTTGGATACAATCACCAATGAAGACTATCTTCAGAGAACTTGTGGATGTGACTTCCGAGAGCTTGTGGATGAGATCTCATTAGGAGGAGATTTACACTTTGAGGTTAGTGTTTTATTTGAATTTACATCCTATGAAAATGTTTCCATTATTAAAGTTTTGATAATGCTTCTTATGATTACAAAAATCTATTAGAGACCTATTGTTATGTTGATTAAATAGATTTGAGATCTATTGTTGACATAAAATTGAGATATATATGTGACTATTGTTTACATCATGCTTCTTACCTCTCATTACATGTGAACAGTGTTTGAATAACCTTATATCCTGTAGTAGATGATATTACAAAGGTTGGGACATTTTGAGGATGGTTAAATCACATTGATTACATCAAGTATGAATACATGATGAATATATTATGTTATGTTATGTTTTCTTTAATGATTTCATATTCATTGAGAATGAAATCTAGTGTGATAAAGATATTGTGATTACATTTATTTTTTATCTTCCCTCGAGACCAAGAGGGAGTGTTAATATTTATGGCATTTTCAGAAAGATCAAAATATGTATGCTGAGATGAATAATAATTATTATTCATCTTAGCATACCAATATCATATTAAACTAAATAAAGGAAAAGATTTCCCTTGATATTGTCCTAGAGAGACGACTTAACAATGCCTTAAAGGGACGACTTGTTGATATGTCCTCAAGGGACGACTTGGCATGATATTATGTGGATTATTCATGCCTATACTGGTCGGCCCCTTTACCTTGTGATATTATTAATGAGAAATGTTTTATGCCTTCTAGTCGGCCCTTACCCGTGTTTACAAGGTTGACTTAACACATATAAATGATGTGCGAATTTACAAGGCATAGAAAACATAACATGCTAAGTAATATTCGCACCTTCAGCAGGGATATTGCAGAGATATATATTAGATCATCTTGGCATAGTTATTATAGCAGCATACTGGTAATTTAAGGGCAGCAGATCAGACCTTGTAGCAGACCTATAGCATATCCGAATCTGGAAAAGTGTAGCAGATAAAATCAGTCACTTAGTACACATAATCAGAAGGAAATATGCAGCGAAGGATGGATGACAATTAGTCTTGATGTGAAGAAGATTTTCTTACCACAAATCGGGTATTATCTTTTCCCCTTTCTTGTTAACTTCTATCACTATATTTTCAGTCTTAAAGATTATATTTTCCTTACATAAAATCTGAATATATCAACATAAAGCATATCAGTGGCATTTTCTTCTCCTAGATTGTCTCCCATTGCACAAGGCCATAGACATCCTCCGAGGGTATGGGTAGCTAAAAAAATCAAACACACCACAAACAACCCACATGGGAGGCATACACTCAAAATGTTACCAAGGCTATGTTGACATTCAAAAACACTAACTACGAGCACTCTCATGAATAGCTACAATTTTTCCTCCCCCCCACCCTCCCAACCCGCTAGCTACACAGATACTTAGTTATCTGTAACAAGATTTTGAAGGGACTTTAGAAGGGACACAAAGAGGAGCAAGGTAAAATGGTGAAAAGATTCGACTCATTTGAGTTCTACCATTTACCCAAACCTCATCATTTCCATTAAGGAAGTGACCTACAACAATGCTTTTGTTCAGCTATCCCTATCCCTAACCTACAAGAGTGCCCATTGCCAATACTTGTGGCTTGATTTGGTATTTGAAGGCAAAAGCATCGATATCTAGTATTGTAGTCTTTCAAGGGGAAGGAGACTATACGTTGGCATCTTGCAAAGTTGTCTCTAACTTGTAGGAGCACCCCCATCTATGCTAGTGACTTGCAAAGGTGTCTTAGTCCCATGTAAGTGTCCCTATGAATTCTCCATAGCTACTAAATTTTAGGGTTATTTTTCCAAACTTATTGTTTCCAATCTTCAAGTTAGATCCACTCTTAAAATATCTCAAAGATGGAACTCTTATCTCCTTTGTCATTTAGTAGTTTAAATTTCCTAGTTGTAGCATTCAATCTATATGAATGTAATAATCTAATAACCAGAAGTTCATTGTTGCATTTACTTTAGTATTTTTGTTATATTAGATTTCACATTGACTCGTGTGAAGTGGAAAAGTAACACCTAGGTTGCAGATTGTTTAACTTGAGCAACACTAAATACCTAGGTTTTCCAGATTTTATCTTTCAAGGATGAGTGGTTGCAAATGATGAGTTTCACACCATAGTAATAGGTCCCATTGTCACATGTGCAGAACTTTATAGTGGCCATAGGCAGAGATTACATAGGAGTCAAACTTGTGGCAATACCCCTTAACAACTCTCTCTAGCACACACCTCATACCCTAATAAGGCCCTTCTCCAAACTTCTTTGTTTCCTAAACGCATGCAAGCTTTAGTGATTGTCAAGGTGGTATATACAACTACTTCACCTAAGACAAACAATGCATTTTCATCATCACTTGGTATAAACAAAAGGAGATTTGATACCCACAAATGATTTAAAATTCATTTCTCTCCTACAATCATCAACAATTGCTCTTCCTAAAAAGATCAAATCTCTCCTAGATCTTAGAGGATAGCAATGTGGCAGGGCAAGGCAACACCACACAAAGTGGCAATGTTTAGGCACATTCACTCTTTGTCATTTAGTAAATTGATTTAATCCCAAAAATTAGCATGGATGCAAAGGTGGTTGAGCATGAAGTGGTGATTGGAGAACACTATTATTTCCATATTATATCCAAGAAATCATAGCCCAAATATGTAAGCTACATAGGTGGATCACAATGCAATCTAAACAATACCTGAAGGACAAAATTTACATTTTACCCTATGCTTGGGGGTTCCTTAGTCTTAACATAGAGCTTGTTCTAATATTTGGACTATGGGATTTGAAGGATAATTTTTTCTACATTAGACCTTGGACTCAAAACTTTAATCATGGAATAGACTCCTAATCTACTTACATTTGGGTAAAATTGACTTACTTGCCTTCATTGGGAGAGCAAATGCTTAAGGAAATTAGAAATGGTATTGAAAAGTTCTATTATACCTCTAGTCTGACAATCTACAAAACCTACACAATTTTGCCCATGAATTTGTGGAAATGGATATCACAAAAGGATTGCCAACTAAAATTTCTTTAGTATTGGGAATGTAAGGGGGAGACAAACAATTGATTGTGAAAAAATCACCTCCAAATTCTAAAGTTATTTTTCTTATGAGCATCAAGTTTCACAATGCCACGAAAAGCGTTTCAAGAAGGTAGGTTATGAGTAAGATAGACAAAGTTTGGTTGTGCCTTTGAAAACTGCTTGGTGGATGGTTATAAACCTCATCACCATTTTATTGTTCTTGATGATTTGATCAAGCACAACTCTCGCAAACCTCTTTGCGAGGTGCCCCTCTCTCGTTTTCCTTCCACTCCTTCGAAAGTTAAAAAGGAATCTTCCAAAGTTCCAACTATAAATTCACCTCCTTCAATTCCCAAGTTAGATAGGAAGGGCCAAGAAAAAGTCTTGATTTGTTGCTTGATCTTAGAAAGCCAGAACCTTTTGTCATAAAAATGTTGGTAAGAATCCTACCTCCAAAGGTAGAGCAAGAAGGTTTAGACTCCTAAGAGGCAAGTTTTTGAAAAAGGGTTGTAGTTTGCAGTTGGCAACTTTATTTGAGAAATATTAAGATAAAACTACACAATATGCTTCTACAAAGAATAAGACTCCAATGTTAATGAATCTTAGATCCACAAAAAACAAGAAACAAAAATTCCCTTGTATGTCAACGATTTTAAGCTAGAAAAAGGGGTAATTGAACTTTCATTCAAGTCTTGAATATCATAACCTATTTGATAAGAATGCATAATCTTCTTGCCCGGCCATACGTGCCCTTTTAGATCTTCCTTCAAGCAATTAGGCTAAATCTAAAGGAATCAGCTCTAATACCAATTGAAGAGCACTCAGTTATGTTATGAGGATGAATCAGTGTTAGTTGCCAATATGTTCTACTTGGTCACAATGGTACAGAACTGGAACGTACATGGAACATAGATGGAACATAAATGGAACATAAATGGAACACTGTATAACAAGTAATCATATTATACTTAGCAAAACTCAGAGAATGCACAACATAGATAGTTCTAATTATTTCTTCGCAATCCTTCTTATTTCACCAAAAGATAGATCTTACAATACGATGTTGGACTCTTTTATAAAGAGCCAAAGGTTGGTTCGAGACCAACCGTTTTCCAACTAATTGCTACTAACAGAAATTGATTAAACATACTTTAACCAAACCCGACCATCTAACTTTATTTATTATTCATTGCACGCCTACATCATCCCCCCCCCAAAACTTGTCATCTTCCAGATGACATTACAAAATGAGGAAATATACCAACTAGTATTTCTACTGAGAAAGATGAGAGTAAGGAGTCGTCCCTGTGGTGGGGTCTGAGCTGCGCAGGGTTTTTAATTCCTTTTCTGCTGCTAGTTGCTTCTCCCTGGTTGCTTTGAGAAGTCGCAGGGCGTCGATCTTGTCTTTTTCAGCTGTGACAAGTAGTCGTTCTTTTGTGGTCCTGATGGTTCTTTCCTCCTCTCAAGCTACCTTCTCCTGTGCCAATTCCCTCTTCAAAGCCTCCACTTCCACCCTCAGCTCTCTCTCCCGCTCATGTGCTGCTATATTTTCCTCATCAACCTTTTTAGTAGTCCATACCATTTTCTGAAGATGGAGAAACGTGGTACGGAAAGCATGCTCCATATCTATCAAGTAATCCCAAATCTTTCCCTGTGCCCTATGCTCCCTTCCATCAGTATACTGTCCCACAATGTGAGAAGCTCCCCAATCTTCTAACATTTTCGTTGTTTCCTCCTCGAGCCATCCTTGGTCTACAAAACGCTGAGAGAATTCAGTTTCACATCCCTCCATCATGAACGCCATCAAAGCCTTCACGGCTTTAGTAACCATCCCCATGTGTGCATTTGCCGACCTATCCAACATCTGTTGCGCGGCTTCCTTCATGTCATCTAGTTTGGCCATGAACTATTTTGCTGAGTTTTGGAAAGAGTCCTCTTCTTCTTCTATCTCATTCCCCTGCTTTTCCCCTTCCTCTACAGTTTCCTCTACTGTGTGTACTGGTGAATGGGGTATGTGTTCAACCTCAGGAGATGGTGATGTGGTAGGAACCGTAGCCTCCATCTGATATTTGGCCAACAGGCTATCTGTTCCATCCTCTACTTCCATAGTCTTTTCGTTTTCCATAACCACTTTCGTGTTTATCACTTCCTGTGGTTGTGTTTTTTCACTTTCTGGCTGAGTTCCCTTGTCAACTCCTAGATCTTGAGGATTGTTTGTGATAGGGGCTACTATGAGCGCAATAGGCCTGGCTGTCTCCATTCTTCCCTCTATATTTATGTGCACCGTGTGTGCACTGGCCTTTTGTCCAACTAGACCTATTATTTTTGTCTGTACCGCGTGTCCGTGGGAAGTACTTGGCACCAGGTGTGCTGTATGCGAAATCTGTGAAGGATTGAAGTTTATCTTTCTCTTATTCCCCCAACTTGCTACTGGAGAGAATGGTCGAGAAACTGGTCCCTTGTTATGCTCAACCTCTTCTACCCACCCTTCTTGGGCTTCTTCCACGCTTCTCTGTACATGTCCCTATGTCACCTCTTGAGTGCATGTGTCTCTAAATTCCCCGTCATCCTTATTTGATGAGGATGTAGTCTCCTTCTCTCCTCCCTTGTCTTCCTCTTCTCCTTCGTCATGGCTGTCCTCATCTGCTGATACCTCCTCCTGCCTTGCTTTCTTTTTGGATGGCTCCCCTGTGCATGTGTCCATGTGTACCCAATAGTGCATGGCTGGTTTGTAGGGTTCTGCCCTACTTGCTGCTACCAATCCACCCCTTCTGTCGCTTGGTACTTGAGTCCTCACTACCTCGAGAAAGAGGGAAATCACGTGGTGTGGCATATACATGGTTTTGTGTTTAAGCGTCATGAATTCCCTGGCTCTCTCTGAAAGAAGTCGACCCCAACTGTAAACCTTTCCCTTCCTTAGCCCCTTCATTAAGCGTAGCATCGACATTGCTATATCAGAAGCTCGACTAGCTGCTGTGAGTTTGCTTTTTATTATGTCCATTACACACCTCCATTCTGGGGAGGATATGTAGATTTTCTTGAGCCCTCTTCTATTACTGTCCTTTTCTATATCTTGCCACTGCTCTTCTGTTAATTTGTTGCCACAAATCTCCTCAAGTAGCTCCGTCTCTCCATTTCGGGCATTTTGATGCGTGGTTTTTTAGCGGAATCCCCCTGCTTGGAATCCCGAATACCTTGTGAATTCCTTCGCCTCATATGAAACCACCACCCTGTGCCCTAGATAGTCGACCACAGATTTGTGTGTATCTGGTTGATACCCTTGCACCATGGCTCTCAGAATATGCTCAAACTCCTTAATCTCAAAAATTGGCATAAATACAATTTTGTCTACCTGGGCTCTTTGGAGTGCGTTTTTTAGTGGATGATCATGTGGATGAGCCTCCCACCAGCTTCTACATTCTGCTCTGGTTACTCCTTCGAATGCCAGTCCTTCGACTATTATATTATCAGTTGTGTCTCTCTTTTTGCCCGATTTTGCCATAGCCGCGATTTTCTGATGGCTGGGAGAGGAAGTGCCGGACTTATACTGAATTTTGTGGATGTTGCCTCCGCCCAGCTTAGGGTTCCCGTAGCTTGTCTTCACCATTATTGTGTAGTTTCAGGCTCCTTGATTTACTATACTTATTCTTCATGTCACACCTCCGCTTGCGCGTGCACTATGTTGCCATGTGCGTACACGACCTTGCATCTCTTCCTCGCGTATGTGCACCCCTCCCTCACGTATGCCTCTGTGAACCCTCACCCTCACCGTGCGTACGCGTACGCGTACGTCTTGTTGGCTGATACGTGGTGAGTTTTGGATGCGTGCGCCCTCCACGGCAGGCTGCATACGCTCTTGGCAGGCTTCTATGCTGTGTACGTCTTTGTTTAGGGTGCGTACGCCTTGGTTGGAAGTGCGTGCCCTCCTGCTGTTGCATGTCCCCTTGCTGGAAGTGCGTACGCCCAACGTGCGTACGAGGCACTCCCTCTTTCCCTTCCTTGGCCCACGCTCACTTCCACCTTCACGCGCGCACGGAGAGCACTCTTCCTCCTTGTTGCGTACGCGGGCTTTCACTCTTGGCGTGCGCATGAGCTTTGTGCGTACGGGCTGCTCCTTGCTGCATACGTGTCCTTCCTTCCGGCCCTCGGCTTCCTTCACACGTTTTGACCTCGGTATGCTCGCCTCCACACTCGAATGTAGTGTCTTATGCTTATTCTTCCTTCTCCCCCTTGTGTCTTCGCGAGGTAATGTTACACTTTTGAGCCACTTTATAATCTTTTTCCTTCCAAGTCTTATTCCATACTTGATTTTTTTATTCCTCCCTTTTATTAATATTTTTTTTTTCCTTTTTGTTTCTATTACTTTAGTTTCTTCTTCTTTTCTACTTTTCTTTTTGCTTTCCTTCATGGTCCCATTGAAATTCCTCTTCCTTGGTATTGTAATCCTGTCTTCCTTTAGTTCATACTTCAATGCTTCCACTCCCAATATATTAACTTCTACTGGTTCCTTCTCCTCTATTTCTAGGATTTTCAACACATTACACTCAGGGCGGAAGATCTCATAATCTTCCATCTGCCAATGGAACAACCCATTTAGGGAGCTGGTCTCATCCTCTGAACAGTCTCCAAGTCGCAGAACCCCTTCCTCATCCGGTTCCATCTCGACATCTCTATTATTCTCTCCATTGTCGGATTCTGAATCAGATGCTACTTCCTGACTTACGGCCTGATTCTTCAGGTCAATGATATACTTTTTCCCTTCTTTCTCGATGGAGATAGTATTTTTCTTCCAATTGTGATCCGCTTTTGCCAGTATGAGCCACCCTCTTCCCAGTAATGCATCATAACCCTTTTTCTCTAGTGGTATCACCATGAAGTCCAAAAGGAATTGTTGTGTCCCAATGACTACTTTTTGTCCCATCAAGGTCCCCAAAGGTTTTATTCCATGTTGGTCTGCTCCTACCAAGTGGAATTTTGCTGGCCAGAGAGTTGGCTTGCCCAATGTCTTCCAAGTTTCTTCTGGCAAGACATTTACGGCTGACCCTCCGTCTATGATTGTGTTGGTAAGTTTATACCCTAGAATTTCCATTTCAACCACGGCTGGCACTCTCCCAACCCCTACTGATAGCAACATTGGTTCCGTGGGCTCCTTTATTTGTTCCCCAACCTCCTTGTCTTTCTCTTCCCCAGGCCTTGCTCTCTTTCCCATGTCGTTGTCCATTTGTATGATGGCTACTCTAAGTTGCGGCATAGTTTGCAATAGATCAGCCACCCGGACTGGAACTGTGGCTTGTAGCATTTGTTCCATGATGTTTGCTTCGGATACCGAACGTTCCATTCTTGTAGTCTTATTTTTCTTTTGTTCCTCTCTCATTGCCTGTTCCACCGCCTCTTGTGCTTCTTTCAACCTCTCTTTTTCTGTACATGGTTCTAGGTACGTTAGCTTCCTTGCATGAGATTTGGTAACGGCCATTACAGGCTGTGGTTGTGCCACATCCAACATGTTGACAGACTTTTGTCTCGGGCAATTGGTATCCTCATGGTTGCCTGGCCCGCACCATTTGCAAAGAAGGCCTCCCTGTCCGCCTCCACTTTGGCAATTGCGCGCGAAATGTCCCCACTCGTTGCAACTCCTACACTGTATCATGGGCCTTCCTTTGGCATCATATTGAATGCGGCTACGAGGGGTGTTATTGTTGTTGTTATTGTTGCTTCCTCGACAGTTATCCCTATACCCTCCTGGTGAAGCCTCCATGTTTATGTTTTTGGACGATGTAGTCGATGGTGTTACTTGCTCTTGAGTATAGAGTACCTGGGCACTTCTTGCTTTGAGGTTGTACGGGCGTTCGTTGATGGAGTGCCCTAGTACTTGGCATATATCGCAGAATGACTTCTTGGGGCAGTTGTTCTTAGTGTGTCCTTCCAATCTGCATTCCGTACACCATATTTCTTTCCCTTCCCTTGCTTCTTCCTTCCCCATCTTCATTTCCTTCATCATTCTTGCCATATCCTTTCTCAATGCTTGTATTGTTCGGGCCTCTTCGCTGCTCTCATCATCGCTGATGCGCCTCTTCCCTTTGGATGTTTTGTTTTCACTTTCGATGTCCATAGCCCTATTGTAGGCTTCCTTTAGGCTCGATGGTAGGACTACTTTCACCTATTTCCAAAGGAATGAATTGAGGCCCTTAATAAACCATCTTTTCTTTAGCCCATCGGCTGGTTCCTTGTCCATTTTGCCCATTAATTCCTTCAGTCGCCGGTAAAACGCCCTTACATTCTCATGCTTTCCTTGTTTTGTGTTGTAAATTTCAGCCATCACCTCGTCATCGTCCCGAAGGAGTTGGAATTCTTCTTCAAATGCTTTCTTCATATCTTTCCATGTAGTTCTTGCACTCGATGGTAAATCTATGTACTAGTCGATAGCAATCCCTCGCAAGGTGGCTGGGAATGCTTTTAACCAAACATCTTCATCCATTATGCCATTGGCTTCCCATATTGTGACACAAGTTCTACAGTGCCTGCTAGGATCATCTGCTCCATCTCCAGAGAATCTTGGGAGTTTCTGTTTATTTGGATTGTGTGCCATTTTCTAAATGCTCCCACCGGACGGTATGGGTGATTTGCCGACTATGTGTCCTTGGTTGTCCTTTGCTCCTCCGGCCACGCCAATGTCTCCCTCCAAGATAGTTAGGCCCCTGAAGTTGTGTAACAAATCACCAACCTCGCCATCAACCTTCTCCTCGTCACTGGAAGAGTTGAAGTATTGAACTGGCAATGGGTTTTGCTCCGCAATGTCACTTGGAGATTCAATCTCCTCGTCCCAAGGACTTCTATATATTTTGTTCCACCTTTGTGGAGAGTCCTCGTGTGGGTCGTCCAATCTTTGTGGTGTAACAAATCTCTGCGAACCACTTGCTGACTGTTGCAGTCGCAACCGTCTTTCCAACTACTCCTGTATACGTAGTGACCTTCTTACTGACTTCTCTGGGTCAGCCTCTTCTTCCTCTCGCGTCTGTCTTCTCCTATCTTTATTAAGGAGGTTTGGCATTAATTATTTGCGTTGTGGGGAGTACGGCGTCTTGATGTATCTCGGGGTTCTTCCTCCCTCCGATTCCTTTCTTCGTATCGTTGCAGGACTTGCTGTTGTCATTGCTCCCTCCTAACACTTTCTCGCTCCTCTTCGAGTTTCACCAATTCTCGTGCCAACAGCCTTGGGATGCTCCCCAGGAGGTCGTACACTGCGGAGTTGGCACTGAGTTTGGCCCGTACTATACTAGGCGAGATGGCACTCCTTTGTTCCGCCTCTTGTTCCACGTACTTGTCTACCGCCACTTCCCAAGACTGAATTAAATCTTGTGTGACTTGGTCTTCCCTCGTTACTTCATTATCCTTTGGGTCGCTGTCAGTTACTAGGGTTTGCTGTATGAATTCGCGGCCCATTATGCTTCATCTTGCTGCGCATACTAGTCACCATACTAGCCTTGCACCAATCATGTACTAGCAGAGATGCCAAATGTACTAGTACCAGTTCCATACTATGCCAAACTATTAGTCACCTTACCAGTCTCATACTGTACCAATCACGTACCAGCCCTGAAGCTATGTCACATACTGTACCAGTCACGTACCAACCAAGGTACTAACCCCTTACTAATCAGACCTCCAGGTTCGTTTTAGGCAGCGGCGCCAAAATGTTAGTTGCCAATATGTTCTACTTGGTCACAATGGTACAGAACTGGAACGTACATGGAACATAGATGGAACATAAATGGAACACTGTATAACCAGTAATCATATTATACTTAGCAAAACTCAAAGAATGCACAACATAGATAGTTCTAATTATTTCTTTGCAATCCTTCTTATTTCACCAAAAGATAGATCTTACAATACGATGCTGGACTCTTTTATAAAGAGCCAAAGGTTGGTTCGAGACCAACCATTTTCCAACTAATTGCTACTAACAGAAATTGATTAAACATACTTTAACCAAACCCGACCATCTAACTTTATTTATTATTCATTGCACGACTACAATCAGTATAAAAACAATGTTTTACTTTTCAAAACTTAATTAACCACGGCAATAATACTTCAAAATTTAACCATCCAAAGCAATACGACACACATGGAAAATATAGCAATAAAGAACACGAGTTGAACACGCAATTTACATGTTAAACCTTGCAGGAGAAAACCACAGCAAAACAATGCCTATATAGATCCTCTTGTAGGCACCAACCTACTTCAACAACAAAGCTTCTTTTGTTGGCACCAACCCAAAAGAGACACCAAACCCCAACAACTAGGCAGCAACCCAGCAAGAGACACTAATCTCTTTCAATCAAAGGCACCAAACTTCAAGGTAACAATATGATGAATGTTTGGGAACTTCTTCTTGGAACAACTTCAATTTTTCTAGTCAAGTTTTGGTCATTTAACCAATCAAAATCTGCTTTATATCTCTTTCATAGATCTGCCATAAATCTGCTTAAAATATCTCTAATGAATCTGCATTATTTCTGCTCATATAATTCTCATAATACTGCCTACAGATCTGCTACAGACTTGGATTAAATCGGGTTCCAAAAATTCTGAATCTTACTCCTTCAGATCTGTTCCAAACATAGGAATGATATTCAATAAATTCTTGCTTTCTAACCCTTGATAAAACCTTTATCTATACCTTGGCAAAGTGTCTTTCCACCCAAGTGGGGTGACTCTCCAAGGGGATCAGCCAAAACAGCAAAATTTTATTTTATTTGAAACCTTTTTTCATATGCGGGCACCAAAACAAGGAGTCAGCCCCATTAAATTATATTTATTTTCCAAATTTAAATTGCCCAAAATAGGGTGCCACAAGGACAAGAACCGGCCACATCAATAAAAAATTATTTTGGAATTTTTTAACTTCTCCAAAGAGCGGTCAGCCCATGTGAAAAATAAACAACCATATCTGCATCTCCTCCTTGCTCAATAAAATCTCGATAATAGTGCATGATCTAACTTCTAATATTTTAGTTTTGCCCTTTGACATCAATGACAATAATTTCCAACAGTATTTTGGAAATAAAACAAAACATATATTCTTCAAACTTAATTATGACGTTTTACCCAATTTTATCAGCTAGCTAACTTATTTCAAATTTTGTCATTCTGTAATGTCCCCAATATAGAAGTTTAAAGATTTTCTGATTTTTATACTTTTCTGATATAATAAAAGAGAAATGATCCAAAGTTTAAAATTAGTTACTCAATACACTTAATCAACTCTCTAAACAACTCTGGATTAGATCTGAATTGCATTACATGAAAATAAGGGTTGATTGACAAACCCTAGCCTTCTGCAAAAATGAAGGTAATTCTGCACTTACAATAAATCAGTCATTTGACTGTTCAAGGTACAATTTGCAGGCTGCAATCAGACCTCATGATGCAATTAAGCTCCAAAACGCTATGATCTATTGTCCTGTCCTGATCAAATATCCTTGTATGGTATGGCATTGGTGAAAACCCTAGGCATAGGTTATTCAAACCCTCGGGCTGCTGGTGGAGCTCCTAGTATGTATCCTTACCTTTAATTTAACATGTTCGGATATCTCTGTTCAACCCTAAATAATTATGCAATTGATGATGCAAAACCCTGCAGTCAGATCTGGGGGTGCAGGAAACCATAGACCTGTTATATGTTGTGATCTGCTCCTGGAAGCTCACAATCGGAATATGAAACCCTTTTATGACTGTTGCAACCTGCTTATTTTCTGACTGCAGCTGTGCACAAGTTATTCTAGGCAGTTGAGTAGACAGTACAACAGAAGGTGATGTTGGTGAGCCCATTGTGATTTGCAATATGTTGATCTGTCACAACCAATGGCTGATCACCTCCTAATGATAATCCATTCCTGGTTCAGTCAAAATATCATGAAAAGTACTCCCTACAACAGCCACAATCACTCCTATTCAACAACAATGAGTGCTGCAGATGATCAATGACTCACCAAACTTGGAAACTAATGATGTTGCCCTTGTTATTTTCCTGCAAATCAAATTGCCAAGCTGGATACTTGACATGAACTCTTCAAAAATCAACTCCAAAGCAACCCCTTTTGTGAGGACTCTTAGATGGAAATGAGGGTTTTTATCCCCAATTCCAAAAATGAAGTCCAAGAGGGCTTCTGTCCTCCAAGACCTCCAAACAGCGAACAGTTTTCATCCTCGGTTTTGAACTTAAACATGAATGCTAATGTTGAATATAATCCAGATGATGAGATGAACCCAAGCGACATCTTTTTGTAGTACCCCCTCCTTACAAATAAAACAAAGTCAACCAATGTCCATCACACATTTGAGCTTGAGAATGTGGGATGAGCATTGATTATTATCTATTTTACCAGATACGTGCACCCTACCCCTGCCTCCGGATGCGGGTGCGTCTGGGCACAGATGGAGCGCATCCGGCACCAGATATTCATATAAACTTCCTCGTCATATTTCTGAAGAATGATAAATTGTTATGAACTTCCTCATAGCGGCACTTATGTTTATTAATATATTTCTGGGAGCTGATAAAGTATATGCTGGCAAAGATTACATTGGTTTAAGTTTCATTCAGATATTCCATCGAATTATATTGTTCGGCCTGCGTAAATATAATTATCAGGTGAAGGCCAATAAAAGTTATGACTGTAATTTGGCAATTGAAGGATTGATATTTTATTATTGGCGAACTATATACATGTGAATTACATTGCCATTCCTTTGTGTTTGCCTTGAGATTTCAGCATTGATATTCCAAACCATTGGAGATACGGAGCCATTCATGAAGCGCATTGGCATGGAGTTGTCTTGGTGCAGGAACATAACAAGTTGATGCAATTCATATCTTGTGGCTTCGGTGATTCATACAAACCGTCAAAGAAGTGTGAATTCAAAGTATTGGAGAGGTGGTTGTTCATTCTTTGACTCTACTGTGATTGAGCAACTTCTACACCCCTGTTTGTGGGTCATAGGTTTCAGGCATTGGAAGTGTTACTCAAGTTTTAATGCAGTGAAAGAAGTTTATTGCCTAACCACCATGGACTAGCAAATGCAATGAGATGGAACGTATTTCCTTTTTGAGCCAATATTTGATGCTTGATCGGATGGATTACTGTCATAAATGCAATAACTGTAATAAATGTGTGATTTGAATGAGGAATATTTATTTAATAGAATATTTAAAATTTTATAATATAAAAATAAAATATTTTTTAATCTTTTTATTTGTTTGTTTATTCAAATAGATGTGTCTATAATGATCATTTTTAATGCTACATAATATTTTAATATAATTATTCCATCATTTTTTCCAACCTCGGGAATGTTAGATTGTTGTCTTGATGAAGTATCATACTATCAAATGATTTAATTCTGTTTATTTATTTAATTTTTTTGTATATATATATATGTGTGTGTGTACCCAAACGCATCCAAAACCCCAAAAAAAAAATTCACATATCTATGTACTGGGTTCTCGTACCCACATCCGGATTCAAACCGAGAACTTGGATTATTATCTAGGTTACCACATTCACCTCTAGAACCCCAAAGTCGAGATGCAATTCGCTGCAAATTTGTATACGGTGATAATTTTCTGTTTGACTGAGAAATTCGCATGAAATTCGTCGAACGGGACCCTATAGGACTTTCCTAATGCCCGCACGAGCCCGGAGAGAATTTGCAACGACTTTGGGCGAATTTGGTTCGGTCAAGTGTTGACTTTTTAAAAAAGCTTTTTTGCAAAATCAAAACTTAAAGGCTAAAAGTGACGGCATACAACATAAACGCCTTGGCCCTTAGTAATACACGACACATAACGACATTGTTTTTATCATAGCATTCTCACACTCACGACAAAGCATTCTGAGTTCTCACACAGTATTCTGTCTTCTCATTCTGGCAGCGAGACTGTTAACATTGTAATAACAATCTACAGGCAGGGTCTTCTCATAGGCAAGATGATGATGATTTGTTTGATGGTTTTTTATGATATTTGATCGCTGATGACTGATTATTAATGTTGACATTATTGTTTTTGAACCAAAACATTGATATGGTGGTGTATTTTGGCATTTTGTTATGTCATTTGGACTAAAACATTATGTATCGTCTTAAAATGGAAACACTTCCATGATAAGAGCGTTTAGCCCTCCGAGTAAGTGGTTTGGGGTCATGTCAAGCGCCTTGATCGGGTCTTTGCATGTATTTGGCTTTTATCCCCGCTTTCCACTTCTTCCCCGCACTTGATTTCTTCATTCTAGGTGAAATTAGGGTTAGGATCTTAAAGATTCTCCTGAATTTCCCTCTTCTATGGCTCTATTTTATAGGTAGGATTTAGAAATGGATCCTCCTGGTCTTCATCACGATAATAATAGGATTTTATGTCTATCAGTGACATTCTATCCTGTTCTGGCATCAGTTCTAGGTTTCTGGGCATCCCCGGGACCTCCTGACTTGGTTCTGAGTCAATTTGGGACCAGGGTCAAGGTCGACTTAGAACCTGACTAGGTCAGGGTCGAGTTAAGTCCCTGACTAGGTCAAGGTCGAGCTAAGACCCTGACTAGGTCAGGGTCAACCTCGACTTTGACCCCTTCCTCCAAAATTTCAATTTTCAGAATCTCCGAGCTTCGGGCTTTCGGGAGATTTATTTTCCCGCCTCCGGGTCGGCCATTTCGGGTTTCGGGATGGTAAATCCTTTAATTGCATTTAATCTAGGTATATTTTCTAAAGGTGAGGACCTAATTGGGATTTAATTCTCCAAGGTGGCCCATCTAGAGGAGTGTGCCCTAGATCACTATAAAAGGAGGCTTTCCTCTCTCATTTTCATCATCAAGTTTTGTGAGAACATCCACAATCAAGTTTTCATATCTCATAATGATGGGGAGGCTAGGATAGACTAGCTAGTCTATGCTCTGCTCCTTGCCCAAGGACTCAAGTGTACTCCTGACACCTGTGGTTGATCTATAGGAACCTTCTACATTCAAGGGACCCCTGACCAGCCTAACCTTCCCACCAAGTTCAATCAACTCACTCATCAACACTCCATACTTTGCATTCTAGCTATTAGCCTTATCTAGGCTTAATAAGGGCTTCTTGTCATTTGCTGCTTTCCCACACTCCAATAGTGGATTTGATAGGTTCCAAGGTGTTTTCAAAGCATTAGACACCTGCTCAATTCATTAGTTTGATTGGGTCTTCATCGGATTGAGTACTTGCTTTGGAAAACAGGGCTACAAGGAGGAGGCCTAATTAGCCCTCCCTCCGGTTTCTTAGGGAATTTGAGACCCTTTGCACCAAGTTTCATACACCCTGTCCTAAAGGACTTTGTCTGCAAATGACCCACTCTAATGGATTTATGGGGTCTTAGGTGCCCATTCGATCGTACAATGCCATTCCCTATTTATGAGGGTTTTAAGGGTTTTGTGGCTTTTCCCTGCTCCTAGCTTCACCGTGGCATTTCTACAACTTTGCAGACCCTCTCCTTATCAAAGTCAAGTCTTCTAATATCACCCTTGATTGTCACCAAAGGGCAAGTCTTGGAAATCTCCCTGTCACCTGCTAGAGTGCTTTGACTGCTGCTGCAACCTAGCCGAATGGCTCCAATTCGCCTAGGGCTTTGTCAAACTTGTGTTTGCACTAGCTTGCTGGGGCCTTGCTTGCATAGTATACAGGGTTAGGGTCTGAGTTCTTAGACTCCACAATCCCATGGCTTTCCCACGGTGGAATCAAGAGCTTCAAGCCCTATTCCATCAGTGCCACCAAAATAGACAGTGGACTGTGGAACTTGCTAAACCAAAGAAAACAATCAAACACACTCAAAACCTAATCTATTTACAGGTAAATAAATTGAAACAACCACAAAAATGGCTACACGAACAACGAATATCAACAATACACACTAAAATCAATGCTTCAAGCCATGAAAGTCACTGTCAAACACTGTTTCAGTATATTTTCTCTCCTGTGCCCGTACACCTGACGTACATACTCTCTTCCATCCTCGGGATTAGGGTTAGTCAGGCCTTATATATCCTTTCTTTCAAGTGTGTGCGTTGGTTTTAGGTCTTATAGCCACTTAGCATAATCAGTCTTTACAAAAAGGGAAAGTTGCTTAGCAACTTTTAAAAGTTGTTAGCAACCTTTGAGCAACTTTTTAGTTGCTTGAGTAGCTTTTGCTTACTCATTCAATTCAAAAGACCATTCCTAAAGCACACTTGTGCTCATTAAATAACCAAATACTAACTTAAGATTACTAACCTCAAATCCAAGCACTCCAAGTTGATAACATTCCTTCGATCAGTGTGCTGCACAAACAAACTAGAAAGACTAGAGACTTCTAGGACTTAGACATTGCCTAGACTCAACAAAAACAAATGAGCCAAACTCCTTGTTGACCCTTATTTAATTACATGCTTCAAACCAAGGTAAGACACACCAAAATATGAAGGTGAGGGCCCTCATAGAGGTGCTCCTGCACCACATAATCAAGTTTTGCAATCAAGCATCTAGAGCTCTCAAGTGCAAGCAAGTCTTCAAGCATTCAAGTGTTCAAGCATCCATCCATCAAGGAGATCCATTGTTAGCTATTGAAGGATTCAATCTCTTTGGAGCCCCCTTGAAGATCCATCTTTCTCCATTCATTCAAGCCTTCTCATATGCAAAGATCAATTCAAGATTGATGTTGAAGATCAAATACCATTGATTGGAGACATCCTACATCCTACATTCATTCCTACTTGTGGATTTGAGGATTCGAATCCTCTACAAGGACTTCAACATAAGCGAGGTGATTTGTTTCAATTACTTTGTTTATGCACAATACATTTCAATTCAATTTCAAGGTTAATTCTTAAACTGGGGTTTGACAAAGGCAAACCCCCCATACAACAAAAACCCCCCATTTTCTTGCAGGTACAGGTGCGGAGTTTCGGATCTGAGAGCGAATTTGGATACCCTTTTCGGCAAACTTCCAGGATCTGCGAACAGAATTCGAATCAAACTTCAAATAAAGAATGTGGTATTTGACCTTTTATGAGGGTCAAACCCAAGCTGAGCCATCTTGAGGAAAGATTTCTGGGTTTTCTCTGTCTCGACATTTCCAGTCCAAGACAAGTTTCAGATTTTCCCGAAAGTGCACACAGACATCAGAATTCAACATTTTCTAGATCTGCCCTAATTTGAGGTTAGTAATTGTATTTCAATTATTCTATATTCTAAACATAATCCTCCACATAGGGAAATATTGGATTTACTCTCTCTTCCTACTCTTTTCCATAAATTGATTCGATTGTGCATTAGCCTTTTTGGTTGATCAAATCGGATCTCTTCTTTGGGGAATTTGGGTTTGAGAATAGGTCTCATATTTCCCCCTCTACATTTGAATAGGGGTGGATCCATTTTACCACTATTCACATTAATATATGTAGTGGTGTATTTTGCTAAGTTGCTTTAATATTAGCATAGTAGTGTATGAACTTATTTGCTGCAGCATACATACATATATATATATATATATATATATATTTAACTAAAAAATCTTGTACGAACGAATCCGAACCCAACCAAAAAAAAATTGGACGAATTTCAAACTCACATCCGTACCAGAATCCGATCTGGCAACTTAGATTATTATCTGCAAAACTGATAATATTTGGTGATGTTGGGCAAAGGCAGATATGAACATGTCTCTTTAAAATAAGTTGAGGTTACTTAGCATGGAGCATCCTTAGGGATTGGTTAATTATAATAGACTGAAACTAAAAATGAAGTTTAGGTTAACAAAAGTAGAAATGCATGTGAAACTTTATGTCTATAATAGGAAAAGTATATATAAGAGAGATCAAACAAGTAAAAAAGGAAATCATTTAGTGAAGACATTTTTATGTCTGATCATTACTCCTTGTGGACCATGGACTATGGTTCAACAACCGAGGACGAAACCCCTCTAGGTTAGAAATTAGAGGTCAACTCCCTAATTTCCATTGTTGAGTTAGTGGATGAATGTTAATATTTGTGGCCTTTTTAGAAAGATCAATGACATGTATGCTGAGATGAATAATAAATAATATTATTTATTATTCATCTCAACATACATCTCATAAATTATTATATTAAACTCTAAATGAAAGATAAGAAACATTTTGTATTGTCCTAGAGGAACGACTTCATGCTGTCCTAGAGGGATGACTTCATTCTGTCCATAAGGGACGACTTGAGTTAATTTTTTATGTGAAATGATTCTTGCCGATTCTAGTCGGCCCTTACCATTGAAGATTGAGGATGTCTTCACACACACACACACACACGTGTGTGTGTGTGTGTGTGTGTCTTGTGGTGCAAATTATCTAAGGCATCGAAGACATAACATACTAAGGAAATTCATACCTCAAACAGACCTATTCAGACCTGATTTGCAGCAGTCATACATTACATATGAATTTAATCATTTCACATTCATTATAGAAGGAAATCTAGAGCAGTCTACTGGATGATCATTGAGGACAAATTCAAGGAAAATTGGACCATAAACCAGGTACTATCTCTTCATGTCTTTGTCAATACCTTATTATGTTTTGGTTTTAAAAGAACACCTATAAATTGCAAACCCTAGGTAGAAATCTGAAAATATTAACAATGAAAACCCTTGATTCGGGTAGATTTGCAATACATTTCAAAAAAAAAAGTAAAGACAGTTTGCTGGAGAACTGGGACAAATTAACAACAAATACAAAGGATAAGTTCAATCTTTATTAAAATATATTCTATCAAAATTAGATAATAGACCATTAAAACTGCAATTTCTGGGTTTAATATATTCTATCTAACTAAGAAAGGGGACATAACATATTCCAAGCTAAATTTGCTTGTTTGCTGCATTGACATCTCCATTGAGCAACAACCTCCCATTAGATACCCCTTCAATTCCATTTCTTGCCTTCTTTACACTAATTAGGATTCTAGTTGATTGACTAATTAAACTTGTTTTCAAATCAAGACATCTAATAGTTAGGTCTTACTCTATTAAAATGCAAAGAGTTGGCATACAATTAGCATAGTTTCATTTTAACACGGATATAATTCAGATTGTGAGGTATCCAAATACTCAAGGTGTCAATCCTATATTATTGAACTTATCCGAAGTTGGGATTGCACCTCAAGATTTCAGATACCTCACAAGGCATCTTGGATCCATGTTAAGATAGATCTGTGGTAGTCATGGGCATTTCCTCGCTCCATTGTTGTTGCATTCTATAATTTTATAGAAACAAATGTTGCCTGAATTCAAGATTCCTTGGTTTGCAACTTCTTGGGAAAGTGAACTTATCCTATGTTGGGATTGCACCTCAAGATTTCAGATACCTCACAAGGCATCTTGGATCCATGTTAAGATAGATCTGTGGTAGTCATTGTTAATGTTTTGAACCAGAATAATAGAAATGCAATATACAGGAAACCAGAAAAGTATACGAACAGATGACATGATTATTCATCTTGGGAAAACCCTCCTACTCGAGGGAAAAACCCAGCCACACAAAGAATTTTGATCCTTTATTGAGTGTTCAAACTGAATACAAAGCTTCACAAGCTTATTTTGATACCCAGCAAACCTAATGAACTTCACCGATTCCCAATACAAGAAGTATTGGCACACAAAATGTATACACACAGAGTATAAAATCAATGTCTGATACAGATACAAACCACATAGATTACTAACTTCCATATCCTCAGACATCTCACTCAATACTGCCAGAATCATCACTACTCCATAAATGAGACTTATCATATGATGATTATACACAGAATGATGTATGGCTGAATAATCTTAACAAAACTATATCACTGTCCTGCGAACAGAATCATCACACAATGATCACCTCTAACTTGATTCAATTACCCTGCATTATCAAATCAAGAGTAATCCACAGGGCATAAGTCCCTTAGCATATAATCCCTCATCAAGATAACTGAAATATTGAATCACCCAATGATCTGTATGCCACCCGACAGCATAAACATTCAACTTCCGACCTGAAGAAAATGAATAATCGATAACACACTGCAGGAATACCAATTGTGTATTTTAACCACACGATGTTTGAGCTCCAAATGTCATTATAAATGTCAGTGACGGTTACCACAATGTGCCATATCACCTTCAAAATATTCGATGCCTCAATTAAGATGAACTGACGACCTCAAAATATAAACTGCCAACATAATAAAAAGACATAACATGATGGAAATCACTGCCAGCAAAACAATAGTATACGCACGATGCCAAGTCAGATGCCAAGTTGGAAATGAACAGCAATACATAATAGTGATGCCATGTCATATGAAAGCAATGACATGTCATTATTCATTCAGTGGAGAAGAGAAACTCGATCAAAATAAGGAACCAAACATAAAGTAATTTCCAGCTGAGCAGAAATGAAAAACTCCAGCAGAAGGGCACTTCAACAAAGGTGAGTGTGAACTCTATCGCAGCTACCCAACTTTTAACAGTCATGGGCGTTTCCTCGCTCCATTATTGTTGCATTCTATAATTCTATAGAAACAAATGTTGCCTGAATTCAAGATTCCTTGGTGTGCAACTTCTTGGGAAAGGTTTATTTTCAACATTGGGTCCCTGTTTATCCACCCAGCCCTGCTAACACTCACCAAAAATCTAAGTTGATGTGAGGTTCAAAATCCAAGTCTCAAAGCAAAATATCCTGGCAAACTACTTTCCAAGAATACTAAAAACTTCCATGTTCGTCTTTTTATAATTTCCACGAAATCCACAAAATCATGTGTGCATACGTAAGGCTATGGCTATATTTATAAAATATATTATTGACCTTTTTTTGTACATGCACTCCACATCTAATTTCCAGGGGTTCCTCAACATCATCATTGCCAATACCTATACTCATGCATCCATTCATTTCTAGTAACATAGACAATCAACCAAGTTCCAACAATATTAAAACACTATGAAAGGAAGGAACATTAAACCTGTGTACCTCATCCATAGTCACAAATATCACTTAATTAAAAGCTAATGTATAATGCACTTGAGAAGCCATCACATAGCCTAGCAATTGGTTGAATTCTTGAAAACCATGCATAAAACAATTAATCAAAGAAGATGATTTTGACCAACATTTTACAGCCCTTACTGATAGAATATATGCTTTGTGATAAGTTCTTTTACAAACTAAAGCATATCTATTAAGTATAAAGATATATCAATTTACAAAAACTCTTTAACAGTCATCAACTTGTTGGGGATACTTACTAACAATAACAGTGAAAACAATGCACTAAATTTACAACGGAAAGCTAGCAATAACCATGATTCCAAACATGGAACACATGGAGAGCTGTTTAAAAAAAGCATAAACTAAACTAGAGATAACTATGGTAGTTCAACAACATGAAGAAGAATAGAGCAAATCGACCGAACTGTTTTTGCTCAGAAGAGTGCAGATCTATTTTCTGCTGTTGGTACTAAGAGGTAACAACCTTTTGAGTTCCAAACCCAAGCTTTGCTCTAACTGTTTAGTAGCACGTTCCATTGGTTTGCAAGCCTAGCAATGTCAGTGAGTGGAAATTTCCTCAAGATTGACAGCCATTTGAAGTTGTGAATTTCTTGTGCTGTTGTCTGACTATTATATTGTCCCTCCAAATCCAGTCTACACCAAGAATATTTTCAGCGGGCTCATATCTGTTTAGGACACATTGATCGCAGTGTCTCATCATAATAAACCCTTTTGTTGCCCATTAATTGCATTTGATGCTCTACATGGAGTCCTCTTATTTTAGGCCTGCTTCTTACCCTACAGCGCAACAGCTTTCATGTGTCCAATCAGTGCGTCACTGATATTGGCTAGGGAAAGGTGAATGATTGTTTCAGAGAGACAAGGCTTTTGTTGACTTGTTTTCAGTGGTTTTGAGTGGAGTTGGTCGGAGATGGATTATCAGAGGTAATGAAATTATCAGAGCTTGAAATATAAGCCCACCCTCTTCAGAAAATGATAGATTGCAGCAACTTGAGTCATAGAAAATATAAAATTTAGATGTATTGTTGTCATGTATATATACAATGAAAAAACAATCAGCCAATTGAAAATAGTGTACATTGTAAATCTGAAACAGAAAAGATATTTTCTGAATATTGTTCTATAAACTATTTGAAGCTAAACATCTAAAATATTAATAAAATCCCTTATTTGTAGAGCAAAAACCCAGCTACCATATTTACCACAAGAATCATTTTATGTAGTAAAAAATTTGAAATAGGTTACTCAATACCTCCTGCTATTGTGGTAAAATAATGAATGTGGTATTAAACAATGATCATGAATGATCTATATAAACAAGATACAAGAGGATGTTTCTATAACGAACAAGAGAGAGGAAATAGAAACATTCTTGTAGAGTGAAAGAGAAAGTTTCCATAATGAACAAAAGGAGTTTATGGAAACATTACAAAAAGATTGACCATTACAAATAGACGAAAGAGAGAGATAAATTAGAAACTATCTATTATCGTAATACCCTCCCTTAATGGTCAATCTATCTTCAAAAAAACACAAATTTGCATGTCCTCAGAAAGCGTAAAAGGCAGCCTCGGGTTGATCAAAGAGGTCTGCAAAAAGAAGGCTCTGCTTTTATCTGATGTTTCATGGAGATCCTTCAATACTGTCCAAATCTCTGCAACTGTCTTGCCAGACGGGATTTAAGGCAGCTGATCATCAGTAACTGAAAACTTAATGAGCATAACTATTAGAATATTTCTAATATTAGATAGTTTCTTTAATGCTCTTTTCTGCTGTTGCGATTCTTGTGCAATCTATCTTTAGATAGTTGCTATTTCTGTAACTTTGGTATTGTATATATGAGCCTCTAGCTCTTTGTAAAATTCATTCATTCAATACAAATATTTTGTTCATAATATTTTATGGTATCAGAGCCGGTCGATGGGGTTCTAAACAATTTGGCAATTTTTTTAAATTTGCAGCTCGTGTTGTTCCTGGTTCATGAAGGCTCTCGCGTTCTGCATTTGCAACTCGTATTTTGGTGGCTGGGGTTTGCGACGGGATTTTTGACGTTTTTTTCCTGTGCTTGTGCTGGCTATTGTGTTTATGCCCTCATGAAGGTTTTCTAGATTTGCTGTGCCATCTTCTGTGCTCTCCAACTCGCGTTTTTGGCCACACATTCGTCTACAATTGTTGATTTTTTTTCAAATGGTTTCTAATTCGCGTTTTCTGTATAAACGCGATCTGGTTCTTGTTTGTTGTTGCGCGTTGTGAGGGTTTGAAATACCTCTTTCTTTTCTGTATGAAGAACACTCGTGCCATCCACATCTCCAAAGGCGACTATTCTTTGCAACTTTCGGGCTCCTATTCGTAGTTCTCTTTTAACCAGAGCCATTTTTTTTGGAAACCCTAATTTTTGGGATTCGAAAATTCTTTTGATAACATATTTGTGGTGGGTTTCTCGAGATCTTATCTGGGTCTTTGTCAGAATTTTTTGGGTACCTCATTTTTTGTGCCTCGATTTTCGGGCCAGCGGATTTGAATTCTGACTTCAAATTCTTTTTGGGTTTTATGTTTATTCTTTTGGGTATTTGTCGGATCTTTTTGGGTCAATTTAAAATTTGTCTCAAAATCCATGCAAATGGCATCTTTGACCAACCTGATGCTGGAAAACAGTTAGCGATTTAATGGCAGCAATTACAACACCTGGAAGCAGCAAATGTTAACCATCTTCGAGTACCGTCGTCTGGATGCGCTTGTTCTAGGCACAAAATCACGTCCTACCTTCGCTAGCACGCCCGGTGGGACCTTCGTTCAAACAGATTAGGATAAGTTTGATGATCGGAATCGAGAAGCTGTTATGCTTCTCAAGCTATTTGTCATAGATGATCAGTTACCTCAGATTCCCTCTAGCAAGTCGATTGCAGACATCTGGACATATTTGAAGGAGCTGCATGAAACATCCGACAAGAGTCGCGCGTTCTTTCTAAAGAACCAGTTGTTCTCCATCATGATGGATGAACGTATGTCCTTACAGGAGCATCTCACAAAGATTAAGGACATTCGTGATCAGCTTGAAGCCATCAGTCGAAGATGGAGGAAGAAGATATGGTAGTTATTACCCTGAAAAGTCTACCAACATCCTATGAGCATTTCATAGAGACTCTCAACATTACCTCAACTAATATTGATCTGAAATTCCCAGAGTTGTGCACCAAACTTCTACAGCAGGATCACTGGAAGTAGCAATTTGGTAGTCGTGCTTCCTCATCCTCGTCAGAACAAGCCTTTGCAGCTAAATTTCAGCCTTCTCAGTCATCACACCAGGGCAGTTTACATCAATCCTCAGGCAATTCTCAGCAGAAGAGTGTTCAGTGTCATTACTGTCATAAGTATGGCCACATGAAGAAAGATTGTCGTCAGCGACTCGCTTCCGAACAAAAGAAGCTGGGAGGGTCAAATCAACAGGCAAATGTTGTTGAACACTCTGAAAAAAAGGAGTCTGCTTTCTATGCTTTTATGGCTAAAAGCCCTTCTGATTTAGCCCCGTCGTCTACTTGGTATATCGACTATGGTGCTTCACGTCATTTTTGTCATCAGCGTGATTGCTTTACAGTCTTCTATCCCTACAATGATTCAGTTGTGTTTGGTGGAGGAGAGGAGTTCAAAATTATTGGCAGAGAAAATGTTCAGATACAGTCCGGTGGGTGTCAGCTCATCTTTCTCAATGTATGCTACGTCCCTGGTATGGCACTCAATCTACTCTCTGTGAGTCAGATCATGAGGAATTCTCCTTCGTTGGATGTGGTGTTCAGTGCCCACAAATGTTCCATTATTGATCGAGAGAATCGTCTTACTATTGCTACTAGTCTAGAGGATCATGGCCTTTATCGGCTTATTGACACCAATGATTCTCCTGAAATAGCTATGGCAGCTCGTGATCTATCTCTCAGTACTTTATGGCATCAGATATGGACATCTCAACGTCCAGTTTCTGGCCTACCTCTGATTCAAACGCAGCATCTTTAGAGTATGTGACGCTTGTCAAGCTGGCAAACAACATCGGCCTCCCTTCAAAGATGGAGATTCTTGGCGTGCATCTCAAGTACTTCAATTACTTCATGCTGATATTTGTGGTCCTATGAATACACCTTCAGTTACTGGTTGCAAATATTTTTTGCTTATTGTTGATGATTTTAGTAGAAAGATGTGGGTGTACTTTCTTAAACAAAAATCAGATGCCTTTAGTACATTTCAGAACTTTAAGTCTTTGGTTGAAAACGAGTATGGCTGTCGTATCATTTCTCTTAGAATAGATAATGGGGGGGAATTTTGTTCTACTGCATTCTCCGATTTTTGTGCTAAACATGGCATCAAACACCAGTTCGCCACACCCTACACTCCTCAGCAAAACAGTGTTGTTGAGCGTCGCAATCGTACAATTGTTGAGATGGCTCGTTCTATGTTACAAGACAGGAGTGTTCCTAATAAGTATTGGGCAGAAGCAGTGTTTACTGTTGTTTACCTTCTCAATCGTTCCCCTACTTAGGCTGTCAAAAACAAAACTCTATAAGAGTTGTGGTCTAGACGTAAGCCCAAGATCAGTCACCTGAAGATTTTTGGCTCTCTTGCTTATGTCTGGATTCCTGATGCTAAGCGCTCGAAGTTGGACTCCAAGAGTCAGCGACTCATGACGACAGGATACAGTGACAATCATAAGGCCTACAGACTGATAGATATTGACACTAATCGTCTTATCTTTAGTCGTGATGTTGTTTTTGATGAAACTCGAGGACCTTTTCTGTCTTCTTCTGCGCAGTGTTCTGAAGACCAGCCTCACAGTGTTCCTCTTCCTTTAGCACCACCTGATGGGAGGGATGATGCAGATAATGCTTGCCCTGAGGCTTCTGATGCTGATCCTGTTGTGGCTTCGGAACATGATCCTCTTCCTGCCCCTGTTGCTGCTCCTGAACCTCCTCCCACTCCTCCAGAGATTGGCTCCTCTACTCTCCGGCCCAAATGGTGGGTTAAAACTATTAGTGACCTCAGGGATGATGAGCTCATTGAGGGTAGAGCTTATAGAAATAAGAACAAACAACAACCTACAGTTAATTTTGCCCTTATGGCTAACATTCACAATGTTTATGAGCCCCAGACTTATTTCGAGGCTAAAGGTATTCCTGAGTGGGAACAGGCTATGGAAGCTGAATTTCACAGTCTTCAGAAAAATCATACTTGGGCTCTTTCTGATCTTCCTGCAGGGAAGAAGCCAGTTAGCTGCAAATGGGTGTACAAGGTAAAAGACAACGCTGATGGAACCTTAGACAAGTATAAGGCTCGTCTTGTTGCTCGAGGGTTCTCACAAAGAGAAGGTATTGACTATGAGGAGACTTTTGCTCCTATAGCTAAAATGAGTACCATACACCTTGTCCTTGCCTTAGCAACTCAGTTTCGTTGGAAAGTTCATGAGATGCATGTTAAGAGTGCTTTTTTGAATGGTGACTTACAAGAAGAGGTCTACATGACACAACCTCTTGGATTCAAAGTTGCTGGTCAGGAACACAGTCTGTAAACTTGTCAAAGCTCTCTATGGTCTGAAACAAGCCCCTCGGGCTCGGTACATGAAAATTGATAAATACCTAACCAATCATGGCTTTCAGAGGAGTCCATCGGATTCAAATCTGTATATCAAACATGAAGGTGATGATGTATTGTTTATAGTTGTCTATGTGGATGATTTGATCATCACTGGAAGTTCAGCACATTTGATCACTGAAATCAAACAGGATTTGTGCCGCACCTTTGATAGGACAGATTTGGGACTCTTACACTATTGTCTCAGAATTGAGATTTGGCAGACTGAGCACAGTATCTTCCTTTCTCAGTCCAAGTATGCGAGAAGTCTTGTGGACAGGTTCAGAATGCAGGATTGCGAACCTGCTCTCACTCCTATGGAACCCGGGCTCAAATTATCAGCTCAATCTGATTCATCTGTTGTGGATGAATCGTTGTTTAGACAACTAGCGGGCAACCTCATTTTTCTTACTACCACCAGACCTGACATTAGTTTTGCAGTAAGCTACATATCCCGATTTATGACAGCTCCCAAGGCTGATCATTGGACAGCTGCAAAGCATGTACTGCGCTATGTAAGTGGTACTCCTGATTATGGTCTTTTGTACACTCAGAGTTCTAATCCTACACTATGTGGCTACATAGATTCAAACTGGGCAGGTTCTGTTGATGATTGTAAGTCTACCATTGGATATGTGTTCAATTTGGGGTCCGGTGCTGTCACATGGACGAGTAAGAAACAAGCAGTGGCTCTGTCATCCACCGAAGCAAAGTATCGAGGAGCAGTTAAAGCAGCTTGTGAGGCAGTTTGGCTTCAACGGATGCTTGCAGATATGCATGTTCCTCAGTTAGGACCGACTCCTATATTCTATGATAATCAGGGAGAGCTCAAACTAGCAAAGAATCCGGTCTTCCATGAACGAACCAAGCATGTCAAAACACATTGTCATTACATTCGTCAGCTAGTTGAAGACAAATCTATTCAGTTGTTGTATGTTCCTACCTTGGAGCAATCTGCTGATATCTTCACCAAGTCTCTCAGTTCTGATAAATTTGTAAAATTCAAGGAGGCTATTGGTGTTATTGATAGATTGAGCATTATGGGAGGGTATTAGAATATTTCTAATATTAGATAGTTTCTTTAATGCTCTTTCCTGCTGTTGCGATTCTTGTGCAATCTATCTTTAGATAGTTGCTATTTTTGTAACTTTGGTATTGTATATATGAGCCTCTAGCTCTTTGTAAAATTCATTCATTCAATACAAATATTTTGTTCATAATATTTTAATAACCGCTTCACGATTACGTTCATCAAACTTGTCTTGAGTCGCATCGGCTGTGGTGGGACGAATCTCAGTACCTTGAACAAGCGCCTCAAGGCGACGGTACTCGAAAATCGTCAACAAGCGCTGCTTCCAGGTGTCGTAATTCTTTCCGTTGAAATGTTGACTGCCTTCCAGCATAAGACTGGTGAGAGATGTCATAGCACATTTTTCAAAGAAAAAACGTGAAAAATTAGAAAAGGGCACAAACTTCAAGGCAGATTAACGGAAGACCCAGAGAATTCGAAGAGATACCCAGAGAAGAGCTCAAAAAAACCAGATAGAATCTGCTATCAGATTCTAAATCCGCTGGCTCGAAAATTGAGGCACGAAAAATGATGCACCCAGAAAAAAGAAAGACTGAGCCAGTTGAGATCTGCAAAAACCCACCAAGAATATGCTGGCAGATTTTGAATCTGTTGGCTCAAAAATTGAGGCACGAAAAACAAGGCACCCAGGAAAAACAGACCACAACCCAGTTGAGCTGTCGAAAAACCCACGAGGAATCTGCAATCAAAAAAAAAATCCGACTTGAACTGAAGGGTCAAAACTCTAGTCGAAAATACAGAAACCCTAGATGGGTGGGTGAGGAAAAACAAATGCAAATTTTGAACACACTCGGAGCAAAAAAGCTTCAAGAATCTTGAACTAATAATTTCAAAAAAGAAATTAAAAAATTTCGAAGAGGCCAGGAATTTGCTCGGATACCATATTGTGGTAAAATAATGAATGTGTTATTAAACAATGATCATGAATGATCTATATATACAAGATACAAGAGGATGTTTCTATAACGAACAAGAGAGGATATAGAAACATTCTTGTAGAGTGAAAGAGAAAGTTTCCACAACGAACAGAAGGAGTTTATGGAAACATTACAAAAAGAGTGACCATTACAAATAGACGAAAGAGAGATAAAATTAGAAACTATCTATTATCGTAATACCTGCATTGTGTTTTATTGACTACTTACCATCCACGAGTCTGATCAAGGCCTTCTGCAATGAAATGCCCTGGGAAATTGCCCTCAAAAAACTCCTTGTTCTCAAAAGGATAATGAATATAAGCATAAGGCATTGATCCACTCTCTTATTTTAGGCCTGCTTCTTACCCTACAGTGCAACAGCTTTCATGTGTCCAATCAGTGCGTCACTGATATTGGCTAGGGAAAGGTGAATGATTGTTTCAGAGAGAGATGGCTTTTGTTGACTTGTTTTCAGTGGTTTTGAGTGGAGTTGGTCAGAGATGGATTATCAGAGGTAATGAAATTATCAGAGCTTGAAATATAAGCCCCACCCTCTTCAGAAAATGATAGATTGCAGCAACTTGAGTCATAGAAAATACAAAATTTAGATGTATTGTTGTCCTATATATATTCAATGAAAAAACAATCAACCAATTGAAAATAGTGTACATTGTAAATCTGAAACAGAACAGATATTTTCTGAATATTGTTCTATAAACTATTTGAAGCTAAACATCTAAAATATTAATAAAATCCCTTATTTGTAGAGCAAAAACCCAGCTACCATATTTACCACAAGAATCATTTTATGTAGTAAAAAATTTGAAATAGGTTACTCAGTGCCTCCTGCATTGTGTTTTATTGACTACTTACCATCCACGGGTCTGATCAAGGCCTTCTGCAATGAAATGCCCTGGGAAATTGCCCTCAAAAAACTCCTTGTTCTCAAAAGGATAGTGAATATAAGCATAAGGCATTGATCCACTCTCGAACCAGCAATCAAAAACCTGGTCACAGATATTTAATCCTCATTTTAAAATCAAAAACAATGATTTGGAAAATGCTTAATAACATCTTCCTTAAATTGACCAAAATCAAAAGAACCTCTCAATTATAATACTCTAGTGACATTTGAAGTTGTAGTCCACCGCCAACATTACTAGAAGTGTCTGCTTTAATCTAACAAAAAAAAAATGTAGGCTACATCATACAAGAAATTTCTAAACATACATCATCAACACGCCGGAGGACTCCAAAATTAGGACCTCTGCCAGATGGAATTGTGATGTGATCTATTTTATGCCGGTGAATATCAGTCACCTGCAAATGAGTGTGCAATAGCCTTTAGCATCATTATACAAGAATGGTTACAATCCAGTATACAAGCTTTATTTGTGGCCAGATTCACGATATCTTTACAATCTGAAGCAAGGCTGTCGAAATATAAGAACCAAGAGCCCACAAACCTTGACACCTGAAAGTTTCTCCAGCTTTTCAATTGAACCTATGATTATTCTCTCCTGTCCATCATCGCTGATCCATATGGGGAGGGGTGTACCCCAAAATCTGCTTCGACTTACAGCCCAATCCCTGGCATTCTCCAGCCAATTGTGAAAGCGCTTTTCCTGCAACCCAGAGAGTAAAACAAAGTAACTATTCATTAAGCAGTGATCATTTACAGGCTATGCATTGAAGTAAGAAAATGTCAGTAACCAATATCATGCCCATTCCTTCCATCAAAGGGGACTATTAGATGCACTTCAACTTCTTACTTGAGCTTTTGAATGAAAAGATTCAACAAATCATAATAGACAATAGATTTGAGAACACTGCAGTAAACTCCTAAGATTACATTTGATCAGGATTCAGAACCAACAACCAATGAGAAATTTTGTAAGCGGCAAAAGAACACAATGAGAGGGATGGTAACCTCCACTAGGTGAGCAAATGATGAACCAATCTCATGTTGAATTGACTCTAGAACATATAATAATAAAAGTCAACCACTAAAATCAACGAATCTTTTGATTAGGCAAGTTTATGACTTGGATTGTTATCAGTTCTATTTTGTGTGTCTTCTTCTTTGCACTTCAAAAAAATATGTGGAGAACATAAATTTGATTTCCTCTTGATGGGACAGAATCTTGCTTGTGCCATACATCTTTAATTTTTGGTAAATCCAATTTCCAGATCGTTGGAATAATTTGTTGTCCAACATTTAACATGAGATGTGTTGTAAATTATAACTTTGCAAAAGAATCCATATTGTATCAAAATGTAAATCACAAGTCACATGTTTATTTTTCATGAGAATCCCTAAGTGCAAATTTTGTCATTTGTAAACTGTTTCTAAACCCTTGTTGCCTACAGTTCCTAATGTCATCCTGGTCAATTTTAAGCCAACACATATGCAAGACTTGAGAAATAAGGCTTTTCAGTCAAGCTGGATGAGGGCAACATGTTAGCTAAGATACAAGGAAGGTTAGTTAACAGAGATCATGTAACCCATTTGTCTCTTGCAGGTCCTTGATCCAAGTTCAGTTCCAACCCATTTTAGTTCCTAGGTTGATCAACAGGAGTTACTGCAGTGGATTTTTTGACAGTGGGTTTTGTTCGTGTATTACAATGTTTTAGTTAGTTTAAATTTTAAAAATGCCGTTTGAATGCACAGGTGGTTTCCTCTGTATGGCCTATTTAAGGCGTAGTTTGAACTTTGAACCATAGAAGCAAAAAACTGGAATAAATTGTGATTATACCCAATTAATCGGGAATCGCCAGCGATGCCAATTTATTCACCAAACAATCGCGACTAATTGGTCAGTGACTTTCAACATTGTTTGGGTGATTTTTTGGGTGATTAATCCGGTATAAATTGTGATTGATCAGCGGCAATAAAATGGCACACATTTCTGAAACCCTAGACAGAAAAAGGCGTGAATTACAGAGGGGAAAAACCCACCAAAACGCAACATGATACTCTAAAATGGATGTGTGACAGTCATATGACATCGTTAGGCTTGTTTCCACCATGATGCAAAGGGACATGAAGGGGCAGAAAGTGTTCGGCAATCAGGAAGTGTTGAACATTCAGGTGCTACTGTTGCCCAGTCAGGAAGTCGCATGGGAGGTAGGCATATATAAAATCAGCATTTTTGTTTAAATGCTTCTTGTAATTCAATTCTGTAGGCCATAGAAAATAATATTACTCATTTGCTTTCATTGAATTCCTCGATTGAATTGAGAACTGACCTTTTGATTGTAAATTACTAAATAGAATTTGATTTCAGATTTCTTTTGGTTACAGATTGAGGTGAAATATCTCAAACATTGCTTCCTACACGCATCAAGCCAAAAAATATCAACCTAGAAACGGTAATGCCAACATTCTTTTCACAGAAAAATGCAGTCCTTGTAGAGTTAGATGATGTTGAAAGAATTTAGCACACTGGGAGAGATGGATTAGCCATTGTTCTGCCTAAAGCCAACGATTTCTAAATTTACTTTTTCTCTTCTTCCTGTCCACACTTCACTTCAGTTAGATGGAAGTTTGCCTAACTACTGCCACAAACTTATCTTTGAAGAGCGCTGACATCAAGAAATCACTTGCAATGATCAGAACACCTAACCTATCAACAATTTTGGGACCTCTGATATACTTTACCAGATCCTTATAGAAGCAAGCTAACTCATCATTCTACTCCTAGAAATTTGCGGACAGTAGCAGAAATTCATGTCAAGAAAAAACCCAGCAAATCATGGGTTACGGAAGCAAAAAAAATCACGAAAGTCTTGACCAGTCCGCACAGAAAAATCATGATAGAAATCATGGCAAGTCGGTGCTAAAAACACAAAAAATTGCGTTCACGAACTGAACAAATCCGTGGCCAAAAATCTCAAAAAATGGAGCCAAGAATCATGTTCAGATTGCACCTTAATGCATGCAAGTTGCAGAAATAATGGCAGGGGAAAAAAAAAACACGAACTTTTGAGGGCGAAAACACGGCCAAAGAAGCAGAAAATCACAACACACAAATGATAGTTAAGCACAAAAAAGTCAAGCCTAATTTGTCGCGATTTTTGGCCTGAAAAAAAAAAACCAAGTTTTTATTTGTAGATTTTGTGTTTCTCCACCACAAAAGTTTGCCCAGAAAATTACCCGCGCCACAAAGTTAAAAACCCGCAAAAAAAAATTTGAACACGAAAAGTCGGCCAGGAATCTCTTCATGCACACTTTGATACCATGAAAAACTGATAACTAGATAATTGCATTAAGCAAATACAAAGAATAAATAGAGTTTACAAATGCTATAAAAAGTGTTAATAAAAAAGTAGAGTCGTCTAAATAAAGACGAGTAAAAATACAACTGATTAAGACAATTCAAAAATAGAGCCTAAATGACCATTTAACTAAGATTCTAAAATACCGAGCTAAAATTAGCAAGAGTCTATGGTTAAAAATACTCTAATATCCAATTGATCATGAATATCCTTAATCTTCATAAGATGCTTTTGCAAAGACAACTTGTCCCCATCATAATGGAAAGCAGCATATTCTAAAAAAGGAATGCTATGCCCTTGTCTAACTGTTCATGGAGATTCTTTATATTAGTCCAGATCTTCACAACTGTCTTGCTTGACGGCACTTCTAGAAGCATGTCGTCCGTGACTGATAACTTGATGAGCATAACCGCTTCTTACACTCATCGAATTTATCCTAGTCTTTGCCTGCCACCATGAGATGAGCAAATTTAACAAGTACAATCTGATCCAGGCACCAATACTTGAAAATTGTGAGCATGCGTTGATTCTACGTGTTATAATACTTGCCATTGAACTTTCCAACATAATGTTGGTCAATGACGCCATCCCTCCCATTTTCCAATGACATGAAAAACAAGGTCAACTTCTTAAAAATCTGTGATTCTGATTTTTGTCAACAAATAAATCAAAATACTGCCAATATCCCTAAGCGCTTGACTACAGGAAAAAATATATCTCAGAAAAAAAGAACCCACATTTTGGTTAAAAGAAGTTAAAAATGCAAAGAAAATGATAGTTAGAAAACACTAGGGTCAAGCAGAAGCGCTAGCTGCAAACAAAGAGACCACCTTTTTGGGAAAAAACATCACAAACCTTCAGCACAAGCAAAGAAATTGCAGCATTTGCAGGAGAAAACATGGTAGATGCAAAAGAAAAGTCATGGGTTTGAAATCGTGGGCCAAAAGTAGGCTGGAAAAAACCCCAGAACGCAAGTAAGAAGACGTGAATTTTCATTTCTCGCAGAGATGATGCAGAAAATACTTATGTCATTCAAAAATGCAGTTGCGGAGCTTAAAAAGTGTGTGCAGCTCTTGCAGATGACGCACCATAATTTTAAAGAGAAATTGACCAAACAAATGACCTTTAGAAGTTGCAGGAACACAGAAAAGGTTGCGTGTGGGCAATATACAGATCTGAGGTTGTGTGGGCAATATACAGATCTGAGGTTGTGTGGGC
Organism: Chamaecyparis obtusa; assembly: GCA_027943335.1. Classification (NCBI taxonomy): domain Eukaryota; kingdom Viridiplantae; phylum Streptophyta; class Pinopsida; order Cupressales; family Cupressaceae; genus Chamaecyparis; species Chamaecyparis obtusa. Next base: position 2,753,429 of record BSBK01001966.1, read on the forward strand.
AATATACAGATGCTGACAAAGGTTGTTTAAAAAATGACAAAATTTCTCAGTATAAACCCTCGAACCTTTTGAAGAATAAGGCCCACAAAAATTGCAGAAAGATCAACAATTTTTCTTATTTAAAAAATCAAGCAAAAAAACATCTAAAAAACTTTTGACAAGTTATTTAGCCAAACCACAAATTTTTATGGAAAAAATCCACAAAAAAAAAAATTGGATCTGATACCATGAAATGGTAAATTAATATTGAACAATGAATACGAAAGGCTCCATAAATAACAAGCTACAAAATGATGTTTCTAAATCAGAAAAATCGGAAACAATCGCTAACTAAAAGCAGAAATAGAAAGTGACAAAACTAACTGAACATACATTAAGAAACCATAATAAGAAATTTGACAATATTACTCTAATCTGAATTTTGTAATATTACTCTAATCTGAATTTTGTAGGCAAGTGCCCAAAAGTGCATTTCATGTCAAGGGTAGAGACAAGCAGGTCATGAGTATTCCTCTTAAGATAGGCTTTTACAAATGCAAAAAGATTTTCTATCTAAGAGGTTTGCAACTTGCTTTCAGCATGTACCAACATATAGAACTTTTGGGAAAAATGTATAGATGAATGAAGAAATAAGGACTAGGAGGGACCATATCTTGTTCACTAGGAAACAGTTGATTGATTTCATTTTGAAAGAGGCCCCAAAGGAATTCTTTAATTCAAGTCCAAAAATTGTATCTCGTCGTTACACCCAAGCAAATTTTGGATTACCAATCTTTAGACATGGTGAATTGGAATAACAAATACTTCTGTCCTCGACAGGACCAAATAAGTCCTAGATATAAGTACAACATTATCTGTCACTAATGGCAAAATTCAGCTAGTCGATTGCATTGTCATCCAAGGAAATAAGTGTGTTCTCTTTCTTCTTCAAATCTGAGATTTATATCAATGATTGAGGGCAGCAGAAAGAATGAAGAAAACAAAACGTTCAAATTTCACATGCAATAAGAACCACAAATAAGCTCAAGCAATATCAAAATGGAAGTCACTTAGGAGAAAGAGCATAATATCTCCTCCTAATCATAAAAAGTACAGAGCCTAAGATCAAATCTCTCATTCCCATTTCAGCTACTACTCTTCTTGTTTCTTCTCTTTATATGAACTCTCTATCTGTTTCCCTTCACCATTCTTTTTGATATTGCCTCAACATCAAACCCCAATGTTTCTTCATTCCTTCTCCACCTCATTCACAGGATTTTTCACCTCCTTTCGTTTTTGGTCCCCATAATTCTATCATCATGATTCCTTGCCCTAACCTTCCTAGAAAGCAAGAGCACGAAAAAAATGTACCAAAGTTTCTACAGCAACCAGAAAATGAGAAGTGATCACTTGTTATTAGGTTGATTTTAATATATTTGCTTCCATTTTGTTAGAGAAACAAAACCTACGAAATGGAAGAAGCAATCTAGAGTGAAAAATGGTAACCTGATTCTGGACATCATGAACCCTTCCAAGGAAAAAGCTATGCTCGAGCCTAAGCTGGCAGACTTGCAGTTGATTGAGACCAGTTTTGTAATAAGAATGTGTCAAGGGAGTGTGAATCTTCTAGATGTTGTCACAAAAAAATATAAAAGTGAGATTCCTTAAGGATGGTGAAGAAAAAGAGCTATCTTGACACCTGAAAACAAGCAGCTTATGGAGTTCATAGCTCACCTTTTAGATCCCACATCTGCTTCGACAAATTTGTACCTCAAATCTTGCACTTCATAGATAAGCAGAGGTGATTGGAGAAGCTAGTTTTGTTGATGTTATAGCGTTGGGAGCTATCTTTCTTTCCTAAATTTGAAATATATAAATTAATCTATTGAAGACAATGAAGGGTCAAGACTATGAAGTTCAAGAAATTGAAGAGTCAAGACATTGAAGAGTCTTCACTTTGTAACGGCTAAACAATGAAGGGTCAAGACAATTTCATATATTCTTCCAAGAGGAATTCGTATAATATAGATTGATATATTTTGTTGTCTCTGAGATTGTAAAGCAGTCTTCTGCTCTTTCATTATATATATAAATGATATATTTGTGGCTGGGTTTTTCTCCCTCAAGTTGGAGGGTTTTCCTAGGATAATTCATTGTGTCTTATTGTGCATTATTTTGTTTTGCTGTTTATCTTTATTTCTGGTTTGATACTTCAACATGGTATCAGAGCCAAGTTGGATGACAGCAAATAAGGGTTTCAAGCATTTATCTCCATTTTTCGGCTCTGTCTGAGATATTCCCCAGGCTTTTCTAATCTTCTGTCAATTCTGAATCAGAGGATTACTCTGAAGATGGACGAATGATACCTTGTTGATCACCCTCACTACTTTGCCATCAATGCGAATGAATATGGACAAATGATAGCTGGTTGAATCGTGCTTTCTTGGATTCTCTGGTTACAACATTCTCAGACTTGAAAGTGCGTGCGTCTGCGGCTCTTGATAACAACAGTGGGGATTTTTGTTCAAATTTTCATCATTCTGTATGATCGTTCTTGCCTCAGATGTGGATCGTGGATTGCTGGGGATGATTGTCGCTCCTTCCTTGATTCGGTGTGTGTGTGAAAAAGATATACACAACAAATTCGAACAAAGGGGATTTTTTTAAACGACGCCTACGTGTCAACATGGAGGAACATATTAGAAACATTCTAATATTCGAGAGCTTCTTTAATGCTCTATCCTGTGTATCTGGTTGTACAATTGCTATTTTCGATAGTTGCTATTTTCATTATCTTCATAGTGTATATTATGAGCTTGTAGCTCTTTGTAAATTTTTCATTATTCAATACAAAATAATTTTTCCATATTATTTTATGGTATCAGAGCAAAGGATCGAATTTTTTTGAAAAATTTTATAATTTCTCAATAATTATCAGTCTTCAATATTTTTCGAAACATATTTCGGTTGCATCTGCAACTCGTCACAAGAGTTACCTGTCTTGTTTTCTGTTTGCACCTGGTTAAAATCGCGACTAGTAAAATCTCGACTGGTATTCTGCTCGCGCCTGGAAGAATCATAGGAAGGATCACGACTGGTCTTCTGTTTGCGCCCCGTATTCTATTCGTGCCTAGAAGAATCGTGACTGTCAGTCACAGGATTCTGCTCGCGCCTCAAAGAATCGCAACAGCTATTTCTTTCCCTGGAAATCGCGACTCTTCCTTTGGTATTTCCGACTGCATTCACTCGCGACGAAGGGATCTTCATTCCCTCTGCTTCGTCACTACTGCAACGTGAAACAATTGTGTTTTCTACTCTCCGACCCAAATGGTGGGTTAAAACTATTAGTGATCTCAGGGATGATGAGCTCATCGAAGGTAGAATTTCTTGAAATAAGAGCAAACAAACAGTTAATTTTGCTCTTATGGCTAACATTCATAGTGTTTATGAGCCTCAGACTTATTCCGAGGCTAAAGGTATCCCTGAATGGGAACAGGCTATAGAAGCTTCAGAGTATTCAGAAAAATCAAACTTGGGTTCTTTCTGATCTTCCTACAGGGAAGAAGCCCGTTAGCTGCAAATGGGTATACAAGGTAAAATACAAAGCTGATGGAACCTTAGACAAGTATAAGGCTCGTCTTGTTGCTCGAGGGTTCTCACAAAGGGAAGGTATTGACTATGAGGAGACTTTTGCTCCCACAACTAAAATGAGTACCATACGGCTTTTTCTTGAAGAGCACACGATTATACTGAGAGGGCGGGGTGAATCAGTATAATAACCTTTAAATTTAAATGCTTTTATTCAAAGATAACTTCAATTACTCAAATAAACAATTATGCACATGAACACAATATTTACGTGGAAACCCAATATGAGAGAAAACCACAAAATAATTTGTTTTTATATAATATTGTTCTTTTACAATGTTTTGTAGACTCCAACCTACTAGAGGCTCCAACCCCTATATTTATGAGCACCGACCCACTGGAAGCACCAACTCCCACACTTCGCAGGCACCGACCTACTGGAAGCACCGACTCCCCCTTTCAAGATTCTGAGCACCAACTCGCTGTATACAAATTTCTTCCACCTTGACAATGTTGCTATCTTCAACAAATGATGGACATTTTAATTTCCGCACACACTTCTTCTTTTCATAAGTCAGCCTTTATTTAATATTTAAAATATATCTTTATTGACACCTCATTTTATATATATATATCAGATTTATTCTGATTATTTATCAAATCTTCATTTTCTCAAATTCATATAATCTGCCTTTTAAATCTTCTTCTATTCTCCCCTTTTTTTTGCTGACTTCATCTCATTGTTTTCAAAATGATAGTTTCAATATTTATACATATCTTCAAATGAACCGATATGTCTCTTAGAAGATGTGACCCTTTATATACGAAAAGGTGTCTTTTCATTAAAACATTATTAACTTAAACTAAATTAATCTTTCTTTATAAACTTAAATCGCAAATCAAATACTTTGCATAATATTTGTTTGACGGCATCATTACAATCAATATAACCTTACAATGTGTAATGTCTTCAAATATTAACCATCGATAATGATGTCAATCTGCATATAATTGTTAACACTGTATATGCTAATCGCTGCAGGCATCCTTCGATAATATATTCAACCACTGTATGTAAAGTTCTTGTCGCATATCAAATTATTATATCGATCTTCTACAACCTTCGATATATATCATGTTATAGTCTTTTGATATATATATATATATATTACCGTCTCTGCTTTATTATACCCTGTATATCTCTGCCATATTAATGTTTTATCTCCTGCATACATATAATAATAAACTTTTGACTTTTATTGCCAAATATCTTTGCTTCTTTCCACGGCATCCATAACCTTCAATATACGTATCTGTAACTAAACTCTGCCTTGTAATTTGGTCAATGAAGGATCTCTGTCGTCATTAAAGTGATCCGCTGCATACAGGATTGTGTGTATGCAATTCTGTTTATTTTTGGAGAGCTGCATCATATGTGCGTTACTGTTATTGTGACAGTTCTTCATACGCTGCTTTGTCATACACTAATAGCAATGATGTGTATGAAACGGCTTCTATATGGTAACCTCAGTTCATTCTTGTGCCACAAGTATTCAAAGATGGAACGGCTCTTTTATTACTGCTGTCGGTTCATTCCATGTGTCTATCTTTCTTCTTGTCTTCCTTATTGCATCTTGATGGATGTGGATGTGGCAGTTTTAATATGGAACCATTTATCTATGTGGAGGGTCCTCAAAAGAATATCAACTGTTTCCTCAAATGAACATCGCATCATTGGCCCTGTATCATTACGATTGATACCATGTCTAGTAATGGCCATTAGATGGCCCCGATATGTCATTGTGTCACACAAAATGGCTAAGTGCCTGTAGTTCACATATGACCCATCAAAGGATATCATAACACGAAGCTCATCTAGAAGAGATTTCCTCACAGCCTCAATTCCAAGCACCTCAATAACTTCAATCAAGTGATTACTTGTTGTCCTTGTATCATCAACATCTTCATGACACATAACAGCTAACATGTTCACCCCTTCTGTATCCAACATCCATTCTGTCTCAGGCTTAAAACCTTCGTTCTCATCAAACTTGTTAATTTTTCCAGATTTTATAAACACTTTATTAATATCTGGAATGCCTCGTAAAGCCATTTCTGTGAGCATATTACTCTCAATTTTCTTTAGGAGGACATCATCTTCAGAATTCTGATCTTGTGCTTCCCCTTTAGGACCCTCTTCATTCATAATACGTATACGAAGAATAAGTTTTTCTGCATTATCATCATTAAAAATGCATGTCAAATCATCATCAAACTCAAGGTTTATTTTCTCTGCAATGTCTGCCATACTAAGCTTCTTATCAACCATCATCTCTCTATTCAATTCAATATGCAGCAGTCATGGAGATATTTTTTTAGGTGCAATATCCTCATCTGGCATTTCATAATATGATTTGACAAAGTCAACATCCTCCTCTATGATAGTGCTCATTGGATCTGGATCATACCACACTTCAGTAGCCTCTGTAACACTTCGTAAAGTTTTGCTCTTTCTTTTGTCTTGTTGACCTCTGGTTTTAGATATGAATCTTTGAATCATTGCTTATTACTCAAAGTATATACTTGAATCTCTCGGTCATTCGTATGCCGTATATGCTAAATATGCTGAATATACAATCTCTGTGTATATGTTATGCTAAATATATTGCCATTAATATATGTTGTTGTATCACCTTCATATACCTTCGGATATGCCTTTTCTTATATGTTCATTACATATGCTTCTGATTTTGACATCAATGACAATATGTTCATCAGTTTTTGCCTTAGCAGCTCAGTTTGGTTGGAAAGTTCATCAGATGGATGTTAAGAGTGCTTTTTTGAATGGTGACTTACAGGAAGAGGTCTACATGACGCAACCTTCTGAATTTAAGGTTGCTGGTCAAGAACACAAAGTCTATAAACTTGTCAAAGCTCTCTATGGTCTGAAACAAGCCCCTTAGGCTTGGTACATGAAAATTGATAAATATCTAACCGATCATAGTTTTCAGAGGAGTCCATCAGATTCAAACCTATATATCAAACATGTAGGTGATGATGTCTTGTTTATCGTTGTCTATGTGGATGATTTGATCATCACTGGAAGTTCAGCACATTTGATCACTGAGATCAAACAGGATTTGTGTAGCACGTTTGATATGACAGACTTGGGACTCCTGCACTATTGTCTCGGAGTTGAGGTTTGGCAGACTGAGCACAGTATCTTTCTTTCTCAGTCCAAGTATGCTAGAAGTCTTGTGGATAGGTTCAAAATGCAAGATTGCAAACCCGCCCTCACTCCTATGGAACCCGGGCTAAAATTATCAACTCAGTCCGATTCACCTATTGTGGATGAATCTTTGTTCAGACAACTAGTGGGCAGCCTTATTTTCCTTACTGCCACCAGACCTGACATTAGTTTTGCGGTAAGCTACATATCCCGCTTTATGACAACACCCAAAACTGATCATTGGACAGCTGCAAAGCATGTCCTGCGCTATGTTAGTGGTACTCTTGACTATGGTCTTCTGTACACTCAGAGTTCTGATCCTACACTATGTGGCTACACAAATTCAGATTGGGCCGGTTCTGTTGATGATCGTAAGTCTACCACTGGATATGTGTTCAATTTGGGGTCCAGTGCTGTCACATGGACGAGCAAGAAACAACAAGCAGTGGCTCTGTCATCCACCGAAGCAGAATATCGCGAAGCCGTCAAAGCAGCTTGTGAGGCCGTTTGGCTTCGACGGATGCTTGCAGATATGCATGTTCCTCAGTCAGGACTGACTCCTCTATTCTGTGATAATCAGGGAGTGCTCAAATTGGCAAAGAATCCGGTCTTTCATGAACGAACCAAACATGTTGAAACACATTGTCATTACATTCGTCAGCTGGTTGAAGATAAATCTATTCAGTTGCTGTATGTTCCTACCTTAGAGCAGCCCACTGATATCTTCACCAAATCTCTCAATTCTGACAAATATGTAAAATTTCGGGAGGCTATTGGTGTTATTGACAGATTGAGCATTATGGGAGGGTATTAGAAACATTCTAATATTCGAGAGCTTCTTTAATGCTCTATCCTGTGTATCTGGTTGTACAGTTGCTATTTTAGATAGTTGCTATTTTCATTATCTTCATAGTGTATATTATTTTAGAACAAGCTTTTGGTTTGTCCTTGTGGGGACCGTTACTTTTTGTCTATTATGTGACAATGGTGACGTTAGGTGCTCGTTGCCAACACATATTTTGCAATACATTCTTTTCAAAGAGGAATCCGGCCAATACCATTGATTTCCCTCGTTTTGTAGATGTGATGCGATGCAACTAGAAGCTGGACAAATTTGCAGATAAGTCCTATTATCAAATCTAATATTGTGACTGCTAGTAGAGTTTATATTTTGAATTGGGATGTTTTATTTGAGCTTTGCCCGAATATTCTAAAGGAAGAAGCCTTCTATTATTAGGTTCGATGTTTTAATATTTATCGCCCAAACCTTCTAATGTTGGCAATTGGAAATTATATCCGTGCAGAAATTTGCAGTGGTATAATTCCAAACTTATTGAGCTGGCATTATTAAGGAAACGTTGGCAGAATCAAGAGAGTAATCACATTGGGCATTTGTGTTGTGTTTACTACTGTATCAGCTGTTGAAGATGGAAACCAGGTCTCATCAACAGAGGCACTGAATATTCATCTTGCGAGAGTTGTGGGCAAGAAATACAGACAGTGGGTTTGTATCTGGATGTGACTGCAATCTGTGGGTTCTTTCTTTGCATTGGGCAAAGCATGTTCAATATATTGCTTGGTCCAAGTGTGCAAATACTCTGCAGCGACTCTTCCTTCATATTGGGTTAGAGATTCACTGACATTTGAATCTACTCATAACCATGAAGCCGAGACTAGAGAATACTATTAATTACATAAAGGGACAGCTTGATGAGCTAAAGAGGGAGGATTTCTTAAGGCTCAAGAAGATTTAGAGGGAGACTGAGCGGCAAATGGAGAGTGTCAAATCCTTTGCGGAGGATCAACAAGCTGAGAATTTTGCGTTGAAGATGGGGGTTTCCATGTGAAAGACACATGATATGCTATCCATGGGGACTAAGAAAGTCTGAAGTGACAAAGCAGCCAGTTCTTTGATATATTGCAGCTTGAGAAGCAGTGTGGCTTCAAAAGCTCCTTGTTTGGTCAAACGTTGGAGCCAGCTCTAATAATCAAAGCTATGTGAAGCTCTTTGTCAATCCAGTGTGAGAATGTTGCTCTTGCTGAGAGGGAGTCTTAGCATCAGTGATCCTTACTATGTGCTAAAATGCATATTTCTCTGCGACGGAGAAATATAACGTGAAAGCCCTTGAGAGATGTTGTTGTGCTAAAATGTATATTTCTCTGAGACAGAGAAATATGAGGTGAAAGCCCTTGAGAGATGTCGTTGAGCTAAAATGCATATTTCTCTGAGATAGAGAAATATTGGGTGAAAGCCCTTGAGAGATGTTTCTCTTTCCACTCATGGGAGTAGCCATGGTGGGCATCATGTTGAGAGACTCCATGACGACATCACGTTGAGTGACTCCGTGATGAGCACTTGTGTATCTGTTTCTTTCCACGCATGGGAGTAGCCATTGTGGACATCATGTTGGGTAATTCCATGATGTTATCAAGTTGAGAGATTCTATGATAAAACTCTTTTCCACAAATGGGTGTAGCCATTGTAGGTGTCATGTTGAGTGACTCCATGACGTTATAACGTTGAGAGATTCCGTGATAAACTCTTTTCCACAAATGGGTGTAGCCATTGTGGGTGTCATGTTGAGACACTCCATGACAGGGATATCTGGAAAGATACCTCCCTAGCTAAGAGGGAGTGTTGACGTTATAGCGTTGGGAGCTATCTTTCTTTCTTAAATTTCAAATATATAAATAATCTATTGAAGACAATGAAGGGTCAAGACATTGAAGAGTCTTCACCTTGTAACGGCTAGACAATGAAGGGTCAAGACAATTTTATATATTCTTCGAGGAGGAATTTGTATGATATAGATTGATATATTTTGTTGACTGAGAGATTGTAAAGCAGTCTTCTGCTCTTTCATTATATATATAAATGATATATTTGTGGCTGGGTTTTTCTCCCTCAAGTTGGAGGGTTTTCCCAAGATAATTCATTGTGTCTTACTGCGCATTATTTTGTTTTGCTGTTTATCTTCATTTCTGGTTTGAAACTTCAACAAGTTGCATGTGGGAGAAGTCTAAAAAGATGGATTGACAGAGTGTATCAAGAGGAGTCAAAAGTTCTATTGATTGTAGGATTTGTTGACAAAAGTAACACCTATGAGAAAATAAATTTCAGCACTAGACTTAAATATGATGAGTAGCATTTCTACCTACAAGGTTTTCATTGAAAGACTTCAAGCCACTATTGCTTTTGAACACTTCAGTTTGGTTGATATGTGTGTGGTCGCTACTGATATAGCTAACCAATTTCACTATAGCCTTGGTTAGCTATATCAATAGCCATGCCTAATGATATAACTAACCAATTTTATTTTGATCAATAGATGAAACTGCTACAGGGATGATATCCATTTTGTTGACAACTAATCTGAGAGCACCTTGAAACTGCTACAATTATGTTATCCATTTTGTCGACACCTAATCTGAGAGCACTTTCTTGAGGCTGCACTGTGCTTACGAAAACCCTAGTGATTTGGTTCGCTAATTTTTCCCTGCCTTGCATGGAACTTCATGTGTGTTGCGCCTCGGTTGAGCTTCCTAGTTTTCATTCATGCTGTACTAATTTGTTAAAATCTGGGAGAGCTAAAGTCATTACCTCTGCATTCACTTTTATGTTATATTTGTTTGTTGACTTGTTACTGGTGGCCGCATTTCATTTAAGTTGTTTGTCTACTCAGTGATAGGAAACTGGTTCCATATTGCTCAAGTAAATAACTCTAAAATGCCTGTGCTATAAATCCCGTCAAATCTTCATGAATATGTTCAATAAAAAAATCTCAATCATGTATTTCACCACAAGTTTGCATACAAGCATAGTAAACTGAAAGAACAAGCAGGTAAACACTAGCCAAAGTTCCTATCAATAATGAGTATCTGACCTTCACATAATCAGGAACCCAATATGTCTGTCTGTTGTTCTCCAGAAGCTGGTCTTTAATCTTCTCCACTGCAACAAACCTGCATCAAGAGCAAAATGAAATAACTCAGACAAGTTACAGTTTTCTGGAAATCTATTAGGTAAAGAAACATACAAAACAGCAAAAAGTAAGTTTGGTGACCTTGGTTTGTTCATAAATTTATCTAGCAACTAATATGATACCAAAGATCATGTAACAATGCTTCCATTATTTACTTGGATAAAGAAAACCAAACCATTAGATGTAACTTATAAAGCAGCAATATGTTGCAAGGTAAAACATTACACCAAGATTACTATAAAAAGAGAGAGCCATTATGACTTCCATTATCTTTGTTAACAGCTTTTCTTTTATATTTGGAAGAAGGTGTGCACAAAAACCTGGTTGGAAAGATCCTGTTTATTTAAATGAACTACACAGATATTTAGGGCAAAATACAACAGAGAAACATTTCAAACCTAAACAAAAAGGAAAATTTGAACATTGGAAACTTCCCCTGCAAAGAATTATTAGTGCGCACCAGATACAGATCAGATTGGATATTTGTCAGCTCCAGACTTCTATCCAAATGGACGGACTAGACAAGTTGACCACATAATACTAAGTAGGTCAGAATCAACTATAGTATTGAATCTTGATATTAGAAGACCTGTCGAAGTAGGAGAACATTTCATGATTTATTAACATAAGATACGTGCTCCAAAATTACATATCATATGGAACTAACATTTCTCAAGACTAGGTGACAAAACTCAGAAAGAACAAAAATATATTGACATCCTGTTGTGAGGTTTCACACCATCACCCCATTGCAAATGGGGACCCCCTCTTTTGCTTTTGCTCCTGTAGCTCTGGATTTTGGAGTGAGTTTGGTGTTGTCTTTCAGTCAAGTCAAGGAGAGTTAGAGGTCAAAGTATCAAAGAGAAAAAGAAAATAAGAGCATGAAGTCAGAGTGGTGATTCAAATCAGATTGATAAGGAAGTGAACGGATCACCTTGAGGGCAACTAAAAGGTTGGTCACTATGGAAGAGGTCTAAGTTACCTTCAAATGAAGTGAAGAGAGAATTTCGAAACAATGTCAAAATCCTCAGGTAGGGGCCGAATCCGTTCCCTACCTAGGATTTTAATCCTCTTAGTAGTGAAATTTCCACCCTCCCAAAACTTTGACCATTCAGCATTTTGTGGACACGATGCAAGTTAAATGATTAAGAGGTGAAGTCAGGGGGTTGGATGGCGAAATAAGGAGGTTTAAAATGAAATTTTGATGTGGGGAAAATGTTTGAATCCTCTGGTAGGGGCGGAATCCGCCCCCTACCAAGGATTTCTGATCCTTCAAATAGCAATTTGACTTCCCCTTTTGATTTGCCATGAAAGAGAGTTAAGGGACTGATCTGAAATCAACGAAAGTAATCATAAAATCCTCTAAGAGGCCTGAATTCCGCCTTGTAATGATGACTGAAAGATTACATGAAATGAAAATCAAAAACTTGGGGAGCAAACTCCATTGAGGGTGAAGTAAGTATTTGAGATTGGGGAATGAAATAAGAATGATAATAGCAAAAGGAAGAATCCTCCAGGCTAGGCGGGTTTCGCCAGCCTGTGAGGATTCCTAAAATCCTCTCCCCGTGCCAATCTCCGCCTCATTGTGATAGTTATGGAAACATAAACAAGGCCTACACTCCAAGAGCAAAACGAAGATCAGAGTGATTTAGGAGTCAACTCTTAGCTGAGTTTAGTTGAAAAATAATGCAGATCTGAGATATGAGGAATAGGAGAGGCAACTGGAAATCCTCGAATTATCATGAATTCCATGCCAAGCAAAGTCCTCCAACATATGAAATTTCCACCCCATCAAAGCATAGGCAATTTGACATCTTTTGATGGCATGAGGCAAGTTAGATAATTAGAAGGGGAGGTCAGGGAGTTGGGGGATGAATTGGGGAAGGTGAAACATAAGAATCCTTGAGGAGTGGCCGATTCCACCACCCTCATAGGATTGAAATCCTTGAACATCTACAAATTCTGCCTTGAGATAAGGAACTTCTGTATGCATCATTAAGCGAAGGTGAAGCATCAAAGCACATATCGATAAGCAAGGACAAGAAAGAGAAGGCATGATGTCTTTATAGAGGTTGAGATCAAAATTTTGGAGAAGCATAAGGAAAATTCCTTGAGGGATGGCAGATTCCGCCATCCCCCAAGAATCATTAATCCTCAATAACAATAAAACTCTGCCCAATCAAAGAGTCCTCAAGACCCTAATATTTTCCCCATTGGTTGAAGATTGTGAGTGTTGTTCAAAGAAGTGGATGAGGGCAATAGGTGTTCAAGGGTCGAAATTGGAGGTGTGGGCGATGGAAAATCCTTGCGGGGTGGCGGATTCTGCCACCCCCAGAGGATTCTTTTATCCTTGGGCATAGCATATTTCCACCCCTTTTACATGGTGGCTAGACCCATATTCATTGGTCATTGGGAGGCGATTCCATTCAGGGAAAATAAAAAATTTAAAATCATTAGTTTCCCTTGTTTAAGTCGGCCTACATGGCTGAAATAAATCCATTAAAATGTTTTTGCATTGGCCTATATTAGTCAGGTCGGCCTATATAGAATGATGTGCCCCTTCAAAATGAACTATCGCCTATATAAGGTAGGTCAGTTCCAATCATTTTCACACAAATTCAAAACAATTCTCCCTCTGCAAAAACAGTGAACTACTCCCCTATTGGCAGGGGATTACCTCTTGATCAGTAAATCATCATAATCTTTTGAAATTCTGGGCAGATTCATCCTTAAAATCAAATTGGAAGGACTAAGAGATCAAAGTCTGAATGCAACACAAACTAAAAAACTATTTGTTATTTCCAGATTTTGATTTTTTTTAAATTCATAATGCAAATCTGAATTATTCATGATTGAATTTCCAATCTTTTCAAGCTAAAATGCTACATATTGTATGAAAAGGAAAATCAGATGTCTGTAAATGAATTTTGAACTATAAGGAGATCTGAAATGCAATTGATTGAAATAACATAAAATCTAAATCAAAAATGCAAGGGGATCAACTAATCCAACTTAGATAGTGGAATCCATTTCAAATTTCAGTTTTCTTCTGAAAATAATTAGAATATCATAAGAAGAAAGCTATAAAATTCAAGGGTAGAGGTCTCATTAAGGTATTCAAGTGAAACATTTCAAAAGTTTAATAAGACCTAGCCTACCAGCTTAAATACAAATTCTAATTCTTATTGTGCTAATCAAACTTAAAATTCGACTCTAATTAAGGAATTGTAATGGCAAGGAGGAGCATGTCAAGGGCTAAGGCTGGAAGCTCGAAGAAGGAGAGGCAGGCCCAAGTGAGGAAGGACACCGAAGAGATGACACCAAAACTCAATTTCACCACAAAGAATAAGAAGATTAGGGATACCAATTTTGGATCTGTCAACATGATTCAAGTGAAGGAGAGGATGTCTAGAGGTGCTACTTCTAGGATGGCTAGAAAGATGATGAAAAATGGAATAGTTCAAGCAGCTGCTTTCCCCCTACCATGCAATGCATCGAGTTGGTCATTGAATGTGCCAAGCATTACAATTCTCAAAAGAAGACAACTGAGTATGGAAAAGAAAAGAAGATCATAATTGTGCAATCAGAAAAGGCTATCAGGAATGCCTTCAACATACCACTTCATAAGGAAGGAACCTTTATCACAAAAGAGCAGGCCTTGAAACACTATAATGATCAAGTGGATGCATGTGCAAAGAGGATGAACGATGAATGGATGGTTGAGCCATGGAGTCACTATTCCAAAATCTTGAAGTTGACCAAGCTGACTATATCAGATTTCAAGGAAGATATTGGTGATCTCACTGTGATGCTAAACAAGGTGATGGGAGAACCACAAGGTCACACTTTCAAGCCTTGGATGTTCTACTTTATAGACAAGATCTCTTTAGAGGAGGTGATGTTTGAACAGGCACAGATTATCAGCGACAACCTTGACCACCAGCTAAGGATGATGAAGAACACTAAGACATTCTACATGACATCTTACCTAGTCTACATGCTAGCTATGGTGTTTAAGTTTCCAGGATTGACAAGTTTGGGAAGATGTGGAACTGCTCAAGGGGAATACTTAGAACATGAATGTTATCCACAGCTGCACCTTCACAATCACAAGAACTTCAAGATTTTCAATGATGCATTGGCCATGAAGATTGTGAGACAGTTGGAAGAAGCTCCACATGTGAGACTTTCTGAAGAGGCTAAGAGGTTGATTGAAAGTCATGGGTCATGATACATCCAATACCCCAAGTTCACATACATTTGAATACTTGGAAGCTAAGTCACAAGGTTCGAGTTCGGCAGCTATGAAATTTAGATGAAGTTCGGCGAGAGCAAAAAATTCGAAAAAAATTCGCCAATAAATTTGCCTATATAGTTTTTTTAAAATATAAATATATCCAGTAATTTATATATATATATATTTATATATAAAAATAATAAAAACAAAAAATTTAAAAAATTATTATATTTAACAGATTAACTTAATAATAAATAATTTATATGAGAGCTAGTACATAACTAATTAGATTAACTTAATAATAAATAATTTATATGAGAACTAGTAAATAACTAATTAATTTATATAATTTAATAATATTAAATAATTTATATACTAAATATCAATGTTTTAATAAAAAACTAATATACATAAAATTTATAAATAATAAATAAACTTAAATCTTTTTAATATTAATACATAAATAAAAATAACATAAATGTATTCCACACACAGATGCGAGGAGATCAAAGCGAAGAATCGGAGCGGAAGATGAATACAAGTAATCTCGGACTGGACAATCCATAATCTCGAACTGGACAATCTCTCTCCCAGAATACAAGAAATCTCTCTCCTTGCGTGGCGACAGGAAGAAACTATGGTTGCGGTGCAGGAAGAGACGCGAATACTGCAAACTTGTTTTGCCCTAGCTGTCTTTTGAAACGCTTTTCTTATTTCACTAAACCGATGCCATTATTTAAAGGAACAGAAGTTTTTTCTGTCGTACGAATTTTACACGAATTTATACGATTTTTTTAAATTTTTTATAGGTTTGCCGAATTTCAAACCTGAAGCCAAAAATTCGGCGAACCTTGTGACTAAGCTTGGAAGTACAGTGTGTCCAAGGAAGCTCCCAAGATATCTTACAAACAAGATGGTGATCATGGAGGTAGCAAGGCGACTACTTGCCTATGACAAAATTCAAAAGAACAAGCACAAGCAAGGAGTTTCATTCAACTTCAATCTTGAAAGTGAGACTTGCCCATCACAAGGAATAGCTGAGGTAGCAGATAAGGAATTTGAGTACTATGGACTAGGATTCTATGAGTCAAGAGGTAACTTTGATCTTGAGAGTTAGATTAAAAGAGCATATGGGAATAGATATCTTCACATCCCACATATAGAAAAATATTGGGCTGATGCAAGGGATGATTTGGAAGTCACAAAGAGGATGTTCTCAAGGCTGACAGTAAATATGATTATAAAGTACAAATAAAAGGAAATCGAGGTTCCTGATCAATTGGAGAAGGATGATAACATCACTAGAGGAGACTTCAACACCACTACAAACCATGAGTTGGAAACAAATGATTGGCATGATGATAAGGAAGTTAGCCTTGAGACTTTGATGATCCCAGTTTCCCTCTTCACTCAGCAATGGTTGGATGAGAAGATGGCAAAATTAGTAAGAAGAGGAGTCCACTTGACATATGATAAGATGAAAGAGATAGAGGAAATTGAAAAAGAAGAATCATCTGAGCAGCCTCAAGCATCAAACGGACAGCAAGGTGAAGTTAGCAAGAAAAGGAAAAATGTTGCGAAGGATCCACCAACTAATAATTCAATAAAAAAGGGAATCAGGATTGAAGAGCCACAAGCTAAAAGACAAAACCAGACTGCTCCCCCATCCAAAGAAACTGCCACTTCGAAACAAGGAAAGACTATGCCATCTAAAGGAAAAGAAGTACATTACGAGATTTCTTCTAAATCAGAGGATAACATTAGTCAGAGTTCTTTAGGATATACTCCATTGAGTGCCATTGAGTTAGAAGGAATGCTCTCCCCACATAATGGAAATAATGATGAGATGGTTGATATTGAGAATTCTCCCAAGGATGGACAAATCCCACCTCCTAATGAAAGTCTAAGTGAAGATATTGCAGTCATACCAGTTGAAAACCAAAGAAGAGAAAAGCCCAATTTGGAGTTAGGAGAGTGCACAGCACCTGATTGGTTGTGGGATATGATACAAGGAAAGGAAAATGTTGAGGCTGAACCAATTGAGAACATTGAAGATATTGTGCACCAAGTTGAAGAAGAGAAAGAGAGTCAGCCAGCAGGAAGGGTAGTCAAGGTGATTAGAGATGATTCAGGGACATGCAAGGTCCGAATTGCTATTCCAAAAGTGAACAAGAAGAGATAGCATTCAACCTCAAGACTATGAAAAAATTAAACATGATATGGGAACTACTACAAAGAAGATAGAATTCAAGGAAGCTCAAAGTGCTCTTCAGGCCATGCAGGATAGAGTGAACAAGGAAGTTGCAAAGGGGAAATATAAGGAAGAAGTCAGGAGATATAAGGAATATGTCAAACGGGCATTCAATCCAATCCAACAAAGAGATCCTACATTTGTACCACCTCTCACCCTTAAGAGGAGTCAATTGATAATGCAGAAAGTTCAAGGATATCACTTAAAGAAACTCAAGCTTGGATGGAAAAAGTTTTGCAAGAGGGAATGGCTTTTCTTCCAGGATTCGTGAGGCAATTTCAAACACTCACAACACTTAGGGCAAGATTTCAAGCTTCTGGCAAGCTTTGGGAGGAGCTTCAACCCAATCAAGAACAAAACCATACCTCGATTGCAAGCTATGACAGAAGTTCCTGAGCAGCTATTAGAGAGTAGTAAGGTGATCAAGGCAGGAGAGATTAAGGATGCAACAGCATGGTAATTTGCCTTAATCCACACGCAAGATACTTTAGAAAGGATAAGGAATGATAGTGCTCATCTTGGTGTTTCCATCCTGAACATGATTGAGGAAGCTATAGGGGCAACAAAGGTCACCTTCCACTTTGACGAGAAGAAGGAAGAAAACATGAACTTAGAGAATTTGAAGGAGAAGTTGATATCTTATACTTTGGAGGAGAATGGTGTCATCAAAAGGGAGCATTTGAGGAGATTTTCATCTCTCCAACTTATCATGGCCTCAACTAAGGACAATGCAGCAAAATGGGAGAAGACAATTACTACAACTAAAACTGAAATGGACTTAGTAGATTGGAGAATACAAAATACACCTGTGCCTCCAATGAGTGAGCTCGACAATATTGTGCCTAGGTTCATTGAATTGGCAAAGAAAGAGACAAAGTAAATCATATTTTGAATGATAATTTGATGTAAGCCTAAGTGGCAAACTAATTTCTCATTGGATGTTAATTTAGATGCTTAATTTTGATTGGCCCATGTTTTGGTGCCATCTGAATGGTTGTCACTATTTTGTAATTTTGCTATTGGTTCATTTTGAGGTGCTTGAATCTCATTGGCCGATGGGAGTGGCAACCCTAATTAGGGTTTGTAGGATTCAATATGGGCCATTGATTCTAATTTAATCTTGGCTCTCCATTGTACTTGAGCTCCCTATATAAAGCTTGATCCTGTCAATTGTAAGGGATGTTGGAGAATTGTTGCAAAGATAATGCCAAATTTGCTCTACTTATCATTGTTGTGTTTTGCATGGTGATTAGTTTTGATCAAGTTTGAATTATTGCATGGTTATCTTCATCCTCATTTAGAATAGATTTCAATTTCAAGTTGTTTAGATAGAATAGAACTTTCTTTAAGTAACTTAGTTGAATGAAAGAAATTGTGGATGTTTACTTGATAGACTCGAACTTAAAACTAGGCCACTAGCATCTTGTTGATTGTAGGAGTGCCTTGTGTGGTGAGCTAATGATTGAAAGTACTTAACTTCAATTAATATTCAATCTTTAGTTTGCATCCATTGATGGGATTGAAGAGGAGATATTGATTTGAAAACCATTTGAGTATACCTTAGAAGCTTGCACTAGGTGGGTGGAGTCGTTGAGAACATTGCATATAGTAGAGTTCAAGTTCATCCATTCTTCCTTGCATTTATAGTTAAAAGTAGAAGTAGAAGAAGTTAAGTTTAAGTTCAAGTTGAGAAGTTCAAGAGTCGAAAAATCAAAAAAACTATGTTTTCATTGCACATTGTGAAGCCAAATATTTAGAAAGTAAGTTGTCAAATCTTGAGAAACAGCGTAAGTCCCCTTAGTGATTCCAACAAATCACATTATTTTACTGAGCAATTATCCACGATGGAAGGAACCTTGAAGTCATTTCATAATCTTACTTTGGAAGCTTAGCATAAGAAGTGACCTTATTCAAAAGAGGATTGAGTATTTAGTGT
This sequence comes from Chamaecyparis obtusa, assembly GCA_027943335.1. Taxonomy (NCBI): domain Eukaryota; kingdom Viridiplantae; phylum Streptophyta; class Pinopsida; order Cupressales; family Cupressaceae; genus Chamaecyparis; species Chamaecyparis obtusa. The sequence goes on from BSBK01001966.1 coordinate 2,772,632, forward strand.
TTCACTTCATAACATTGAGTATTTGATTATGTATGTTGTAGTGGAACAAAAAATCACATCAACATGTCCACAATTACAAATAACAAGAGTACAAACTAGAGTTCCCAAACTCGCAGAGACTCTCACCTGACTCGGCAAGTTGCGAGTCAGGTGACCCTGGGCAAGTCCCAAAGACCCGGACTCGGACTCAGCCGAGTCCATGGCGAGACTCACTATGTCACGAGTCACCCTGTGACAGGGTGACTCACTCGCTAAGTCCCAATGATGGGTCTTCGTCGGTGCTAGCTAGGGTTAAAGTAAAAAAATAACATTAAAAGTGAAAGTTTTAAGTTGTAAATTTGGTTTCTATTTGTTCATTGCAACCCTAAAACGCATTTCATTTCATTGTATTGAGAAGAAAAGAGATGAGTGAGATTGGAAGAAAAATAAGAGTCAAATATAAGCGCAACCATCAAGGAGGAAGAGCTAAAAATCTTCAACAAACCACATTGGGACAGCATAATATTTGCATTTGGAACATCAAAGAGTCCATACCAGCAATTGCAAAGAGCTCCCATCTCATTTCAAATTTGTTATAAGAGGTACGTGTAAAATTTTATGGATTTTTTGGGTTTTTTGTTTTGTATTTTCTAATAAACAATTTTCATTGTTTTTTTTAACTTTCCAATTCATGAAGTTGAATGTTTTCCTTTCAAATCCAAATTTCAAACTTCAATGAAAAAACAATAGCAAACCCTACTTTTTAGAAAAAAATGTAAATATGTATTTACAATTTTATTTTTTTTAAATGGGTTTGCTAATTTTTCTTTCTTTGAACTTTGAAGTTTGACTTTGAATTTGAAAGTAAAAGAATTGAAAAGTTTTTAAAACCCTACAATTTTTTTGGACAAACCTTATTTTTTGTATTAGTTTATAAAAGTTAAAACACAATACACAAATGGTAATATTTTTCTGAAATTGTCTTATTGCAGCATCTTTGACATTTTGAAAACCATATTTTCCCCAATGTCTACTACCCCTCCACCTCAACCTAGGGCTAAGTAAGTAGGTCAAAAGGATGCAGCTTGGCAATATACCAATTAATTTCTTGGTAGAACATGAGGGCAAGTGAAATGTAAATTTTGTAAAGAAATTAATAGTGATGGCATCAATAGATTTAAACAACACATTGCCAGAATACGTGGCCATGATATTGAGCTGTGTAGAGAAGCACCTTCCGAGGTTGTTCATGCATGTTTTGTGCAACTTGAAACATTTGAGGAATTAAAGGAAACAAAGAAGAGGCAAAGGGAGGAGTTAGCTAGCATTGGTTTTCGTTCCCGTTTAGCCCCATCTGTAGGTTGTGTTGGAGAGGGTCTGCTAGTGATGGTGCTACTTTTGCTCCTAGTGGCATTGTTAGCTTTGGTCGTAGAGTTCGGAAATCTAGGTTGGACAATTATTTTGTGTCACGCACTACTTCAGGGTCATAGCCCTCGCTTGAGAGCATGCCTTGGACCAAGGAGGTCTATGATGATGCAAAAAAAAGCAATTAGCAAATTTTGGTACTTTTGCAACATTCCATTTGTTGCAACCAAGTAATTCTTGTTTATTTGATTATTTAAAATTTAAAATTTATAGTTTGAACTTTGCTTTGTCTAATGAATTGTTATAATTTTATCACACATATCTATTTAATCTATTTGTGAAAGGTCTCCTTACTGGCAAGGCATGATAAATGTCGTAGCCATTTGTGGGGCGGGGTTTAAAGCCCCTACTAATGTTGAGTTAAGTAGCCCCCTTTTGTTAGAAATCGTTGAAAATATAAAAATGAATTAGAGGACCAGTGAGTGCTTTGGAGGAAAAAAGGTTGCACCATCATGACAAATGGTTGGACCGATATGAGGAATAGGACACTCCTAAAATTTCTTGTTTCCTACAAAGGTGATTGATCATTCTACTTCCCTAAATGCATTGAATAACTTGAATTTGATGTAGTAATTGATATTTGAATTTTGTAATTTACGATTTATTGATTGATAATTATTTTGCTTTATTTTCAGGATCCACCATGTTTCTTAAGTCCATTGATGCTTCCTCACATGTCAAAGATGCCAAATACCTATGTGAGGCTATTGAGGAAGTCATACGTGATGTGGAGGAAGAAAATGTGGTTCAAGTGGTGACAAACAATGCAACAAGTTATGTTGTTGCAGGTACACTTTTGATGGAGCGACACGAGAACATTTTTTGGTCTCCATGTGCGACCCATTGCCTTGACCTTGTATTGGAGGATATTGACAAGCTTGAATGGGTCAAAACATGCACTACTAAGGCCAAAAACATTTGCAAGTTTATCTACAATCATGCATTAGTCCTTAGCATAATGAGGCTATATACAGAGCAAAAGGAGTTGGTTCGTCCTGGTATCACAAGATTCACCTCAAATTTTATCACATTAAAATCCTTGATGCAATCAAAGGCAGCTTTGAGGCACGTGTTTTTTGGTGAGGAGTGCACTTCCTCAACCTATGCTACATCCACTACAAGGATGGAAGTAGGAGATTGCATTTTTGATGAGGCAGGTTTTTGGACCCCTTGTGTAAAGATCGTGCAGATAAAAAATTTTATAAAATTTACATTATGTTTTAGTATTTACTTTTAATTTATATGCATACTTATATTTTGTTTGCAAGTTTGCAATTTTGTTTATTTTCATTCACAATTAACTACTAATGTTTCACAATATTTGCAAGTCACTAAGCCCGTAGTAGTTCTCCTACGAGTTGTTGATGGGGAGAAGCCCGCTATGGGCTACATATATGAGGGTATGGATAGGGCCAAGGAGGCCATTAGATCTATATATGGAGGAGATTAGAGTAAGTATCATCCCATTTGGACGATAATTGATAGGAGATAGCACCTCTAGCTTCAAAAGCCCATCCATGCAGTCGTTTATTACCTCAGTCTAGCATACCATTTCGGCCCTGATTTCAAGGCAAATAAGGAGGTTCTTAGTGGGCTTTATTTATTTAGTGGTAGAGCGAATGACTATTGGTCATACTATTATTAGAACTACATTGCACGAGATAGAGATATTTGATAATGCAACAGGGAGCTATTTGGTGGTCAAATGTGCAAAGTCACTCACACAGAATTGTAGCCAGGTAAAAGCATATGTTAAGTACATAAATTTATTTTATAATTTAGTCTTAAATTTGGAAATGAGACTGATTTTTGTTTCTTTTTCTTATTTCAAATAGATGGTGGCAAATGTTTGGGCCTACAACCCCGAACCTTCAGAGAATTGCCATCCGCATATTGAGCTAGCCATGTGTAATGTCCCCAGTCTGCTCCTTTGGGATTTGAGACTGATTTTGTAAAATTCAATTGCAAGAGGCTAAGATCTTATACTCCTAAAAGAAATTTTGATGATAACAATATGCTTATTATGAATGCTGACTCCCTTATTATTAATTAGAGGATAATAATTATTTGTAATGATTATCTCTATATCCAAATGCTTTGAGTTTGAACAATAAGATCAATCACTGTTCGGATAGCAAGTCTTGTTCTTAGTTAGGATTCTGAACCTGTAATTGTGCTTGTATGATCCATATCAGTTATATTTGATAATCCCTATTTCAAATTGTATCCAAGCCTTTCATATCATCATTGATTTGATTCTTTAAATAGTGCATCTCCCATGATCTCTTATTTCTCTCACTTCTCAGATTGATTGATCTAATAATAGTAGATTTAAAATGATTTCTGTAGGTGCCACCCCTCTGAATTTACCACTCCAACTAAGAAAGCAATAAGTCCAAAATCGTAGCACAAAATGTAAACATGTACTTATTTGTCACTATTGTGACCAAATGGACTGCAATATAAACAAATGACCTCAACAAATATGTTGGCAATCAGAAGAACACACAAGTTACTACCATATTTGAGAAAATCCGACGAGAATTTTGACACAGTTTGTTGAATTTCTACAAAACAACATTTAGAGAGCCCTCCTATTCTCCCATGTAAAAAAATTAAGACAATAAACTATTGGTGAACAAACGTGAATAAAGAATTGATCAACATTGTCAACAAAAGAACTAGCTTAGGAGACTCAAGATTTGGAGTCTTTCTTAAAAGAGAGACCTTTTCTTAGGAGATGAATGTCAAAATGTCTTCAGGAATCATGGAGAGCATCAAGGAGCTCATATCACCTAGACCCGAGAAACTCACATTTCTTTCAAAGGAGATTGCCATACCTCTCTGCATTGGTCAGAAATGGAAGAATAGTTGTCGATTAGCACAAAATTGAGTCTCTGGTGTGAGTCTCTGGTGCACGGCTTTAAATTCCTTTCCATGGTTTTGATAAATTATGTGGGGAATAGAATCAAGAGAGGCCTCCTAAAAGTCAAGAAATGAAAAGTCATATTTTCATGATGAAAGAGAGGTAATAACAGTCCAGGATAAGCATGAGAATTTCGGGCAGTGTAAGAATCAGCATGCCAAACATCTCAATGAGGCTTTTGTAGCTAACCAAATTTCAGTAAAGCAGGCCCAATAAATTCTGTTTATAAGTTGAATAAACCTAACAAAATATTGAAGACAAACCAGGACAGAAGGAATTCGATTGGATAAAAAGAACTGGTTATCAACTAAACAAGTTGGTATAGTGAATAAATGACTAGAAAGACCATGTATAGGATGTAACAGGATATATATAATTCCATTCTCTTCACAGTAAGATAGTTATGAGAACAAATAAGATATGAACTGAAGTCCACAGTAAAGAAGTTAGAAAGAACTACACTAAAGCAAATAAAATCCCAACCATGCAACTCGGTTTACTCATATGTGTCAATGATAACTGTGTGTGTTTTGTTATGTTAATGTGTTGGTGTATATCCTAGAAATAAGGTAAGTAGGAATGCATGGTATGATGTGAATAAACATAAAATGCAATAGAATTGCTCACATATAGCTATCCATTGTAAGTGCACAATCTTTCTTCACAACCTTCTTGCACCATGTAATTGCCTGTTTAACTGTTTAGTTAATCCTTGTTCAAAATGTGTAGTATAGGCTACTAAAATACAGATCAAATCCATAAAGGCATGCCTATAAAGAAAACTACTTGAATATATTTTGGCCTCTGAAGTAACCTAAGATACATTAAAGTCACTTCCACTCTTCTTTGAGGGGAATGAATGTTGGGGAAGTAGAGGTCAGGGATTGGCTTGAACACACTGATTCCAGAAGGAGCTGACTCACTTAAATCTATGTTTGATTTTTACCATTATCACACAGATCTGCAATTTCTGATGGATTTTGAGTTACCTGTACAAGTAAATGTCCTCTTTTTCTGATTCCAATTTAATAGCAGGTAATTTCTAGTGGCCTTCCATTCCTCTTTGAGCTAGTACCACCACTTATAATAACCATGTTATTAGGGTTCGATGTGATTTCATTACACTTGCAGTTGGTTCATTTTGTTTTATATCCTAATGATGCCACTTTCTCCTTGGGATGACAGAGAATTTATCCCAGCTTGCTCTTTAGGATTAAATAGATTCTCACCTAGCTCTCTCTTAGGGAAAATATTGATATTCACAACTTGCTGAAAGATGTTTGTTGAACAGTCTAAGAACAACTCAATCAATGACTTACTTTACCCAACAACGTAAAAAATCAATACCTGATTATTTTGAAATATAAAATACACATCAAAGTAGATACTGCAGTTCCAAATTCATACCAGCTTGGCACGGCCCTATAAAGCAAAGGTGTTTCTGATCTCCAACAGAAGGGATAAGAATGCATTATATTGCCTGAACTAACCAATCTTCCCTTAGCCTGTTCATTGTTTGTATCACAAAGCATTGATGCAGGAAAACAAATCAGTGATCCAGTCTCAGTTATCACAAAAAGAAAACTCTAATTCATAAAACAAACACTAAATATAAATCTGTTGAATTTTAGACCACTAGTACTTCAAATTGATACTGTGATCTGTTCATTCAGAGTTGAGAAAGGAAATTTCAAAGAAGAGGTTAAAAATTTTCATTCTCAAAGGAAAACAACAGTGTGCAGGATTTCATGAATAATAAGGCCAGCTAAAAGCAGTAAACTACATGCCTTCAAAGCAGCTATAATATCCTTGTCAGCATCTTTTACATATCGGCCTTTGAAATCAACAACCTTTTCTGTAAAGCGCCCATCTGCGTCCACTGGGACTATAAGATCCCCACCCTGCGATAAAACCATTTCCACACAATAAGTATCCAATTACAGATTCCTGGGCAAGGCTAGATTTCTGCTTACCTTGACTGCAACATAGCATGCATTTACAAGCCTTGCAACTAAGCAGAACAAAACTGTAAATCATCCTACCAAAACTATACTGAGCATATATTTTCATTTTTCCTCTAAAGTCAAGCTATGTTCCATGATTTTCACTTGTATCAATTATATAGTACAATATTTATCTAAGAGATTTACAGAAATGTCAAAGAAACCTAAATAAGAAATTAGAATGCTTCCATCACAAGGCATTCACATATTTAAACTTAAAAGCTCACACTACAACCCACCAAATTAAAATAATAAACTCAATCAAGTTTGAGTTCAATCCCACCCCAAATCATCTTGAATGATTCTAAGTATGATATTTACTATAAAATTAAGAGTAAATTTCCATTGAAAATTAAGTATTATTATATTATAAGCTTGATCAATCATAAATCATATCTATTTATGTAACTAATCCAAGTATAACGCATGGGACATCCCACCTTGTAAAGCAGTGGAACCACCAATCCACCTTTTGAGGTAGTGAATTCTTTAACCCACTTTTTGGCCAAAGTATCCAGATTATATGTATCTACTCTGATTGGTATGATTCAATAGATATGTAGCAGATGTCTTGAATAGAGTCTATACAGAAATGCTTGTTGCCTCTAGGAGAATATCATGCCTAATGGAGCATTTCCCACTTTGCCTCTTGGCAAAGTGCAAAACCCTTGCTGTTCTTTCAAAGCTTTTGGCCTGTGTTCTTTCTATTTTTTGTTTTCTTTTTCATTTTTAAATTTTTTTTGCTTTCTCTTCCCACTGTTTTTAGTCATTACATTTCACAGAAAGAATTGAGAACAAAAAGGAATACAATATTTTCATTTAAGATCATACAAACATTAAATGTTGTGTGGTTCTGCCCACACAGATAAGGAACATAATAAAGTCATACATAAGACCTGAATCAGCTGCTCTTTTAAAATTCCTATGTCCAGATAAGATGTTTGCCAATACTTTCTTATCAAGATGGTCACCCATAGTGACAAGGACAGACTGAATGGCCACAAGACTCCACCATGGATGAGCCTTTTTAGGAAAGCAACCACCACATTCAAATGCAAAGTGGCCACTGATATGCCACACATGATTTTGAACATTACTTTTCTGCTGCCATTTCACGGAAAGAATATTTAAGTGCAAAAAACTGTGGTATTTTGATAGTGATATTATTATTGTCAGTGCTATTGTTGCTTTAAGTTTGTATGCTGCTCTTTCTCTTTCACTTTTAAAAAATTTTTTAAGTTTTGGGGAGTTAATCAGCTGTAGGGAGCTTTTATGGCTGGACTTTTTATAGCAAATATCTGGACTTTTACGTTGCCAATATTCTCTCGAACTGGGCACTTCCCTTCCAAAAGTTGGGTAGGGTGTTCGAAGATTTAAGGGGGATCAATTTATTGGAGTAAGTGATCAGCCTCAACCAATTTCAAATTTAAAATCTAAATTTTAAACCCCCATCATGAATGTTAATGGTTTGGACATCCACGTGAGGTGAAATTCAACGGTGGCGGAGCTTTTTTTGCAGCTAGTGTCATTAATGCCGGATCCAAAGATAATGATATCGGTCGATCCCCCAGACATGTGTTGGAAGGAAATGACGGTTTTCATACACAGAAGGTAATTTGACATTGAAGTGACATGACGGGGCTAGCATGTGGAGAATGTGCGAGTTGAAATAAAATTTCTCGCTGGAGCTTGAATTTCCCATTCTTTCTCGCTGGTTGAAGCCAAAGTCTGTGTGGTGCAAGGTGAAAATGGAAGCAAATTTCACTCGCTCACACCAAAACAACAGCAATGCTTTGTGGGGAGTTTTTTCTCTGGACAAACCGATCTTTTGGCAAATTGTTGACTTGATTCTCAGGGAGGAGTTTATCTGAACTGAGCATCACTACCAAGCCAATGTGGATATCAAGTCTGTGTTTATGGCATGGGCGATGGAGCTCTGAACAAAGGACGAGGCGTTGAGGGTCATGAAAGCGTGCGTAAGTCCGGAATGGTGTTGTGGAATGGTCCCAATTTTAGCAATGCCTGAACCTGGTGTTGGTTTGCGAGCTCACCAAGGCGACTTGAGGATTGGCAACCAGCAACCCCCAATTTATCCCTTCCTGGTGTGGAGTGGCATTAGCAACAATGAGGAGAGGCATGCACAAGCAACCATAGGATGGGAATCCTTGAAGGATTTCCTGTGTGCGCGAGAGCTGGAACAAAGGAAGCTGTAGTTGGAATAGAAGACTACATAGAAAGGAAAAAGTAAAAAAGTTGTGTATGGACCCGAAGACTATTGGTTCAATGGACCAATGGGAAAAACAAAGGTGTAATTCAGTAAGGTACTATCTTTTTGTTTCCTTTACTCTTTGGGGTTGATACTATGTCTATGTATAGAAAGGTAGTTTGGGCATAGCCCGTTTTTAATTCTAATAAGTGTAGTGATGTTTGTTCAAATAGCGCCCAATTTAGGATTTTGTCTGAAACGACAGTGATAAAATTGTATGTGCTCATGTGAATGAGGGTATAGTCATTGCAATTTTTTGTATAGAATGTTTTAGCCGATAGTAGTTTACAGGAGGGTGACTATTGAGTCTGTGATGATAGCAAGTTTCACGGCAAGGCCTTTATTTTGTCAACTCCTTTTAATATTAATAATATAACAAATATTTTACAGATAAAAAGAAAATTACAAAACAAAAAATAAATTGAAAACAATTATAAAAGTTCTATATGGATTTTAAAATAAAATAATTTATAGCCAACATTGGCATATTGTGATGGTTAAGTTGTTGTGTTGTTGTTGTCACCATCAAGGTTCCATTCCCATTGGGAATGAGGTCCCTCACCAGTTCATAGGTCTGGGTCAAAGCATTTAGCCTTTACAAAAAATTTAATTTATAAAAGATTTTTATATAGCTTACATAAAACAAACCTAATTATTTATAATTAGAGTATTGAAAAAATAATTATGAAAAGCTACATGGAAATCTTTTAAAATAAAATCTCATTAAAAAAAATTATGTTTTGAACAGAGCTAAAACTCCCGCTGCAATGCCATACATCTTTATCGGCGTGAAAAACCTTTGTCTTGGCGAAAAATGCATTGAATAATCTATCAGAAATGTTAGCTTTCCAAAAAAAAAAAAATGTCTTTGTTGGCAACTTTTCAAACAATACAGGTGAGTTTTGGCAATTTTTCATCACAAATTGCAGCGAATTTCTAAGTTTCCGATTCAGGTGTGGATATGGATACAGATGAGTTTTGGCGATTTTTCATCACAAATTGCTGCGAATTTCTAAGTTGCTGATTCAGGTGTGGATATGGATGCAGGTGTGAGAATCAGGTGTGCGGATGCACGAAATTTTTTTGGGGGGTTTTCAATGTGTTTGGATGTGTGTGTGTATATATATATATATATGCAAAGAAATGCAAGAACTAAACAAAATTAAAACATTTGATAGTATGATACTTCATCATTGATCAAGATAAATATTAAATGCCAATTGATAGTTCACAAATATTCAAATAAGATTAGGGCCATTTTAGGGTTTAGATGCAAAAAAAAATTTAAAAAGGCAAATGGCACATGTTTTAAGTGTTTTTTTCTTGTTTTTAATGTCAGATTTGCCATTTTTCTGCTTGCTGGGCCCTGGATGCTCTCTGGAGGTGCGAGGAATCAAGGATGCCTCCGGATGCATCCAGGAAGCGCATCCAAGGGCAGTGGATGCCCTGTGGATGTGTTCCAACGCATCCACAGGGCATCCACTGCCCTTGGATGCGCTTGCCAGACGCATCTGGATCCGCATCCACCTCCACACGCATCCGCCTCCGCATCCAGCCTTCCAGGGAGCGCATTGACTACTAAGGCAAATTTTGATAAAAAGTCAGCCACGAGTTTTAGGGCAAGTCACTGGCCAGCAGATATGCCTCACAAGTGCTCGCGATTTCAGCGAGTCTGGGACAATTTTTTCATAGAATGTTTTGTGCCTACTTAAAATTAATTAAACAACTTCAGTGTATAAGCTTAAATATGTATATAGTTTTTGAATGGAAGTACCCAGAGCATACCCAGCCTCAAACAAAAATGTCGTACCACTGTACCTGGACTGGTAACTTACTGTAAAGGTTAAAAAAAAACTATTTTCAGGTCATTTACATGGACTACGCCAATTTGATGCACTAGAGACCCCTTGTCAATGCCCACAGGGGCCATGTATTTCCACTAACCTTGCACATTTTAAACAAGTATACAACTTACATCAAAAAAATTCCTTTGTGGCAGTCAAAAGGAGGTTCTCATATACCAAACTTCCATCAGGCTTGACTATGACTCAAAAAATGGCTTTAGCTCTTTATTTAAAAACTCAAATCTCTACTTACAGAAAATCCAGAATTTTAGATGTTAACTGTTAGGTTTCGGTACTTTGGCAGATTAGTTGGGTTAACAATAGCCCCTGTCTCAAAATATTAAAGTAATGCAACACTAGGCAATGAAACTTCTAAGGAAGTGTAAACTTGGGAAGGCGCTCCCAAAATGTTAAAGTAATGCAACGGTACTTTGGCAAATTACTTGGGTTAACAATAGCCTATGTCTCGTTAAAGTAATGCAGCCCTAGACAATGAACCTTCAAGTACCTTAGATTACTTTTTTATTCAAATTATCAAAATTTGAAGGACTTGCAAGTCTTATTTAACAATTGTAGAAAAATTCTAAGCCCACAAAGGTGAAAATTTGAAAACCAAATTTGGCATAAACTCAACATGCATTCTGCATTTAAACTAAAATGTGTGTGAACCCTCTAAATTTCATACTCTCATGTCTTTCAGTTTTCTTAGTTGGATGAGGAGCTCGAATTTGTTGGTTTAAATGAAATAAAAAAATAGAACAATTCCTTTCAATAGCTTGGATAAGCATTATTTTGAGCTAGCTTCTAATCTTAGTCGGTGGAGAATCCAACATTACAAATATCTTATGGGAAGTATAACAAAAAACAAACCTTTTTGCTGTAACTCAATAAATATAGCCAAAGCAAGAGAATGAAAATGCAGAGAAACACAAATGTAATGGCTGAAACACAATATCATCACATAGAAATGCACGTCAATAGTCGGAGGGGGATATATCAACCAGGCAGCCACTATCTTCAAGAGAGCTGAAGTCATTTAGATCAAACCGGGTACCTTTGTTGCAACAAACTCAGATAAAAAATTGGCATAAATAAGGTAGTAGAATAAGGAGCTCCAGAACCATAGCAATATAAGGGATACCTTTTTAATAATACTTGCATCTGAACAGACACGATAATCATCTTCTCCAAATGAAGGAGCACAATGCACTACCCCAGTACCACTGTCATCTGTCACATAGTTATCTGCAACAACTCTGAAGGCAACATCTGAAAGCTCCAAGAAGAAGTCAAACATTGGTTGGTACCTGAATAGCAAAGCAACTCTACTATATCATCCTTCAAGTAAACAAATGATTATACAACATTAACTATAAAGAATAAAAAAATAGGACCTAGCATATTGCAAAATCAAATACATCACATCAGTCAACAATAAACAACAAATTAGTAGCCATTGCTAAAGAAACACAGTAGACCCTAGAAAACAAAACTTTAATTCACAAGCACTATTATAAAGTGTACCAACTTTGTAACACAAGTAGAAAATTGCTTTTATTTCTTATTCAACTATATGGGTGATACTACCAAACTTTGCAATACTCAAGAAGAAAATTGCTTTTGTTTCTTATTCTTCAACAATTTGAAATGATACAGATAGTTGAAGAATAATAAATAAAAGCAATATTCTACTTCTGTACTGCAAAGTTTGGTACACCTTATAAGAACATAAATTATCCAACATAATTAAGGAATTGTGATTCCTACAGGTAAGCATATTTCAATTGCATATACATGGAGAAAAAAAACAGAAATGTTCTCAGCATATCCAGCATAATGTTGCTATATTTCACTCCTCTCCCACATGATACGATAAAAAGCACTTCAACACTTTATATAAAACTTAGCAACAGTGGGAATGAAATATTTAGAGGTACAACATGCAATTATTGCCACTGAGACTACAGTAATTGCATGTCGGCATAAAAACTCAAAAATCTACTTTTGACATGATAGATAACACCTCATAGAGAACAAAATGATCAGTATATTATCCTATTTTACAGATAAATAAGATGCTGAAAGCCTGAAACACATTACTGTCTATCTCAACAAAGTGACCATAAAGATTACAAGACACTCCACAGAAGCAAGCCTCAAATGTAAGCTATTCCACCTCAATTCTGTAAAATTTGTATAATGACTTATCAATCCTCTTATTTAATTGCTCATGTCTGCTATATATGCTTATTGTGTATTCTTCTACTCAGTATTGTATAGAGACCATGAGTAGATTTTCTCACCATGATGTCTGAGTTCAAATTTGGTCTATACTGATTGAAGAGCCCATGATCGATATGATATTTAATCAATAATACATCACTGAGATGTAATTGATCATTTCAAGATTTCTAATTAACAAATACATCAGACTTTATGAGCAGGTAAAGGCAAAAATCAGAACTACAGATGGGATGTCAGAATGTTTTGGCAGCGACATTGGGGTCAAACAGGGGTGTCCGCTCTCCCCAACTTTGTTTGGACTTTATATTGATAAGCTAGAAGATTGGTTAAACAGGACAAATGGAGAGGGAGTCCAGTTAGCTAACTATGTGATAAAACTACTTCTATATGCCAACAATCTCATTTTGATAGCCAAAACTGCCAATGGGCTGAGAGATCACCTTAAGGCATTGGAAACCTTTTGTCAGGAAGTGGGAATGCAGGTGAACACCAATAAAACCAAAGTGATGATCTTCTCTCTGAAAAGAAACAAGAAGGCTCCAAGCACGTTCCTTTTCGATGGTAGTCCCTTCGAGATTGTGAACGAGTACAAGTATCTAGAGATCGATTTCCAAAACAAACTCAGCTGGCAACATGCAGAGATAAGAGAATTCAAGGGGGCTGGAAAGCGCTGTACTCTCTACAAAATAAATGTAGGAATGCTGAACTGTGGGACTGGAAGACCAAGAAAGTGTTGTTTGGTTTGTTAGTTACACCGGTGATCCTTTATGGATGCGAAATTTGGGGCCGCAGCATGTCAGAAAAAAAATGGAGACAAGTTGAAAGGATTCAAAAGCATCTCATCACTAGCAGTCTCAAAATTAAAACAGCAGTGCCTTATGAGATCTTATTGGCAGAAACAGGTACCTTCCCTCTTGAAGTTTCGGCAATGATCCATCTATTGAGTTACCCAAAGAAGACTCAACACATGAAAAATCACCGCTGGCATAAGTTAGTCACAGAGGAATGCCTGGAGAGGAGAAAGAACAAGTTGAAAGGATTCAAAAGCATCTCATCACTAGCAGTCTCAAAATTAAAACAGCAGTGCCTTATGAGATCTTATTGGAAGAAACAGGTACCTTCCCTCTTGAAGTTTCGGCAATGATCCATCTATTGAGTTACCCAAAGAAGACTCAACACATGAAAAATCACCGCTGGCATAAGTTAGTCACAGAGGAATGCCTGGAGAGGAGAAAGAACACGTGGATGAAGCAAAACGACAAGTGGATGAAAAAAATGGGATGTTAACATTCAAGAGTGTCCCGTTAGCAACAAAGAAATAAAGAAGTATGTTAGGGAAAAATTTAGGAGTATCATATCGTCAAAAAAATGGACGGAAAAAAATTTACTGTCTCAAAGAATTTAACCCCACGGTTGATCATGAAGAAAAAGCATATATAGGAGCAAATATTAAATGGAAAGAAAAAATACTTATAGCCCAACTCAAAACTAGCTCTCACCATTTGAGGTGTGAAACAGGTAGATGGCTGATACCAAAAGAGGAGTGGGAAAACAGGACATGCCTATTCTGCAGTGAGGAGGTGGTTGAGACAGAATGTCATTTTATCTTGGAATGCCCAGCTTACGACGACATCAGGTCTGATTATATGGATATTTTAGGGACAGTCAGCTTAAACTACTTATTTGAAGAAAATCAGTTAAGCAAAACCGCAAACTTGATGATCAAAAGCCACCGCCGGAGAGCAGATTTAAATAAGGGGTTGCAGCTGGCTTAGGCTTTGTGGCACCCTGTCTGGGGGCATGTGCTTGTTTGTGAGTCCCATAGGCTGCTTTGGCCTCATGGACGTTATTAAAATCGTTCATTTCATCAAGGGCGTAGAATAGAATGGATGAATATGCCTTCAGTGTACATCACAAGGGAGTACTTTACAAGGATCATGTGTCCCTTACTCATTGTCCTAGTAAGAATATTCCCCTACATGCAAGTGGTTTATTCCCTCTATAGAATGGTCAATTAAGTTAACCATGGAGACAGAAATGCTGAATATGACATTTACAAGTTCGCCCATGACTAGATTAAGACCTTCAAAACCAGACAAATCGTCATGTCACACATCATTTTCTCGATATTTTAAGAGGCACAAAGCAATGCTGACAAAGCCAAAAAATAAAGATTTCGGTGTGTTTAGCCAACATATGATGTCATACCTTGTGTGTGTTGTCGTGCAATGAAAGAAGGGTATGTTGAATGATGTCGTACTACAACGAAAGAATGCTGGCATCATGCATGATGAACAACAATCTATCACCATATAGTAGAAAGGAGTGATGTTGTGTGATTCTACTAACCCACTATCGAATACCATGCCACACAACAACAGCAAATAGGTGCTCAAGACATACAATGGGGAGTTTTTGCTGCTATAAGACATTATACAAAGATAGCTATCGTATGACTTGTCATATGGTGGTGCAAACCCCACACTTCCCTCTCAAAATGTTCACATGATGTAGTACATCATGGTGGAAGTGTTGCCATATAATGTAAGTTGACTAAGATCGCCTTATGGTGTGAGAATTCTGTGGGACTAACATAGTCCATAAGTGACAAGGAACTAGCCATTGTACAGGATAATGAAGTTGCCCACGTGTGAAGCTCAAGGGGTTTTGTCATATGGTGTCACCATCCCATATGATGCCAGACGGAATGTCTCTTTGCCAAATGAGTGAATATGTTTCTGAATGGTTCAAGATGCTCACCAAATGATAACTTGAATGGATGCAAGAATGCTCTGATAGTGTCATCCAGTATGAGGAATGACTGGAGGCTTCGGATAACTTATCCTCTGGCCAAGTAAGTTTATTTAATGTCGACATACCAATTGATAATAAAGTTGCCATACTTTATGATTGGCTTTCTTTCTTTTTCTGTAATTTTTTTGTGAAGTTGATTCCCCTGAAAAGTATTTGAATGCTCCACGTTAAATATTTTGCTCTTTGTCTTCTCAAATGTATCGCCTGTAATTTTGCATGTTTTCATTGGTTGCTCTTCAGTGAGAGTTGTAGCTTCAAGATAATTACAAGTCCATAAAAATAATTCATCATCGTCCATTTTCATGTGATATATGCCATAGAGAAATTCTTCCATCCTCCAAACATGACTATAACTCAAAAAATCCTGTCATTTGGTTCCATTGGACCTTGATCTCCATCCATTCTTCTCCAAAGTCTAAATCTGATGAATCAAAGGAAGTTGATTCCTCACTGATTACTTGATTCTTCAGATCAATTATATATTTCTGACCCTTATTCTCAATCAAGATTCTATTATTTTTCCCGTTGTGATCAACTTTGGATGCTACCAACCATCCCCTATCCAACAATGCAACGTATGCTGTTTTCCTTAATTGGATGACTGCAAAGTTCATCAAAAATGCTTGGCTTCCAATAATTACCTTTTGTCCGGTTAAAACATCAACTACTTTAATACCTTGTTGATTTGCACTCACTAGTTGAAAAGTTGGGGGCCAAATAGTTGGCTTGCTGAAACTTCTCCAAGTGTCTTCCAGAAGTACATTCACACCAAACTCGCCATCAACAATTGTATTGGTAAGATTCCTTCCAAGGATCTCCATATTCACCACCATTGGTTTCTCTATCATATTTGTTGTAACATTTCATCAATCACTTGATCGTCTATAATGTCCCTTTCCTAACCACTTCAGTTTGGTGCACTATTAGCCTATTCCACAGGTTCTCATAGGCTAATAAGTTAGGGTTAGGGAACTCATGATAACAGTTTGATTAAGCAGTTTGCAGTGACAGATGTTCTAATCAGCTCTAGTGATTAAGACATGCATAGCGTCCTTTTCTAGAGTAGTTTTGGATGATTTTTCCAATACTTACTATTTTGAGTAAGTCAATTTTGGGCACTAATTAAGCCAGTTGTTAGTGTTACTATTTTTAGATATGTTGGCAGGTGCAGTTAATATCGATATCCAAATATTTGATATAGTCAGTGCTTTAACTTAAATAACAATAAATTATAAAGTCAAATTAAATATTGAACTTTATTTTTTATTTTAAATATTGACCATATGGTGTCCAAAAGTTAAATTTAAAAAGGGCTAAGAGTTAAACATTAAACAAATAAACTTTATGGGGTTGGGTGCCCACTTTGGGAGACTAAGGGATATAAATTATAATTATAAAGCATCCAAGGCTAGCCTTGAAAATTAGAGAGCCTATAAAAGCAAGTTTGGGAGCTCATTTCATTATGCTAGGAATTGATATTTTGAAGACTTTTTTTGCTAGTTGAACTTATTCATACTATGGCTTTGTGAGGACAAAAACCCTTACAAGGAGCATCATCCATGTTGGTGAGAGATCCAATTTGGAGAATTCACAATAGCTTGAACAAGAAGCAATTGACATCGTTAATGAAAGTAAATAGCAGCTATTTATGACTGCAAATGAATAATTTTGTTAGTTTAGATTTGTTCATATATCTGGTCTTAATATAGCAAATTTATAATTCACATTGATCATCATTTATTAGAGCAGATAAACATACTAGCTGATTTTTAAATGTTTCTTGTACTAACAAACCCAAACGTAAAATAAAAAAATTAGTAGAACCATTGAACCGGATCCCCAAACCCAAACTGGCAACTTAGCTGGGAAGGCACAAAGGGCTTGTAATCTGAAGGGGAAGGAAGTTACTTTGATAAAGAGAAGCAGAAGCGGCAAATCTGTAGAGAGGAGATGATTGTTGACTTCATGGTGTGTGAGAAAGAAATTAAAAATCTGAAACTGAGACATTAAGTGGTGAGGATTTGGGAGTCAACAAAAGACATGGATGGGGTACCCTGTGTAGGAATTTGTTTGTCAATGGCAAACTTATTCTTGGACCTAGGGCACACAGGACAAAGGAATTTTTTTGTGAGTGATACCCTCTTCCTTATATACCATAATTACACATCAAAATACCCTGTGACTGAGCTCCCTCATAATCCAATATTTGTTATAACCAAAAATCAAAATATTTGCATACAGTAATTAAACATTCATAAATATAACATATGATTTTTAACAACAAACATGAGTTCAGAACTTATGTTGAATGAAACTGAAATACAGTTTGACCTTAAGCACCAGCAATAAAAGATTGCCCAGAATTTATATTAGGCTCCAAGTACAATAAATTTATTAATACCCAATGTTGTGAGTCACTGGTATTAATCAATCAGCATTCAGGTATATCAGGAGTATGCAGTGCATAGACTCCGTCAAAAATCCACCCTTTTGGAAGAACCGGGATTTCATCCAGCTTCTATCAATTCCTGAAGGTTTTCATCTTCAGAAAGCATAAAACATTTATCAAATACAAAGCATGACAACTTCCTCTGACCAACCTCCTTATAAAGGACTCCAAGAAGCATCTAGAACATTAGGTGGACTTGACCAAATTCATTATATTTGGAGAATTTTATTTAACAAGGTGACATTTTATAGTATTTTATTATTATTTAATTAATATTAAGTCATCATTTAAATATTAAGTCATCATTTAAATATTTCATTTATTGAAAACTTAATAAAAATCAATTTAATTAATGTTACCTTCGAAAATTGGGGACATTACAATTCTCCCGGCCAAAACATTGCTTGTCCTCAAGCAATTCTTCTAAGCCACCGGGATCCCAAACCAGCCATATGAAAAGCACTATATCACATTGCTGCAATCAACATTATTGAAATTTGCAACTCTATCATGCAAAAGTATTCCTATAATTATGTTTATCAACTCTCCTTCCAACAATGTCTCATCATAATCCCACCACTCCATAGTCATGTTGTAGGCTCACATTTGATTAACATATTGTATACTAGTGAGTGTTTGTATACCCATCTGTTCTACATACTCCAATCTGCCCATCATGGATGCATAATAGGTTGTAAGCTCACGATAAAATATCATACCTGAGAAATCACTTGCATCCACATTCTCTTTACACCTTGGGGAATCAACTGGTAAGGTTGTTTCTTCATTCACCTCATGATGCATTGTTGTGATCATCCTTGCTGCTGATGCTTGTGGTGTTTCATTCACCTAGGCCTTGAGTATTATATTTTTCTCTTCTACCATGAACTCCAACACCATCTACGGAAAGTCCTAAATGTACCACCCAAGTGAATGCAATCATTGAATTCCTAATATGACATTGGAATCAACAATCCCTATCATATAGAAATCATCGATAATGGTGTAGTCATCCAACCCTATTTTCATTTGTAGTACTCTAGATGCCTAACACCTTAGAAGCCCCTGAAAGTAAAGTTGTGGCACCATGTACTAAGGCTCTGGTATCTTTCTCTTCATTGTCACTTCCTAAAGTATCATCAACAACATCGTCAACATCAAAAGTAACTTTAATATAATGCAGTTGACCCTTACCACGACATCTATGACCAAGCACCCATGGCTCCTTACAAGTGAAGCACAACTTCTTCCTACACAGCTCATCCCGGATCACAAAATCCAACTTCTTATTATCTTCCTTACTTGGCTTAGGTGGGACTTTGGGCTCCTCATTAACTTCTACTTGTCCTTGTGATTAAACTTGTTCTTAATCATTGAGTCCTCTAAATCAAAGGCTTTTGTTATGGCATGTTGTAAGGAATCTAGATTAAATGACCTTACAAATGCCTTGAGAGATTCAGCTAAGCCTTGAACAAATAGGACGATGAGTCTTCTATCAGTACATCTGAAACCATTATTGCTAGCCTTCGAAATTCTTCTACATAATCCTTCACCTTGCCCTCTTGTATCAATCGTGCTAGGTCTTTGAAGTGAATTTTTAGATCTGTTCTATCAAACCTCTCAATCAACATTTGATTGAATTCTTCTATGGTGAAAATACAGTCATGCCCCTTGGTCACCATTCTATAATACCACCATTCGTGAGCTACTCCCTCCAAATGCAAGGTAGCAAACTTAATAGCCTCCTCTTCGCGCAGGGGATTCGAAGAGAAATATGTATCTAGTTTTTGCAGCCATGACCTTGCTAGTACCACTTGACCCATCAAAATTTGGGAGTGTGATCTTTCCCAAACAATGTTGAATATCCTTCCTCTTATACCCTTTCCTCCTATGCCCTCCTTCAGCTTTTAGTCTACAATATTCAATGAAAGTCGTGGCATTCTTAACTACTTCACTCAAAGTGTGGTATTTAGCGTGAAGGTGATCCATCTCACTCATTTGATCAAGTTGGCTTCCTACAAAATCTTCATCTATCTTAAATTTCACCCTAAATTATTTGACTGAAACTCTTCCTCCTCCTGCAACCAACAATCCTTCATTGGAATTGCTCCCTTCACTCCTCTCACTCATGGGCTTATAACCATTTTGTTTATGGATGAACCCTCTCAACAACTAAGCCATTTTTCTTAATGTTTCAAACATGTTAACATGCAGCTCTTCAGATCTCTTGAAGAATGCGTTAGCAAAATCCTCATCTCCATCTCCCATGTTGCTTCCTTTCTTCTTTTCATGCTACAGATACCTCTGAGTTCTTTCACTCATCAAATGACCCCCAGGCTAGCAAGCTTGTAAGCTCTGATACCACTGAAAGATACCCTCTTCCTTATATGCCAAAATTACACATAAAAATACCCTGACTCAACTCCCTCATAATCCAATACTATAGTTGCATGTTCTAACCAAAAATCAAAATATTTGCATGCAATAATCAAACATTCATAAATATAACATATGACCCTTAATAGCAAACATGAGTTCAGAACTTATATTGCATTTAACCACAATACAGTCTGAACTTGAGCACCCAATAAAAGATTGCCAAGAATTTATATTAGGCTCTAGGCACAATTGATTTATTAATACCCAGCGTCGTGAGTTGCTAGTATTAATTAATCAGCATTTAGGTATAACAGGAGTATGCAATGTTAATCACAAGCCCTTCTAAGAATAGACTTTTGATCTTGTAAGTAGGAGTCGCCTTGCATCAATGCCAAATATACAAGGCACCATGAAATCCAGGTGACCTACACAATACGTTCACTATCCTACAGCCTTCTTGTGCTATGAATTGGGCATCACTGTCAAATTGCAGACACAACCACACTAAAATTGGAATAGTTTGTGCCTAGGTATATAAATGCCACTCTAAACTCTTGCCCTTTCACACAAATATCCCTAATCGTTGGCTTCCTACGCAAGCAGAATGAGTGACGCCCCTTTGTCTTGCACTGGAAATAATGAAACTGTTCCAGTTGTGACAATTTCAATCTCCTGAGTCCACTTACGCCCAGCTGAATTCAACAACCAACACAAACAAGAGCATCAAGCCAAACACAAATTGTTGAATTTATCCCATTGAAGACTTTGGCATAAATAATGTATTGCACCACATTAATCTTTGAAATATCAAGCTTACTATAGAGGCACTAGTATTAGTCTGCTCCTCTAATCGTCCAACAAATATTAATTCTCATGCCAATACTTTAGAAGACCAAAATATTAGTCGGCCCCACCCACAAAATATTTTAGTGTCGGTATTAACCTTAGCCTTCAATACACACAGCAGCATCAAAAGAAATAGCCGGGGTAATATTATTAAATCTGCTACTTAATAAAATTAAGCAAACTCTCCTTGTGTTTTGGCATATAACAAATGATATCCAATTGAGCTCACATTAAATATATTATAATACCAAGAATAAAATAATCCTTATTTTCCCCAATTCAGGTATAAAATACCTTATTCAGCAAATATCTTTATTTTCTGCAAATTTGTCTCCAGTGCAGACTTCACCAATTTGGTGAAGATGTACACTTCATCACAAATCCACCCTTTTGGAAGAACCAGGTTTTCTTCCAGCCATTTTGTCCATTCCTAAAGGTTTTCATCTCTACAAAGCATAAAACATTTATCAAATCCAAAGCATGCTGACTTCCTCTATCTAACCTCATTTTAAAGGACTCTACGAACATCTTGAACATTTCGCCAACCTGGCCAACTTAATTATATTTGGAGAACTTTATTTTATAAGGTGACATTTTATAATATTATTATTTTATTAATTATTTACTTAAATAAATTTATATTTAAGTTCTCATTTAAATATTTCATTTATTTTTTACCACTTAATAAAAATCAATTTAATTAATGTCACCTTAGACAATTGGGGAAATTACATTTTGACCCTGCCCAAACACTTATTTGTGCGTTGTTGCTTTCAAATGTTGTCATGCTGTATTTGATTCACGACAACATTGAAGATGTGTTTCATCAATCAAAGGTGTTAATGATTGTAGCTTCGATCGGATGATTCCAATCGATGAAATCAAATGTTTGAGTGGCCTATCGGCCTAAAACATTTGACATCTATCCTCCTCTATTATCATGAAGCATTATTAATATTGATGACAATTATTGAGATGACATATATATTATATATACATAAAATCTATATATATATATATATATATATATATATATAAATAATAAATAATAAATAATATATATATATATATATATTTATATATATTTATATATATATATATATATATATATATATATATAATGATGATGATAATACACTAAACAAGATTTCATGTGTGACATCGACTATAATGTCGATTATGAGAATCAACTTAATAATCAAAGAAACCAACAATAAACGGAAATGCGAGAATCAATAAAGGCATAGTCGGTATCGACTGTGATGATCACAGTCAACATGGATTGTGGTTATCACAATCGATAACCACTATCGGCCAATACACATCATTGGTATCAATATATATTATGAGCATCGATATTGGCCAAGTCACAAGGTTCGAGTTCGCCAACTATAAAATTCGGAAGAAGTTCAGCAAGGGCAAAAAATTCAAGAAAAAAATCACTTTATATAAAAAAATTTTAAATATAAGTATATCTAGTAAATTTTTTTAATTTTTTTTTACTCTTAAAAAATTAGAAATAATACTAGTTTTCATTTAAAAACATTAAACTTTAAATACAAAATAAAATCACTAAACTATATATTTTAAAACATAAAATAGAAATATATTAATTTTTTATTTAACTTTACAAAACAAAATAATAAATGATAAAAATAAAAAGATTAAAATTTATTGTATTTCACATATTAACATAATAATAAATAAACTAATAATAAATAATTTATATACCAAATATTAATGTTTTAATAAAAAATTAATATACATAAAACTTATAAATAATAAATAAACTTAAATCTTTTTAATATTGAGAAGTAAATAAAAATAACATAATTATAAATGTAATCTTAAAACATTAAAAAATAAAAATGAAACCTAAAAAACAAAATGAAATATTAAATTGAAAACTTTCTACAACCTCCCTCCATTCCATTCTTTGCGTGGCCACGAGAGAGCTCAGCAAGGCGACAGGAGATATTGTTGTCACGGTCACATTTGGTCACAAGCAAAAGGAGAGCTTTTGATGCACTGAAAGCCCTTGTCAAAGTCAACAAACCATGCTCGCAATGAAAAAATCATTGTCACAACACTAGAAGAGAAACCCTGAGCAAATAACTGTGCAAAACAAACTCGTAATAGACGCCTTCAAAAGACTACTATTTCATTGAACCGAGGGTATTATTTACACAAAAAACTAGCAGAAAACCCTAAAAAAATGCTTAATAAAGTATGTTTTAAGAAAAACATAAGTGATTTTTTTGTCATACAATTTTTTGCCGAATTTATACGATTTTTTAAAAAAAATTATAGGTTCACTGAATTTCGAACCTAAAGCCGAAAATTCGGCGAACCTTGTGACATAGGATATTGGTATCGACTGTGATGATCACAGTCGGTACCCCATTTAGACTGCCGCTGTCATATATCATATGTGAGTCGATTATTACATCAACTATCTTGCATCATCATTATTAAGTTGTAAATCGATCATTATCGATCACTTCAATGGTATATATTATCGGTAATAAATAAATGATTAAAATAATTATCAAGAGACATGTCTCACGTAGAGACATGTCTCTACATGAACAAAGTAGAGGCATGAACCTACGGGAGACATGTCCAATTATATCATATATATACGCATTGAAAGAGTAACTTGGAAAATACAGAAATCTACAAGTATTATTACAAGTTACAATGCTTCTCTAGCAATGCCACAGAAAGAGAAATGGAGGCGGAGGCAAACTACACAAACCCCATGCACATCGTCATCACCCCTTTACATTTTGCACATGACGAACCATTACCAGGTGCAGTCACCACCTAAACAATATCACTAGGATTCAAGAAGGCCGGAATATCTTCTGTAGGCAATTTGACCTTCACTCCTTTTGCAATATCACACACTGCACGTCTGCAAACATTGATGCTGCTGCTTGGTTGCATGTCAATGGTCTAGAAGACTGATGTGGTAAACCTTTTGTTAAGAAGTGATCAGATTTGGAATAGAGGAAATTTTAATTTTTTCTATCTTATTTCCTTGATGTATCTATAGTGAAACTATAATGTACTAATGTTAGAATAATATTCTAACTTCTATGAGATTGCCTATATGATGATAATGTAGATCTAAGATTAAACTATGAACTTCAAATACAATAATGATATACCTCTTTACTTGAAAATACCTGATATGGATCTCTATTATAACTTGTAATAGTACTTGTAGATTTCTATATTTTCCAAGTTACTCTTTCAATATGTATATATATGATATAATGGGACATGTCTCCCGTAGGTACTAAATAGTAACGAATCAGAATCATCTATATATAATGTGTATATCTATCTTTGAAAGATCTAATATTTACATCTGTAATATATATACTATTAGTAATATATATATGTATATGTATGTATGTATGTATATATATATATATATATATATATATTCTAATTTTATTATTAACATACATATATATAATCACAATTTCTTATATATACTTTATATATAACATAACTTTATCTGATTTTACTGTGATTAATATATATATTTGATTATACTGTTATTATATATATATATATATATATATATATATATATATATATATATGATTATACTGTTATTTATATAAATATAAATATATATATATATATATATATATATATGATTATACTGTTATTTATATAAATATAAATATATATATATATATATATATGATTATACTGTTATTAATATATATACACTGTTATATATATATTGTTAAATTTTAAGTAATCAGATCTGAAGCGAAAGCAGAACAGTAATTTAAACAAATCAAATTGAAAGACACAAGAGACTCAACACAATTTACCCTGGGAAACCTCTAGGAGGAAAAACCCAGCATTCAGATCCAATTAATTATTGCTTCTCAAATTGCGATTACAATTGACTCACAGTAATATCCCAGTGGATTTGCTGAGGATCCCCAATCCACAAAGCAAATCAAATGTAGAAGACTGATTCAATATGATAGTGCAGGTTTCATCTACTCAATCAGATCTCTGCCTTGTGTATGGATGCCCAGATGTATGTATTGATACACTGTCTATGCGGCCTGATGTATGCTTGATGATGAAACTTTTATGAGGTTCATTGCTTGCTAGATTGCACATGCCAAAATTGTTTCACCATGAATACGTTGTTTATACGAACCGGTAGCCAAAGACTTAGATCATGCCACCATGCATTCACTGTTGCTAGGAGATTGCAGTAGTCAATGTATATTTGCTGTTTTAGCAGATCAGGAGCAGATCGAATTGATAGCAGGAGTTCGCTATGGACCAAAGATATTTCGCAAGTTTGTATTATCTGTTGTGTGTTTTCCAATATCCGAAGTCCTCATTTATATGAGGTAGTAATAATTGCAAGGCAAGGTCTATTACGATAATGGATAGTTTCTAATTTTATCTCTCTTTCGTCTATTTCTAATGGTCACTCTTTTTGTAATGTTTTCATAAAAACTCTTTTTGTTCGTTATGGAAATTTTCTCTTTCACTCTACAAGAATGTTTCTATTTCCTCTCTTGTTCGTTATAGAAACATTCTCTTGTATCTTGTATATATAGATCATTCATGATCATTGTTTGATAACACATTCATTATTTTACCACAATATGGTATCAAAGCAAATTCCTGGCCTCTTCAAAAAAAATTAATTTCTTTTTTGAAATTATTAGTTCAATATTTTTGAAGCTTTTTTGCCCCGAGTTTTTTCCTCACCCACCCGTCTAGGGTTTCTGCATTTTTTACTAAGGTTTTGACCCTTCAATTCAAGTCGGAATTTTTTTTTATTGCAAATTCCTTGTGGGTTTTTCGAGAGCTCAATTGGGTTGTCATCCATTTTTTCTTGGTGTCTCGATGTTCGTGCCTCAATTTTCAAACCAACGGATCCAAAATCTGCTAGCATATTCCTGGTGGGTTTTTGCGGATCTCAACTGGGTCAGTTTCATTTTTTTATAGGTGCATCATTTTATGTGCCTCGATTTTCAAGCCAACGGATTCAAAATCTAACAACAGATTCTATCTAGGTTTTTTGAGTTCTTCACTGGGTGTCTTTAAATTTTCTGGATCTTTCGTTAATCTACCTTAAAGTTCATGCCCTTTTCTGATTTTTCACGTTTTTTCTTTGAAAAATGTGTTATGGCATCTCTCACCAGTCTTATGTTGGACAGCAGTCAGCGTTTCAACAGAAAGAACTACAACACCTGGAAGCAACACATGTTGACGATTATCGAGTACCGTCACCTTGAGGCGCTTGTTCAAGGTATCGAGACTCATCCTACCACAGTCGATGCGACTCAAGACAAGTTTGATGAACATAATCGTGAAGCGGTTATGCTCATTAAGCTTTCAGTTACTGATGATTAGCTGGCTCAAATCCCATCTGGCAAGACAGCTGCAGAGATCTGGACAGTATTAAAGGATCTCCATGAGACATTAGATAAAAGAAGAGTCTTCTTTCTGAAGATCTCTCTTATCAACCCAAGGCTGCCCTTTACGCTTTCTGAGGACATGCAAATTTCTGTTTTTTTAAGATAGATTGACCATTAAGGGAGGGTATTACGATAATAGATAGTTTCTAATTTATCTCTCTTTCGTCTATTTCTAATGGTCACTCTTTTTACAATGTTTCCATAAACTCCTTCTGTTCGTTATTTCCATAACTTTCTCTTTCACTCTACACGAATGTTTCTATTTCCTCTCTCCTATCGTTATAGAAACATTCTTTTGTATCTTGTATATATAGATCATTCATGATCATTGTTTAATAGCACATTCATTATTTTACCACAATAAGGTTGGCCTCTAATTAATAAATTTGGCGCCATAATTAATAAATTAGTTTACCTTGAATTAATAAATTCGGCGCCATAATTATTTTGAAATAACCAAAACATGGTGCCATAAATTGGGCCCATTTAAATTTCCAATGTTTTGGTCTTTATTTAATTTAAATAATTAATTTATCTTTTAATTCACTTAATTAAAAGGTCATGTGACTAGAATCCGATCTAGCTATGTATAGAAATTAACATATATAACTTCAAAGTGATCTCAGGCCACTTGTAAATATATTACTGACATTGTTTTTACATACCATAATTCTTATTTACATCAATCTGCTGATGCTGTCACTGTCAGCACTGATTGTAATATTTTTTAATATCTTCTTTTCCTTGATCCGTCTATCCAATATATTTCCTAAACTCCAAAACCTTCAATGGTCCCTAGAGGGAATGAATTATCTCCCTTGTATATCTCCATCCATTATGAGGTGGCGTCTTTTTGGAAGTAGTCACTTCTCCATGACGGGACACCTGCTTCAATCGCTACCCTCTCAAACCATAATCTTTATTAGTTATGCTTACCTTCACGCGGTTGTGTTAGGATGTTAATACTAATGACCGCTGTTAAGTATCTTAATAATCACTGCTGTTAACATCAACAAGCATAACACTATTTAATAATAATCCAGATCGCTGTTTAAGAATAGGCATTTCCCTGCAATTCGCTCCTTCCTAAAATTGATAGTCTTGCTGTCATTTATTAACAAACACTGAGCTTATCGTTTGGTTTAGAACGGAGAATAGTTAATGAGAGCCAATTATCATTGGCTTTGTTGATTGCCATCCACGTAATCCTTCTCATGTCTGCCAGCATGGAGAAATCTAGACTCTGGTGCCATTCGACTATGATGGTCGGTATTAATTTGGTCAATATAATATTATTAAAAAACAAAAACATTATATTATTGTTAATTTGTAATTCTCGTTAATTTGATTAATAAGAGTATTATTAATTTGGTTAATATAAAATTATTAAGAATAATATTTGATATTATTAATTTGGTTAATATAATAAAGAATAATATTTGATATTATTAATTTGATTATTATGAATAATATAATAATTTTAATCAAATATTATTGATTTGAGTGATGTTATTAATATTGATTTAATTAATATTATTGGTTGATTAGTGTTATTGGTAAGTATGACATCATGAATTATTGATTATCGTTATTAAATAAGCAGTATTTGAACAATATATATATGCATTTAAAAGTATACTCGTCTTATCTATACATCACTTAAGGCTCATGACAGAAATCCCTTTAGATCAGCATCGAATTTGGGGTAAGCTCCACAGCCTTCAAAATGAGTTGGATCAACAAACTGAAAGAGGCTAACCAATTTCAATCTTTTAGAAATGCCAAATTACTAGTGTTACATGGGGACCCGTCCGAGCCCCTGGACCCCCATGTTACCGGGACAGGGACATCCCCGGAACAAGGGGATGGGAACAAGGTATTGTTGTGTTTTTTGTCAATTGATCTGATTCTGTTTGAGCCGAGCCCATGCTCTTACACCTGGCGTTGTGTAACAGTGCCTGTTCACTATGCGTAGTATCTTAAGGCTTAGCTCCAACTGTGACAGGTGTCCATAGTTTGTGTGCCTATGGATGTTTCTTTCCAGTTGTCATGTGTATGGCAGAGCCGTTTTAAACATTATATGCTGTGTGCTACAGCAGCATCTATATGCAGCAGTGCGTATGAGACAAACTGAAGTCTTATGTTTGCCGTGTGTGGAAAAGGAGTGCTGCCGTTTTTATCTGGCAGAGAATGTTCACAGTCTAATTATTGGGAGACTGTCAAAGCGTCAACACAGGGACTGCAGTCTCGAGGCGTTAGGAGTTCTGTTTGATGCATCATTTTTTCTTGTATTAAAAAACAGTGAATGAAGTTATGAAGTGTATCGTAAAATAATGGCAATTTTTTTTTTTTGAATACGAACAACTTCAGTAAGAAGCGCGGATTGCAGAGAAAAATAACGTATACACTGTCAAATAAAAAGATACGATATTCAGGCATGGTGAAGTGAACATTTCAAAATACGGGAGCAGGTGTCGTAAGAAAATGAGGACCACAGTCTTCAAATGTTTATGCAGAGCTGTAACGGTAATCTACAGATTTGGTCGAGCATCATCTTTGACATAGGAACTTAGTTTTTTGTTTTGCAGGGTGGGTGTTTTACAGGTATGCAGAAATATATTGACGAAGATAATACAAGGTAGAAATGGAAGATAACATTGTGTAAATCTGTTCCTTTGAAATTATATACAGACAGGCACGAGCAAAAACGAGACCGGGATGTGTGCCTAAGAGAGACAGGCAGGTCTTCAACCTCAGATGAGATAACTGTGCGAGAGCAGTAAAAAGGAGACACGCAACACGTTCAAAAACGTCGATTGTTGATTATTTTGGATATACACAAAACGTTCTGCACAGCGTGTGGAGTTGTGGTGTTGAAAGTGTGAAAAACAGAGGTGGATGCGGGGTGTGCATACAGAGAGAAAGAAACACAGTTCCAGCGTTAAAAAAATACGGCAAATAATATATGTGTTTTCAGGAGTAACAGCAGGTGTTCTTGTTCTTGATGCTTGACTGGTGCAAACAAGTAAAGTGCCAAAAGACTGCAGGTCTTATTTTTGTAAGTCGCATCTATGAGAAAACAGTGTGTGAACTGGTGTAAAAAGTATATCGTTCTCTGATTTAGCAGTGCGGGTGTGAGTTTATTTTTATGTCTCAAAGCATACAGCAAAGGCAGTGTGGTAAAGTTTAGGAAGGAGAAGCATCGAGGAAGTGTAAGTGTTTCTAGAACAGAGATAGTGTAAAAATATTCTGCAGTGTTTGATTAAAAGGGTGATTTGAGAGACAGTGGTGCTTCGAAGCGGAGCAGAGAAGATTGTAACTGAGATCAATTAAGAAATCTGAAGGAGTGCGTCTTTATCAGTGGAAGTTCTTGTGGGTATAAGAGCTGAAGGAAATTTCGAACTGCAGCATTTCAGAGAGATTGAAATTAATCAGATTTGAATTCATTTACAGTTCAAGAGTCTTCATGCTGTTGCGAAGACATTGTAAAAATCTTTGGTCTAATTTGTAATCCTCTAAAGTGAAGGTTGTAGCCTTCAAGGTCGGGTTGTAGCCTGATTAGCCAAGTGATTATCAGTATTCTATTGATATTCAATGTTCAAGTATCTATATTTAGTATTTGCAATTTTGCTATTTTACTTCTTATACATCTTTCCATAACTAGCATTTCAGGTACTATATGTTTAGTATATAGTATATACAGCACCCCTGCCCTACCACCCCCTCACCGCCATCCCCAAACTTAGGCCCTTTGTCCCCCCGCCCCTGTCCCCGACAGGCGGTGGAACACTGATAATTACTGGAATAGTTTAATTTTATACATCTTATTGGTTACAACATTTGTGACAAGTTATCTCAGTAGATCTCTCAAAGGCCAATATGAACACACAGATTAATTATTTAGGTTTCTGACACTAATAAAAGTCATGTTCATGGAAGGGTGCCAACAATGAGCTTACATACTAAATTAACACTTTGCTTGACAGCAGCCAGACCTTGTGCAAAACGTTTATAAATTCAAAAAAAACCTTTTCCATTTCTCAAGCTGTTGAGTTTGTGTAACTCACTTAACAAGACAATTCATTGTTTTCATTATATAACTATTTTTAATATCAAGAAAGATAAAAACTTCTACAAATAATAAAATATTGAGGTACTTGTACGACTCACCTTTTACCAACCAGAACAGAGCCCTTAAATGTCTCCAGCAATTCATATGAATTAGTATCCAATGCAAGTACTCGTGTTTTTTCCTCCTGATGACCTTTTGGCTTGCCTTCTGCTTTTGATCCTGAATCTTTTGATTTTGAAACAGGGCCATTAGAAACATCTGCTTTTACCTTCTTTACCGGCAGCTGAGATAAGCGAGACACCGCAAGAATGTAAACTGCCCCTGTTGTCTTGCTTCTGACCTGCCCATTGCTTTCAACATTAGAAATATCTAATACGCCCCAGTTTAATCTAATACACAAAAGCCTGAGAACAAAATTAATTGTATGCTTGCTGATTTTTTATATTTATCATCACTACCTTATGTTGAGTTATTATTACCATTTGCTAATTGCTTTTTGCTTTATAACATTTATTGATATCATTAAAAATAATAAAATTCACCTTCTAACATTCACTTTATGAAAGAAAATAGCTTCACACTAAACAATAAGGCTTGTCCAGGTAAATAGCCAAATCTGAAGAAAAAAATACTAACAAAACTATCACAGGAGAAGCAATGCTGTCAGAATCTTAAATGCAGTAGACAGAAATAATGGCACACTATTGTATAAAAAAATATTTTACCCTGGGAAAACATTTCGAGAAAAAGCCCAGCAAAAACAGCACTCACTTACTATAATAATTCATTGTTCACTTACAATAAGATAGTTTGCAATTGTCCTTAACCCTAATCCATGTTCAAATATTTATAGGTACAAAAATAGAGGAAACAGCTAAGGGTTATTAGGCAAGTTTTGTGAGGAAGGCGAGCTGGTAGAGAATTGTATTATTGCTGCAAAAAGTCCTATATTGTGCTTGGAGGCTCCATTGGAGAAATTGAGTTGTAAATCTTGCTCAAGTGGCAAAATCTCGCTCTTTTGGATTTCCCCCACATTAGGTTTATAAGGGAAAACTCTTATGTTATCCCTGCATGTGTTGTTTCAGTTCTTTACTTGCTAAAATTCTATTTTATGCATCTACTCATGAATTTCTCTTACTAGCAACATCATACTTCTAGAGATAAATTTGATTTTCTTGCATAGATTTTAGAGGAAA
Source organism: Chamaecyparis obtusa (assembly GCA_027943335.1). Lineage (NCBI taxonomy): Eukaryota > Viridiplantae > Streptophyta > Pinopsida > Cupressales > Cupressaceae > Chamaecyparis > Chamaecyparis obtusa. Next base: position 2,804,552 of record BSBK01001966.1, read on the forward strand.
GTAAGTATAACTTTTAATGTCAAATTTCACTACATTTAAGATTTGTGTTGGCAAGTTAGGAATGGAATGGATGTCATAATTAAGGATTACTATACCGTGCCAATTTTCAGCTACGTCTATTGTCTCTTATAATACAATAAGTGCCTCCTCTAACTTTAGCAATTCATTCAAATGGTTGTTATCTTTCTTTTGATAAGTTGAAAGTTCAATCAAGCTCTTAAAATTTAGCCCAAAATTTTGGAAATTTTATGACTTAGAAAAAAATGTGCACAAAAAAAACAACCAGAAACAAGATCAGCTATGCAACAAGTTATTCTATAGTGCTTCTCGAGGAATGAAAAAGCTTTTTCCAATTTTGAGGATGGCTATAAAAGTACTATATAGAAATTAATTAATTTTAAAATATTAATAAATTTAAAATAACAAAAACAACATGAACAATCCAAAAAAGTTTAATTTCAAATGTTAAAGAGTTCATACAATAACAACCTGTCAATTCCATAATCCATTTGATACAATGATATTATGATAGTGATCATAGAAGCAAATATCTTTTCTCAAAAATATACCCACAAACCAAAAGACAAAAATGTTTTCAATTTCTAAAGATATTAATAGGAACCCAAAAAACATATTAAAACTTTTTTTAAACTCAAAAAAGAAAGATAGTTGATGTTATTCATATTTAAAGCCATCCTAACTGCATAGATATTAGAGACTGAGAGACTAAAAGTTAACGAAAGCATACATTGAAATATGGTTTGTTTGATGCCATGTCCCTTTCTTAAAATAGGATTAAATAATAAAAAATAATAATTAAATAAAAAATATAAAAGAATAAAATTTTAAAATAAATAAAAATTTAGTAAGGTTAAACAAATGGTCAAAAGGCATGAATTGAAAAGTTGCGTCTCCCTCAAAGATGAGGTATAAAAGATAGTGGAGAGAGCTTCACTTGAGGGGGAAATGGAGGAAAGAAGAAGAGGGAGCATGAGCATTAAGGAAGGATTAAGGGAAGAAGGAAGGAAAGGGCAGAAATTAAGGAATTGACTCTTTTAAAAGATTATGGGTTGTGACTCTTTCAAAAGGTGGTGATTGTGAAAGGGTGTGACAATTGAAAAAGGTGGACATGGTGAAGAGGTGTGACCATTCCTCACAAAATATATAAAGGGAAAGAAGGATCAAATGGAATGGAGGAAAGGGAGTAGAGGAGATATAGAGCAGATATAGAGCACAAGTATAAGGAGGGATCTGAAATAAGGATTGAGAATGAAAGAAGAAAATAAGATATGTAGATCTAGAAGAAGAGGATATGTAGATCTTAAATGGGATGTGTGCAGATTTGAAAAGCAGTAAAGGTAGATTTGAGAAGTAAGAGATATGTGAAGATTAAATAAGGAGTGAACGGGGCAGCAGTTGTTGTCAAACAGATGTATCTTTTCATAACCAAAGGGTGTGATCCTTTCATAAGAGCATTAACAAATGAAGGGCGTGACTCCTTACACTCAAAGGAGATATTAAAGAGGACAAGGTTCCATTTGAAGAAGACATCAAAAGGGGAGATCAATTGGGAGAATAATATATTATTCTCTAAGGCAACATTGAAAAGTGGTGACTCAAATCTTATGAAAGATAGTGACCCATTCACTTGTAAAATATAAAGGGGAGATCATTCCAAGCAAACATCAATACATCATCACTGATCAATGCATTGTGCAATCAAGCAATCTATGAATCAGCAAAGCTTGAATCAAACACTCTATCAATTAGCAAAGATAAATTTAACAAAGTGAATAAACAAGCAATCAAATCATCATCAATCAATTCACATCTTGGAATCAGAAATCAATCATCAAATGTCTATCAAATTAATCAATTCATCATTCAAACATCAATCATTTAAAATCATCAGATGCCTATCAAATCAATCAATTCGTCATTCAAACATCAATCATTTAAGTTTCACCCTACCAAACCCACATTCATTCATTCAATCATCGAAAGGAGAGGACAAGTCATAAAAGATGAGAGCAGATTATAGATTCAGACCTGTGATCTGGGTAATGAATATTGTGTGGCACATATATACATTAAAAATCTATTTGTGACTGCCTTTATTTTATTATATATACAGTTCAGAATGTAGATATTATGTGATTGTTCAGATATAGATACATAGACAGACATGCGTACAGATAACTTGCATAACTCTGATATAATATATTGCATTAACAATTCAGAAATATTTTATCATAAGATTTGTTATATGAAATACTATATGTACTTTCTGACTGCTGTAATAAGTCATGGTAGAGAAAATGAGGGGATCACAGACTGGGGGAAACGGTGATGAGATCACCTTATAAGCACGCCATCTCATGGTGTGTGACTAAGTAGTCCTATGGGACCAAAGGGGGACAAGGGACTGCTTTTGGGCTTGGGAATGAGGGACCATCTGGGCACTCTGTTGTGAATGCCCCTCATTATCTCTATCATGGTGAGTAAATGCATAGAGTGTTACATGTTTTTGTCATTGATAGTTTTGCTAGTTGTGGTTGGAAGCCATCTTGGTTGATGACGATCAGTCCAGTTGTTGCCAAGTGTTGGCATGTGCGGAATCTCCTTGTATGCTGATCATTTTTGTCCTTATTCCTATATCGGTTGAGAAATTGCTGGGAATGTTGCTACGTAAGGTATGTTTGTCCTATATGCCAGGTGTGTGTATGCTTGCTGACAAATATATCCGCCAAGTGTGCTACGGGACTGGTTCTAAGACAGGTTCAACCGCAACTGTCTTGGTTGACACACGTTGTAACAGTTACGCTTCAAGAAATCAAAAACAAAAAAGAAGTGAGCTGTATCGGGTGTCCAAGCTGTACGAGTATGTGAGCATCTTCGTATGTGAAATCACTGTAGAATATGCGGTGTCGAGCAGGTGATAAGCGTAAGTGCAGTCTGTGCAAAACGGATGGACACAAAAACGGCTCTGCAGTGTAATGATAGAACACGACAGAAGTAAAGACAGTTGTGGTGCTACCGTTTTTTGTATGCAGAAAATGCGAATGCAGTGAGTTGGTAAAAAAAGAAACAGGAGGATTCTAGGAGCCATGAAGAAAATGGGGGTGACTGTTTTAGTAACAACATATACGAAAAAATTTGTGTGCATTCATTCTGGAATCGGTGTATAAGAAAAAACGGCACATACTGTTAAAAAACAGAGACACATGAATATAGTTGAAAAGCGAGAGTTCATGTGTTGAAGTGCGAGATAAAAATGCGGGAGCTGCTGATGATAATGAAAATGTCTTTTTGTTTTACGTGACCTGAAAATCATTTTTGATGCCCTTTTTGAGTCGAAGAGTCAGCTAAGAAAAAGAACGCTGGGCTTGCTTTCAAACAGAGATCCTTGACAAAACAGATGAAATGAATGCGTTCTGAATGAAAAAATTGGCGGTGTAATGCTATTGAATGTATGTCACAGACACTGGATTCTATGTAGTGCATGATTTTTGAAAAATAGTGAGAACTCGGTTTGTTGTGGAGTGACAGGGCATCCAAACAGGAGGTTCCCAGTATAAAAATTGATGCACAAACCATATATGTGGAGTTAGTAAAAGAACAGTCTGTTTTTTAACAGAGAAATACCAAACTCAAAAGAGTGTACTAGTGTCGGGTGTATATTGAAAGAGCAGAAGCAATAAACATATTTAGAAAAGAGTAGCAGTCTTTATTAGACACGGAGAACTCTTTGAAGGTCCTGGTATTAAAATCTGGAGTGAATCAGCAACTGGAAATAGATAACAGGGACAGTCAAAATTTGTAGTAAAGTCTGAAAAACATTTTCCGAAAAGGCAGAGATATGGATACACAGTAACAAATCTTGTGGTGCAGACAATGGCAAGTGATGAGATTAGCAGGCTTAGACAAATCTGTGTAGAGAAGCCACAACTGTATGGTTTTTTTGTGAGTCTTTATACTTCAGTAAAGACATTGATGTTTCTTTATGTTGTAATCAAGGAATCCTTCGAGTTGAGAAGGTTGCAGCCTTCAGGATCAGGTGGTAGCCTGATTAGTAAAATTTGAGGAGAGTTGTAGCTCTCAGCTGTAACAGGGTAGTTGCCCCTTTGGATAGTGATGCCGTGGTTTTTCCCGTTTTCTGTTTCCACGAGATAACTTTGTGTGTACTGTCCTCCTTGTCTCGTGTTCTCTGGTTTTCAGTTTTTAGATTTAAAAGTTTGTGTCAATACTGATTCACCCCCTCCCCCTCTCAGTATTGTTCGTTTTTCATAGAGATGCTCAATCATTGGAGGTAAGATAGAAATAACAAGACCGAGGGAAACAGTGATAGGACACTACACTAGGTACGCCACGTCATATGGATGGCACCGGCCACATGAGGCCAAGGGGGATGGTATATCAACTCTTGGGCCTAGGGTAGAGGGTCACTAGGACACCTCATTAAGTCATCCTACCTTATCACTTCTACGATTGAGACATCTTAAAAATGACTCAAGCAATCTATTGATTTCATCTGCATTTTCAATATATGTTTATTTCTAACTCAAGAATGTCTAATTATGAAATATGTTTATAAATGATTCCTAACTTGCTTGCAGGATCTCAATCAAAGAAAAAAAAATATCTCTAAACCCTACTTGATTTAAACAAAAGATCATAATCTAGGGCAAAATTTGGGTACTCATAATTGGGGTCATTAAATTTCAACCCTCAAAACCAATTACATGGTACAAACTACAAATGTAAAGTTACAAAGTAGCACAAAGCAGGCAGAGCAAAAGAAGCGAGCAGAAATGAAGTACAATCAAGTTATCAACTATTTGTTGCAGTCCTGATGTTTCTCCAATGGGTTTTAAACTTTTAAATAATGAAGTGATGCTAGAACATCAGGCCTTTTAATATGAACAAGGTAAATAAATTGTGATTGCATACAATATAAAATGGAGAACAAGCTCAAAAATTAAAGTCATTGTCCAATGGATATGTCTGAAACTGGTCCTCATCATTAAATCTTTTAGACTTAAAGTCAAATGACAGATATGTATTTTAAAATGTTTGTGTTTTAAAGCAGTTTTTGTAACCATAAAAAGAGACAGCACCATGGGAGGCACCCTGACATCCCCAGGATGATCAAGAGACATCATCATATCCCCAGGGCATCCCAAAAAGTGACAAAAAAGGGATGCCAATTTAACTTTGCAAAAAAGGGAAGTTGGAGGATATGTTTCTCCTGTCCCTACATCCCTAAGAAATTGATCAAGGGACATCATCATATTCAGAGCATCCCAAAGGGTGAAAAATGTTAAATTTGGATCAGATTTGATAAGTGAGTAGTTTTAGTTTTCTTTCTATTACTTAGTTCACATTTTCACAACTAAGCTCTATGACTATGAACTCTGTGCAGGCTGCTGCAAATATAAGGAGAACACAAATTAATTTACAAAGTATTTGCTGGACTGTAAATGAAGGAGATCGATGTCTTCTTGGCTTGCACTTTCGATTTCTGTACTTGCCTTTAGAATTGAAATCAATCATGATATATATGACATGGTTGGGGCATGTCGATGAATAGACATGCCTCCACATACGTGGAGACATGTCTCTTCATCGAGATGCCTCTCTAAACAGCGATTCACATAATCGTTTATTATTGTTAACAGCAAGGTAACGATTCACATAATCATTTATAATTAACAGCAAGGTAACGATTCCCATAATCGTTTGATATTGATGATCGACCATAGTCGATACAAACATAAATTAATAATATCGAACTGTTTAATGTGGATGATCGATTATTATATTGTTCATTCCATTTGATCAATATAATCGATACTTATGATCATTTAGCATATGATAAATAATTCGGTACTCATATTCAATTTGGTATAAACAGCATGATTATAAATTCAATTTAATCACAAGATTAATATAATCAATATTGCTTATCGATTTAACATGAATTTAATCTCATTGATTTATCAACAGCATGATTAATGATTTAATATTCCCATCATAAATTATGTATGTATAAATATTCATATATATAATAATGATAATAAGAATACTTATCATTACATATATTAATATGTACATACATATTAACAAATCATTAATCATGCTGATGGTATAATCAGCATTACTTATGCATATAATTGGAGGGGATTACTCTGACCGAAGCTATAAATCATCAACACTCCCTCGTAGCTAGGGAGGAGGATCATAAGGTACTCATAGTAGAGCTACACATAGTGTAGTAGATATCATCACATGATATCAGGAGCAATGGTCTACAAAAATCAACACTTATGATATTCACCAAAGGTTCACAATATCCATTATGGTATGTGCACTAGCATCAACCATATGATGCCTACCATAGGGATACAGAAGTTCATGGCATATTTATGGATATTAAGCACTTAATATCCACCATGACATATCTCAACAATTGAACCTCTAGATATCAACCTTATGATATCCATTATACAGTCAATATTGTTTTAAGAGATATGGACTATCATGACATGTTCACAGATATCAACCATATGATATCTATCATTATAGACTATAGAGTTATTGTAAAGTCGTCACCTTCCAATAACTACTAGAAGTACAAGTGATTATCATTTAGAAGTCGTCACTTCTTAATGATGCACACAGGGGCCCATAAGATCATGAAATAACACACATGTCCAAAGAGTTTATATTAGACCTCTTTTAGAATTTATTAGTACAATCAAAAAAATGTTGAGACTAAATTCTCAAAAGTTACATTTCAATCATACCAAGCTTACCTTTGAAGTGTTCGACCTTTGTTTTGGCTAGAGACTTGGTGAGAATGTATGTTGTTTGATCTTTTGTACTAATATACTTCAATTGAATCACCTTTCTCTCTACCATGTCTCTAACATAGTGATAAGGTATTTCAATGTGTTTGGATCTATCATGGAGTACTGGATTCACTGAAAGTTTTATACAACTCTGGTTGTCACAGTGGATGATGGTAGGATCTAGGGATTGTCCAAAGTTCAAACAATCCCACAAGAAATTTTCTCAATTAAACTACTCCTCGTGCTCCCATAGATGTGGCAATGTACTCTGCTTCTGTGGAGCTTTGAGCAACTAAAGATTGCTTCCTACTGAACCAAGATATCATGGCTAATCCTAAGTTGAAACAACATCCTGAAGTGCTCTTGCGATCCACTATACTTCCAGCCCAATCTGAATCAGTATATCCATGTAGATTTAGATCTAAATCTTTGTATCTCAAGCCATTTCCAATAGTACCACAAAGATATCTCAAGATGTGTTTTACTGCAACTAGATGTAACTGCTCTGGTTCGCACATGAACTGACTGAGTGCATTTACACCATAACAAATATCTAGTCTGGTATTAACCAAGTACATCAATGACCCAATCATCTGACGATATAGAGTGGAATTTGTCGGCTCTGAGTCTGCAACTACTTCTTTTAGCTTATGTAAATTTGTTTTCATAGGTGTAGACATAGATTTGCAATCCATCATCCCAAATCTTTTCAAGATATCTATGGTGTATTTTTCTTGGTTTAGGTTAATACCATTATCTTGCTGCCATACTTCTAAACCGAGGAAGTAGTGAAGGATACCCAAGTCTTTCATGTCAAATTCGGATGCAAGATCTTGTTTACATTTGGTTATAAGATGATCTTTCCTTGTGAGTAGCAAGTCGTCAACATAAAGAATAAGAATCAACATTTCCCCGTCTATTACTTTGAAGTACAGGTTAGGATCTGCATCATTTTTGGAGAAGCCAAGTCCTAATAGATAGTGATCTATTCTTTCATACCAGGCCCAAGGGGCTTGTTTGAGCCCATACAAGGCTTTCTTTAATTTGCAAACATGAGAGTGTTGTCCATGTACTACAAATCCTTCAGGTTGTTCCAGATAGACTTCTTCCTCTATTACACCATTTAGAAAGGCAGTCTTTACATCCATTTGATGAATTTTCCATCCCTTTGCTGCAACAATAGCAATCATAGCTCTGATAGAAGTGTATCCAACAACGAGGGCAAATGTCATTTCATAATCAATTCCCTCTTTCTGAGAGAACCCTATGGCTACAAACCTTGCTTTGTATTTTTCAATACTCCCATCTACAGCATGCTTGATTTTAAAAAGCCATTTAGAGGTGACCACTGACTTGTCTTTAGGTCTAGGTACAATGTCCCAGACATCATTCTTGAGAGTAGACTTATATTCTTCTATCATGGCATCTTTCCAATTTTGATGTTGGAAGGCTTCTTCAACATTAGAAGGTTCTGAATTTATGAGTTCACTCATAAGTGCAACATAACTAGAGAATCCATTAGATCTTTTACTTTCCCTGAAAGCTCCTTATGGAGCTGCATAATTTTCAAGTTCTTCAATCATCTTTCTAGCCCAAAGTGGCCTTTTCTTATTCACTCTGGGTGCATCAGTAGAGTCCATTGGTTTAATGTGATTATTGTCTTCTATTGGTTCATGAGTCTCCCTCTAAATCTTAGAGGTGTGATCCTTTTCATTGTACTGTGGAGATTCATCATCTGTTTAATTAACATCCTTAGATCTTTTGAATGCAATATCCTCTTCAAATATTGCATCCCTGCTTAGTTCAATTTGTTTCTATCCAGGAATATAGACCCTATGGGCCTATAGGCCTTGGAAGTTTCATTGTACCCAACAAATATTCATTTCTTCCCAGAGGGTTCAAATTTAGATCTTTTCTCTTTAGGGATGTGAATGTAAACAGGATAGCCAAAAATTCTTAAGTGACCTATGTCAGGTTTGATTCATGTGAATGCTTCTTCAGGGGTCTTGTTATTAAGAAAGGAATGTGGACATATGTTTTGGATATATACAACAGCACTAGAGACTTCTGCCCAGAATGAGGTATGTAGGTTCTAGTCATGCATCATGGCTTTGGCGGCTTCTACTATAGTCCTATTTTTCCTTTCTGCTACCCCATTTTGTTGAGGGTTGTATGGAACAATTAACTCCCTCTTAATCCCAACATTATTACATAAGGTTTCAAAGTTTTCAGAGATGTATTCCCCCCCATTATCTGATCTTAGGGTTTTGATATTTTTACCAGATGCATTTTCTACTAGAGCCTTGAATTCCTTAAACCTTTTAAGGACTTCATTAGACTCTTTACACTTTAGAAAATATATCCATGTCTTCCTAGAATAGTCACCTACAAAAATAACATATGCAAGAATCCTCCTAAAGAGGGTACTGACATAGGTCAGCATAAATCAGAATGAACAATTGCTAACACATTTTTGTATCTACTTTAACTACTATGAAATGTGCCCTTGGTATTCTTTCCCAAGATACACCCTTTGCAGATTCCTTCATGTTCCTGAGTTAGTTTAGGTATTCGTGTCACCATTTTCTCTATAGAGGGTAGAGCACAGAAATGGAGATGCCCTAATCTTCTATGCCATAATTCACAAGTGTTAGAAGATTCATGAACAAGTGCTTGAGAGGGAGCAGTGCAGAGTTTATACAGAGATCCATGTCGAACTCCGATGGTGTGTACCTTCTTGATATTAGCGTTCTTAGGCCAGGCTAAGACTTTTCCATCCATGAATGTGATCTTGCATCCCTTGTCTTCAAGAGTTGATATGGAAAGTAGGTTGCACTTGATACCCGACACAATAGCACACATGTTAATTAAAGGGAAACGCCTGACTTTAGTTGAATGATACAAGTTCCAATCCCTTTCACCGGGTAGTTCGAGTCATCTCCAATAGTGACTTCCTCATCAGAATTTTCTACCATGGTGTCCAAGTGCTCTCTGAATCCTGTTATATGTCGGGAAGCTCCACTATCTACTACCCAAGTGTTAGTACTGGTAGATAATTGACTGGATAGAGCTGAGTAGAATACAAGCCTTTCACAATCTGTGTTGGCCTTACTGACTTTTGCAATCGAGGCTTGAGGGTTAGGTCTATCATGACACTTTACAGCAATATGACCATATTTATCACATCTAAAGCATTGTACTTTAGATAGGTCCCTCTTCCTTTTGAATGACTGCTTCCTAGTTGAGTCCTTGCCTTTCCTCTTCTTCAAGTTATTCCTCTTTCTTCTTTTGTGAGATTGAGAGTTTAGGGCTTGCATATCTTCATTTGTGGAGTTAATTCCAGTCCCTCTAGTGATCAACTTGGATTCTTCTTGTATACAATCAGTTTTCAACTGATCAAATTTGGGAAGTTTGGATCAAGCACTAATCCCTTAAATAAACGATTCCCAAGAAGTAGGAAGCCCATTGAGTGTCAACATGGTCAACTCCTTGCTATTGAATGTGTGACCAATTGTAGATAGTTGGTTCCTTAGTTCCATTATCCTCATGAAATATGAAGTGATAGTTTCACCTTGGTTCATTTTGATGTGGTGGAGTTGTTGTTTCAGAGCAAGAGCCCTGCTAGTGTTATTTATCTCAAACATGTTCTCTAGTGTTGAGAACAATAGATAGGCAGTCTCTAACTTCGAGATAATAGGAACAATATGATCTTTTACTCCATCCACCAATAGCTTCATAGCTTTATTATTATTCCTTGTCCGTAGGAGTTTCTCGCCTTCTTCATCGAGCATGGGTATGGCCTTTTCTACAACAGTGTTCAATTCATGTTCCTTTAATGCGAGTATCATTCTAAACTCAATGATACAAAATTTGCAGCTCCTTCAAGACGATCTTCAGGTCTAACTCCATTCACCATTTTGTCAAATATAGAATTCTAGAAAATTTAATGGAGATTAGTTGTTTCCTTTTACAAATCCGATTGGATCTTTTCTTCAAACTAGCTCTAATACCATGTTAAACTTGGATCAGATTTGATAAGTGAGTAGTTTTAATTTTCTTTCTATTGCTTAGTTCACAACTAAGCTATATGACTATGAACTCTATGTGCAGGTTGCTGCAAATATGAGAACACAAATTAATTTACAAAGTATTTGCTGGACTGTAAATGAAGGAGATCGATGTCTTATTGGCTTGCACTTTCGATTTGTGTACTTGCCTTTAGAATTGAAATCAATCATGATATCTATGACATGGTTGGGGCATGTCGATGAATAGACATGCCCCCACATACGTGGAGACGTGTCTCTTCATCGAGATGCATCTCTAAATAATTGTTTATTATTGTTAACAGCAAGGTAACAGATTCACATAATCGTTTATCATTAACAGCAAGGTAACGATTCCCATAATCGTTTGATATTGATGATCGACCATAGTCGATACAAACAGAAATTAATAACATCGAACTGTTTAATGTGGATGATCAATTATTATATTGATCATTCCATTTGATCAATATAATTGATACTTGTGATCATTTAGCATATGATAAATAATTTGGTACTCATATTCAATTTGGTATAAACAGCATGATTATAAATTCAATTTAATCACAAGATTAATATAATCGATATTGCTTATCGATTTAACATGAATTTAATCTCATTGATTTATCAACAGCATGATTAATGATTTAATATTCCAATCATAAATTATGTATGTATAAATATACATATATATAATAATGATAATAAGAATACTTATTATTATTACATATATTAATATGTATACATACATATTAACAAATCATTAATCATGCTGATGGTATAATCAGCATTACTTATACATATAATTTGAGGGGATTACTCCGACCAAAGCTATAAATCATCAACAAACAAAAAAGGGATGCCCCCTTAACTTTGCAAAAAAGAGAAGTTGGAGGATACGTTTCTCCTGTCCCTGCATCCCTAAGACATCCCAAACCTTCCAGACAGACTGCGACATTGATATTCTGTGAAAATTTTGAGGCTTGGTTATTAATTTTGGCTCCGATATCTTAAAATGACAAATGTGCAAACTATTTACATACACATCAAAGCACTTAAATGAGTTGCATAAAACTAAATTCAACAAAGAGAGAAAGAAAAAGATGGGCATTGTATACAAAGAGAAAGCAAAAGAGAGAAATTCAAGAAATGTGCCATACAAACCTTTGCATAGTCAAAATTTGCATTGACACATAGTGCAAGATTACTAGGAAGAGTCCATGGTGTAGTAGTCCATGCCAAAAGAGCCCCACCATCCATGTCATCTTTTAACGGGAAAGAAACTATTACTGCTGGATCTGACACATCCTACCAAAAAATATGCATACATTCTTTCAGAGAGAATAAGAAACATGTGATACCAAAGAATGTATTACAAACTCTTATCCTATATTAGCAGAAACCAAAAGACTGCAAAAAAACTTAAAATCAAACAAATTAAAAGATGATAGCAAACCTTGTAATTCAGTCCAGCTTCAAAATTTGATAGAGGGGTCTTGCAGCCTGTGCTGTATGGCATAACCTGTTAACAGAAATACTGTCAACTGCTTAAAAAAAGTAAAAGTAAAAATATTAACTGGATCACATAGAACAAACCAGCAGATAGATCATGTTTATTTGCAAAGATAAATTAAAACCAATTTATAGATAGTGTGCATTTATGACATGACTCCCATATAAGTACTTCATCTCAACTAGGCTGAGGTGCTTTTTAGATTGTGCATGCTAGCCTGCTAAAAAAAATTAAAGGAGCCATTCATGTAAGAAACTGACTGTTTAGCACACACCAAGGTGCTTTTGGGATTGTGTATGCTTAATCTGCTAAAAACTTTAAAAAGAACAATCTGTGTAAGACATTTGGGATTGTGTATGCTTAATCTGCAAAAAACATAAAAAAGAATAACGTGTGTAAGACACCAACCTAGCACACAACTTCAATCACAATTAGGTCAATTATTCTGAAAACTTCATGAACTATTTGAAATCTAAATTACAGTAGTGGTTGACACTTATATGACAACACTAGAACAAATAGGGATTGCCCTTGCTATAACCCTAAATCTAAATCATCCAAGAACAAGAACAAAAAGTGTTTGCCTTTGATATACCTCAGTCATCCAACATGTGTGCAAACAATAATCCACTAGCAAACAAGATAACCTAAAAACTAGAAATACGCTACTTCATCCTCATTTAACATTATTTAACACAAAAACTAACTAACTTAGATTGCATTTATTTTAGACGAAGAAAGAGTCCACACCCAAAGATTCAATTATAAGAAAATAATCAACTGATGTTGGATGATTTACAAAATAGTATAATGTTGAAGTAATTGTTAATAGCAAGCCACAGGCCACCATTAGGTGTAATATAACAAGGTCTAATCGTAAGCCATGATGATCACCTAGATTTAATCCCTAAGGCATCCTTGCCATTTCATGCTGCCATGATAATGCAGGCCACCTGGATTAGTGGTAAGGCAGAATGATCCTCATCACAACAAACCTTGTTCAAGCCCTGTGCAGCATGCAAACCATGTTCATGGTGCAAAATGATGAAGACTATCTGGACAAAGCAGGTTACAAGCTCCAAGAAATAGATGTCCTTAGACTGTGGCTTTTAATCCATATGGCATTGTAAGTTAACAGCAAACTCTGCTGGAAATTACTTGGAATGAATGTGTGAGTATTTACAGAATTACCAATCAAGAAAATACAACCAACAGCCAAGCCCGATATTAAGAAACTTGAACAATGCTTACAAGACAAACAGTATACGGTTAAGTAAGTCGCATTACAAAACAACCACCCTGGTTTCTTTAGGCTATAAGACCTGATGTATGCTCCAGAATTTTAAGCTCTCCAGATTTGATTTGTATTAGGTGAATCAACTACTAACATTACTGAAACTTACCGAAATCAGCAATCTACCTATATAATAGGATCAAAAAGGTATACCATATTTGGAAAGTACCCAAGTACATTGGTGTTTAGAATTAAAATTTCAATAATATACACTTCTGATTGTATAAACTGCAGGTGTGCTTCATTTTAAAAGGAAAATGCTCTGTGTGTGTGTGTGTGTGTATGAGAGAGAGAGAGAGAGAGAGAGAGAGTACCTTGAACCCTTGGTAAATCAAATCTTTCTCCCAGAGCTGCTCAAAAACCCACCAAACGCTCTCCATAAACTGAGGATCAAGAGTCTTATAATCATTCTTGAAATCAATCCATCGCCCAACTCTAGTAACAACTTTCTCCCATTCTTTACTATACCTCATAACAATATTCCGGCATTCTTCATTGTAATTATCAATGCCCATAGCCAAAACATCATCTCTGCTCTTAATCCCCAATTTTGTATCAATCTCGTACTCCACAGGCAAACCGTGGCAATCCCATCCAAACCTCCTGGTCACATGGTGCCCAGTAGCGGTTTGATAGCGAGTAACTATGTCCTTGATAGTGCCCGCGAGAATATGACCATAATGGGGAAGACCGGTGGCAAATGGAGGACCGTCATAGAATACATATTCGGGTTTGCCTTCCGTCTTCTTCAGCTGTGTATGAAAGGCATTCATTGCCTCCCACATCTCCAATATTTTCTCTTCCTGCTTTGCAAAGTTAAAATCCTTGCCCTCGCAGACATCCTCCATGCCTCTGGTTTTAGAATTTCAGCCTTTTAGGGTTTCGGGTTTTTCAAATTTCAATCTGAAAACCAGAGCATATTAAACATAAGCATTGAAAGAATAACATGAAACGCTACAGAACTTGTAGTCTGGGTTTAAGGTTCAGAATTTGGCGCTAACAAAACTCAAAACCAGAAAACATTAAACGCAAGGATTGATCAATAATATTCGGCAAGAAGCACCTACACTTTACATAAGGCTACTAAACATTCATGAGACAACTTGCGGCGTTTGAAAGCGATTTTAACACGATTTTAGCAGAGTAAAAGAGATTGATTGAGAAAACGTCTATAAATATTCTGAGAGCATTGAAAAAGCATACCTTGGGGATCAAGCAACCGTTGGGAGGAAAGAAAAACAGCTGTTGTGGTTGCGTGAAGGTCTAAAGAGCTGAAGTATTTCTCTGAACTTATGCTCCTGGAACAGCTTGACGTATTTTTATTAAATATATTGAACATATCGGTTTTTCAGTAGATATTGAACCGTATAATTTTAATTTTCGAGTGGGTAGAAAAGGTTATATTGATCCTAGGTTTTTTTTACTACTTTAGGGGTGGCATGGGGTTTTCAATAATTTTGGGGTGCTATGGCATTTTTATGAATTGAATCAAGTAATTGGGAAAAATGATGAGGATATTCACATAGTTGCCAACAAAAATTTTGCTTTATATGAGACTAAAATAGTTCTAATGAAGCATACAACTATACTAAAGCTACATAGAAGTAATCTTAGGTTTAGTTAAAAAGTTAATGAGGTATGAAACATTACAATCTGAATTTTAGCATTTCTTGGAGTTGCTTAGTTACAAAAAGAATCACTTTGGTATATTTATAGGAACTCAAGTTGGTTGATGATCTTCCATTGTTCTTTGGAACCTCCCTACAATCTGAAAAATGACATCAGGGTAAAAACTTAGAATATCTCCTTCTTGGTAATCCTTATGGTTGGAAAAAGTGTTATTGCATATTTTTCTTCATTCTTGACAAAAATGTAAAGATTTTGGTCTTGAATATTATGTGTAATATGTTAATCATTCTTGGTTAGGATATTACTTAGAAAATACTTGCACATTTTTCATCAATATTATGTTTGAATAGATAAGTGTTCAATTATGTCTTATGGCTAAACTACATGTTCATCTATTTACATAAGCATTTAACATCATCACTTTAATCTTTATGTCATTGGTTACAAAATCAATCATAGGAGAATTGATTATATATATATATATATATATATATATATATATATATATATATATATATATATATATATATATATATATATATATATATATATATATATATATATATATATATATATATATATATATATATATATATATATATATATATATATATATATATATATATATATATATATATATATATATATATATATATATATATATATATATATATATATATATATATATATATAATGTTTCGTACATAGTAGGCACTATCCAAAATGTACCCTATATATCTCAAAACATACATCATACATAAATCAAATCAATTCTCCTCCATAGGATGATGACTCCCTAATCTCTCAGGTCCGCGATGAGAGGTGGATGAGTGTGGTGTGTCAGATGGTCTATGGAAAGTCACGGATTGGGAATGGCTCCTAGATGAGCTCCACTCTAAATGACCCTTTAATATCCCTTGCATCTCATGTAGCTCACGCTCAGCCTCTATCAACCATTTCATGATTCAATCTCTAACATATCTCAATATATGTAGGTCTATTTGCACATATGAGAATATATTCTTGTGTCACCCGGGATCTTGATGTGCATCATACCTATATTGGGAGGATGGTGTTATCCTCAATGATATGGTGATGTCCTTTAATACATCATTCACAAAGTGTCTCCATGCCTCAACTTTGACTAAAATACAATATTAATAGTAATTACTAACATACATACATATTTAATCATAATTTAAACTTCTACAATTTCAATCTTCCATACCCATATCTCCTTCCTTGTAATTTGGATCATTACTAGTTGGAAACATTGGGGCTTTACCCTAAGATGCTACTGGGGGCATGGACCTACTAGTCTCTCTGCACTCTTTAAGACCAAAATCCTGCTAGGGAGGCATCTCTGATGAGGCTCTCAGTGGTCATCTCTACAGTGGGGTAGAATCTACTCCCTTTGTTGGCTCCTCCTTGGTTACACCGTAGTCCTCTACCATAGGTTCCACCTCTGGCATATCTCCTAGCTTTACATCCCATCCATAATCCCTTTCCTTCTCATCATCATCATCATCATCATCATCCTCATCTTCATTGGTTTCCTTCTCTACTGTAAAGTATGGCCTTGAGTCTCCCGTGGGGTAGCTTGATGGAAAGATGGGTCTGATCCCCTCCACACTAAGGTACCTAAGGTAGTCTCTGGTCACACCTGTGTCGTTGACTATAGCTTCTATCTCAGTATCTTTCTCTCCCTTAGAATCTATCATCATTATATCATCTATAGTAGGTCATGGTACGGTCTTAGGCCTCGCAATATATATGTGTATATGTGAATACCAGGGCACTGGTATGAGAGGAACATGTGTTAGATCGAATTTCTACATCACCCTATCAAAATAGTAAGGCACCACTATGTAGGTTTTCCTCCCCTCCATAAATTTGTGTCTTTTCATACACCTCGTCTGATGGGCAAAGTCTGCCCAGGGTGACATGTGTTTATAAGGCCTCCATATGATATCAGTCACTTGTAACCAATTGATGGTGACCCTCCAATATAGTAAATCACCAAATTTCCATAGTGAACTCAGTGGATATCCATATTCTCATGGATCACTCTCATCCATCTCCATTAGGAATCCCATTGGTTTGGTACATGTGATACGCTCAAACATACACACATGTAAGAGCGTACAGACTACCAAGCTCTATCTCTGATATCTCACAACCCTACTAAGCTCGTAGTATAGGTGGGCTAGCATAATCCTACCCCACAAATATACTACTTGGTTCCTCTCCATCCACCAAATCACATGTGTTAAAGGTGTAAAGAACATAGTACCCTTATAATCAAGGGTAGCTACAACAACAACCATGCACATTAAAATTTGTCTAAGGGTACCTTGTCTCAGGTTGTATGCAGCATTAACCTCAATGGTATGTGGTCACTTCATGCATGAATGATGGTCCACCCTAAGAAGTATACATGATCTCTATTAACTTCTAAATTTGATCTGTCTATAAGGAATCTCATTGTCCATCCATGGATGGGTGGTCATAGAATCTGGTATATATCCTCCAAGGTCACTATCATATCACTCATAGGTAGGTGGAATGTACATGCATCCTCATCCCACCTCTCCATCAATTCCATAAGCATGGGTCAGTATACACCCAATATAAACCTACGTCTCTTAACAATTACACATCTTATGGTCGTAGCATGGCATACTGCCCACGTAGGAATACCATAGTCTTCATGGAAGTATGTTACCGCATAGTCAACATATCCTACAATCACAAATCAACAAAGATTTATCAGTACATCATATCAATGAATCAAATTTAATCAATAAGCAAAAAATAGAAACACCTAGGACTAGGTCGACTTTTTGGGACCAAGTTGACTTTCTGGGACCAAGTTGACATTCTTCCCAGGACTAGGTTGAATTCCTAGTTTTTCAACTAAAAATAACATCAAAACATATCTACGATCCAGTTTCTACATCTTTAGTGAAAAGACAAAATGCTAGAAAGTGAGACAAAGCATGGAAAACAAGACATACCTCATCTAGGGACGCATTATCCTCCACTACTCTCCTGAGGACCTCCAACATCATCAGCTGTAACGCTTGCTTCATCGACATCTTATTCTCCCTTTTATTTCCCTCTTCACAAGAACACAACAAAGGTAAAAGTCACAAATAATCTTTTCAAAAGGTAATAGATAACTTATGTGCACTTTTTAGGTTAGGTTTCTTTTTTTCTATTTCATCTAACTTTAATTAATATTCCTCTTTATACCTCTCTGCAATCATTTGATCATAACTTGAGTTACGAAGCTCTAATTTCCACATTGTTATAGGCGTTGGAATCATGATTCAGATTCATCACTATCCAAGTTCCTTTTAAAACATTTAAAGTCTATATAAAATGGTTTTGATAAAAATTTATCAACAATTTGCATTTACATTTCGTTGTAGTAAACATGATTTTGTGTTTCACCTTCCTAATAGAAAGCCAAAATAGGGGGGCATATAGCTACCCATGATCTTCAACACTTTCCTTATTAAGCCCTAGGTGATTTATGTTTATCACTAACACATGGTTTTGCAGGTTGCAGTTACTAATAGTTTCTTGCAGGATCTACACACTAAGGGATTTGATATATCCTTTTCATTTACTAAATTTCTTTGTACTTTAGCTTGCATGTGCACGTAGTGTCATATATTGCTAAAGTGGGAGATAAATGTACCATCCTAAATTGTATGAACTTGTGTTCTCTATAATTTAATGATTTTTTAGCACCTTCCTAAGTGTATTTGCATTATAACACTTTACAATTACACTTAATGCATACCTAATTCAAACTAAGTCCTCTTCCCTCTCTAACTTGTGCAAATATTGAGGTGGGATCTAATATTTATGCATCCTCTATTTTTCCTCCAATCACAAAATTCATTTCCTCTCTTAGACCTTATTTTACCTTGAATTTGCAATTCAATCATCAGAATCAACTACAAATTTTAATCTCAAACTGTCAGATCTCTTGTGGCCCATATTTTGGGATTAAACAAATTCCTCTTAGGACTAGGTTAAA
The DNA here is from genome assembly GCA_027943335.1 of Chamaecyparis obtusa. NCBI lineage: Eukaryota > Viridiplantae > Streptophyta > Pinopsida > Cupressales > Cupressaceae > Chamaecyparis > Chamaecyparis obtusa. The sequence continues at coordinate 2,823,936 of BSBK01001966.1, forward strand.
TTTGGCCTTGTCCTTGGGACTAGGTTGAAGTCAGCCTTGTCCCTGAGAGTTTATTCCCAGATTTGGAGCCCAGGGCCATTTTGATGATTTGGAAAGATTCCTAGATCTATGATTGGTTACTTAATTTTGACTCTCGAAATCACTATAAAAGAAACCTAATTGCTTCATTTTGGAAGAATAAAATAAAGTGCAAGGTGAAAACCCCAATTTGGTGACAACAAGAAATTGCAAGGTGGAAGTCCTAGTTTGATGACATCCATTGAATAAAGGGTTAACTATTGAAGACTTCATCTAAGAACTCCAATCAAGCATTTAAAACTTCAAATCAAGCATTCAAGATATCATCTTCTACATCATGGAGTTTCAAATGGATTGTGAGGATGACTAGTTGTACTTTTTCCCTTAGGGGTTTGGTATGAATTCCTTGTTATTTTTAGATCTATGCTTTGATTCTTCATATTTACATGCATTCAAACACATTATTTTCATTTACATGATAGGGTTTCACACTATTCACACATAGGTTTAGATCTAGGTATTTACTTTGACATTCTAGCTCATTTTCATTCTATACATACTTTAGATTCATGAGCACATCATATTTTACATGTTCTAAAAGCTATTTGTGGAGGTGAGAATCACCAAAAGGGGGGGTTGAATAAGGAAAACACCTATATATCGACACACACACACACACACACACACACACACATTTTCCACATTTGCAGGTTGTGCAAGTGCAAGTATAGGTGCAAATTTAGGAAATAGTCCAACATAACTTTCTAGATCCACTTTTCTTTCTATGTTTTAATCAGTCTTAGGACTAGGACAAATTCGACCTATTATTAGACTAGGTAAAATTGGATCATCCTTGTCATTTTATAGAATAGAAAGTTCCAGAGAAGTAAGTTGAAAGTTCCAAATTGTTAAATCCAAAAAATAGAGAAATGTGGGAATCTGACTGTTGGGAAAATCAGCTCCAAAGTACCATCTTCTTTACTCATTTCTAGGTGTACACATTCATATCCCTATTTTCTTGTATCTACTTCCATAGATCATATTTGGTTTTTATATTTACACATCTTTCATCATATCTTATTGGAATCAATCAAATCTAACCCTAGAAGGTATAGATTCCAAGTTTGTACCCTAACTCATTAGGTTGTATTTATTGGATCTACCTTGTAGGAAAGGGTTTCTTGATTCTAATGTATAATAGAGTGCCCTCGACACAATAGATTTGGTGAGTGATCTGCATCCTATCATTTCTTCAATGAAGACAAGGGCAAGAATGCCAATATCCTCAAGAATCAAGAATGAAAATGCAATGCAACTATACTAGAAATGGAAATGCAAGCTAAGCTATGAAAGGAAATATGCAAGTGTTACAACCCAAGCTAATTAATCTATGTGAGCTAATCTAGAGCATAGAAATGAAGCTAATCTAAGAAAGCATAAATATGAAGCTAAGTAAGAATGCAAGAATGAGATGTAGAATGCAAGAATGAGATGTAGATGCTAAGAATGCTCCAAATCTCCCAAAAGCTCCAAAGTGACCTAGAAAACCTGCAGCATAAAGTTAGCATAAAAAGTTGGGGATCTAGAATGAAGAAGAGAGCTCTTCTTTTATAGGAAATGAGGAGAAATGGACCGTGGAGATTAAGAGGCAAAAGATTTAATCAACGGTGGAGCTTGAAAGAGGAGCAATCCATGTGCACACATATCCTCCAATGGGAAAATAAGAGTTGACTTTTGTGTCCATATGAGACAAAAAGTGTTTTTTCCCTTTTTATAAAATAAGAATAATGCTTTATTTGTGCAACTTAGGATAAGAGGAAAAGTGGGGGCTTTTTATTTATTAAAAGGGGAGGGAATTCCTTTTAAATAAATAAAAACTTAGGATAAGATGGTTAGCCCATAGAAAATAATCGAATAAATGATAGAACTAGGATTTGATCAAGAACAAGCAATTTATGATTTAGCAAAAGGGACTAATAGTCTAGATGACCATTTTTAGGTGTATACAACAACTACACACAAAAAAACATTTTAAATGTTGTCTAAAGGGGTTTGCCTTGGTCGAAACTTCAAGTTTAGGAATAAACCTTGAAAATGATATGAAACTGCATAAAGGAAAGTATGCAAAAAGGTAAATGTTTGATTCACCTTGCATAAACCATCATGGACAGATGTAAAAATTGCTCGTACTCATGAAGATTCTTGAATGTTCTTGAGATCAAGGAGTTGACATTGTAATGTAGAATAGGAATCAAGGATGCCCTCACAAATGCATATATCTATGAACACCACTCCTAGATCCTCAATATGGATTTGTTTGATTATCACTTGAAATGAAGGAGAATGAATGTAGATGGAAGGAAGGATATTCTTCCTTGATTGATAATTCCTCTAGTTGTCCATCATGGGAGAGAAACTTGCTTTAATTGGAGAATATTTCCTTGAATAATGAATTGGATACTTGGAGAAACTAGATCTTGGATGCTTATCTTCAAATCTTGAATCCAATTGCTTGAATGCTTGATCTCTTGAATGCCTTATGAAAACTTGATTGCAAACTTGTAGATCATGAATGTATATCAAAATAAGGAGAGATAGGGTGTTTATATACTCAATCCATCATTTTGGGATTAAAAAATAAGCTAGGCTTACCAAAAAATCAAATTTACCACCGAAACCTCGACATACAGCTCTGAGCCAAATTTGGGTCAAAAAGTATGGGAACAAGACGTCTAAAATATCCTATTCCTAGTAACTAGATGTTTGAAATGTATTGTTCCTAGGAGAATAGACCCAAATTTGAACTGGGTGTCAAGATGGATGAAAATTCAAGAGGAGAAAAAATAGGTTTCTAGGATCAAGCATAATGGATATTTGGATCTCAAAATCACCAAAATTGGGTCTAATAGGTCCTAATAAAGCTTCCAAGTATGGGTGATGAATTTTAAGGATGGTATAGTTGTAAAGAAGGATCGTCAATTATAAAAGAAGAAGATGCGATGAAGGAAGAACACTTCTTTTGAAAAAAGAGAATATGGTAGAGGAAACACCCTATTGACTAGCTTAGTGTACACAATCATAGATCCTAGTTAGTGTTAGTTATTTTTAGTAGCAATAAACAAGGGGACCCTTCCCTTAAAAATAAGAGAGAGTATGTCTCACACACTATGGTTGAAACTATTATTTTACAATTGGTTGAGAAACTGTTGGTTGCAAAATTTTCACCCAATAGTTTTTGGCGACTTCACAAAGCCTCGTGCTTTTGTTTGCAGTATACCAATATCCTATTCCTTATAAATTATCTTATTGAATTTTTTCAAGATTTCACCAAAGACATGTAAAATATATTCCCAAGGTCCTTGGGAGAACACTTTCAGTCCTTTGAATTTGACACCACATGTTGGCACCTTCAAATTCAAAAGGAATTTGAAGTGGTTTTTTAATGGTCACCAACTTGAAGTTTTTTGATGGCTTCCTTTACTTCATGCATACCAGATTCATTTGAAGAAGATTATACCTTCAAGGTCTTTGTAGTGAGTGAGTCAAGAAGAATTCCTAACTCCCCAACTTGTTCTACAAGTAGGGTTTTTCCTCGACTACACAACTATGCATGATGTCAGATAGTTAGTTGGTGCATGAGCACCTAGGCAATCCTCAAGCCTAGTAGTTTTTGGCTTGTATCTAACCTTAGCCAAGTTAGAGTTGTGATTTTTTTTTGAGGCCTAAGTAGGTCATGTGGACTAGGTGAGTTATTATTAGAAATAAGGTCACCAATTAGTCATTGCTAGTTGTTTTGGTTAGTTTAGGTTTAGTGAGTCTAAAGTTGGGATTTGGGTCCTTAATGTGTCCTAAACCCATGAGGGATGTAAAATGATGATTTAAGTTCATTAATGGTGTTATTTCATCAAACTACATAGCATAGAGGCCCTATATTCTAGTTGGCCTAATGAGTGCAAAAGATGCCAAAAGTTGTCATGACAACATTTGCAATTTATTGCAAATGTTGCATGCAACTCGACAACATTGGATCCCCAAAATGATAGGAGTGGTAAATGAATTCAAATGGACTAAAAAGGTGGAGGATAGGATCTTACACACTCTAAGGCTTGAATCCTGAGGTAGAGAGCATTGTAATCAAGTTCTTTTGGTAAGCAAGCAAGGAGAGTTCCTGTATATTGTGCACAGTCTACTATTTTTGCATGTTAATGGTGTTGTGATGGATTAAATATCGAGAGTTAGCTATGGATTCAAGTAGTGTAGTATGTTTTAAGGTTTTTATTTTTAGAGTGTTAGACTTTTTGAGTTAATCTTCAAGTTGTAAAAAATAAGTTTGAACTAGCCTGTTTACTGGTTACTTTTTACCTATTTTTACTTTCATGGCTCCCACTTGAGATTCAATCATTGAAACCTCACAAATATGGATGAATATTATAGTGGAGCCTTTGTACATACTTTATATAGAGGTAGGAGTCTTGAAGAGTTAGGCTTCTAATTTTATAGTCATGCCCTAGGCGAGACTAGTGTGCTTGGTTAGAGGTGTGACAGTGGAGAAATGAGTGTTTACATGCAGGGGAAAGGAAGACTGTATGGAACAAGCATAGTTCCAGATAGCATATGAAGTTTCAAAATTATTTTGGTGAGATTGAGGATTTATCAATCCATTTGGTTGGGTTTCAAGCAAGAAAATAGTCAAGTCCTAGAAATCAGGTCTATTAGCCCTATTAGTCCTACTTTATAGGAAGCCTATGTACGGAGGCCATAGAACCCTAATACCTCCTGAATCTTTAGTAACTTCCAAAAGGGTATCCTAATATCCAATTATTTTTGTAGGTTGTTTGGTAATTTTTTTCTTGGGATGGGAAAAAGACCCTGTCAAGGGCTACTAGAAAACTAGGCCTAATTAGGCCTCTATAAGACTAGTTCTTGAACCCGATTGAAAAGAGCTTTGAGATCCATCAAAATGGACTCAAAAGGAAACAAAATAAAAGTTTTCAAGGTATTTGGTACCCATGCAATCACATTGGCTATTTGTGAGAGAAATGCACTTAGAGTCTTCTAGGTGTTTGAAAGCGTTGAGACAAAACTAAAGGTGGATGTCCTTCAAGACTAAGCACAAGGAGACATACTCTTAGAATAGAGTTTGAAGTAGTTTTAGGTTGGTCACCTAAGACTAGAAAGATCATAGAAGAGAGTAGGATCATTTGGAGAGGACAAGCTACGTCCTTGAGGCACTTGTGTGAGCACACCTTGAAGGACCTTACACCAGATTGGTATCAGAGCAAGTGATCAGGCTTGTGGTTAATGTTTCAACCAGCTGAGTCAGTAGGAGACAATACAATGGTGACTAATGTTGAGTTAGCAAAGAAAGTGGAAGACTAGGAAGAAGAAAATAGATTGCTTAGAGAAAGATTGGAGCAATTGGAACTAAAGGTAGAAGAAGTAGATGAGAAGGCTGAGGAAGCCAAAGAAAAAATAGATGGGAAGAAAAAGGAGATCCTTTTGGAGGATGAAGTCCCTTAACCATATCTAGTTCTAGCTGAAGAACCATTCTTATAGGCATTGAAAGCCTTGAGTGGAAAAGCACTAGAAGGCATTCCAATCTTCAATGGGAAGATGGAACCAAAGGTAGTCCTAGATTGGATAGAAGGACTAGAGAATCACTTTGAGTGTGATGGCATCACCGAGGCTCAAAAGGTAAAAGTGGCCAAAGGAAGATTAAGAGGTCCTGCACTCACTTGGTTGAAATTTATCCAAGATGAGAGGGTAAAAGAAGGAAAGAATCCAATTGCTACATGGAAGGCAATGGTTGCCAAAATCAGGGATGCATATGTGCCAAAAGATTATGAAATCCAACTCCACAAGAAAAGACAAAGTCTTAGGCAAAAAGACTTGGATGTGAACTCCTATACCGAAGAGTTCCAAAGACTTTGCATGAGGTCTTGAGTTGCAGAGGATGAGAAGGTAAAGGTAGCAAGATACCTTAATGGGCTCAAGTGGAATATTCAGGATGAAATGAGTCTCTTGACTCCAGACACTATTCAAAAATGCCACCAGCTTGCTGACAAGGTAGAGGAGAAGTTGACAAAGAAACAAGACACTAGGACCTCGAGAAGTAGAGGTAGAGGAAGAGATAGTAGAGGGAAAAGAAGTGGATAAGGAGGAAGGAGTTCAAAGCTAAGAACTCAAGGAGAATTTAAATACACTGAACAATAAGGAGGCTCTAATAGAGGTAGTAGAGGAAGGAGCTCTAGTTATAAAGGAAGAAGTGGTGGACAAGGAAGAGGCAACTATTTTGCCAACATGAAGTGTTACCATTGTAACCAAATGGGACACCCTACCTATAGGTTTCTAGAGAAGGGTAGTACTTCTCAAGGAGGTGATAAAAGGGCTAACTATGTTCAAGAAGAGACAAGTGAAGGAGTGAAACCCTTTGAGGTACCACTAGCATCAGAGGAAGGTGAGAACCTCATGATGAGGAGAACATTGATTAAAGAACTAGTTAAAGAAGAGCCAAGTCAAAGGAGGTCCCTATTTAGGATCAAGTGTAATATGATGGGTAAGGTATGTAGAGTCATCATGGACTCAGGTTCTACTAACAACATTGTGTCAAAGGAAGCAGTTAGCAAGTTAAAAATGACAAGGATACCCCACACTAATCCTTACAAGGTCACATGGCTTAATAAAGGATAGCATGTCTTAGTCAATGAGTAGGCTTGGGTGGAGTTTTCAATAGGGAGATATAAGGACAAGGTCCTATGTGATGTATTGCCTATAGATGCATGCCACCTGCTACTAGGTAGGCCATGGCAATTTGATAGGAGGGCCATACATGATGGAGCAAAGAACTCTTATACATTTAAGAAGGACAATGTGACTTATAAGATATAGTCATTGTTGGAGGATGCTGAGATTAAGTCTACTGGTCCCAATGTATTAATGGTGAGTGAGAAAGAGTTTATAGAGACTCTATAAGAGGGAGAAGGTATTGATTTTCCCCTGGTGTTCAAGACCAAAAGAGAAAGATGTAATCAAGGTAGTGAAGACTGAATTGCCAAGTGAAGTGCAAGAGTTGTTGCAGAGATATGAAGGGATAGTTAGTGATGGACAAGCATCATCATTACCACCTAAGAGGTCAGTAAGCCATCAAATAGACCTAATCCCTGGAGCTACCTTACCAAATAAGGCTGCTTATAAGATGACCCCTCAATAGAATGAGGAAATTGCTAGACAAATTCAGGAACTTCTAGAACAAGGCCTAATTAGAAAAAGTATCAGTCCATGTGATGTACCCATAGTCCTAGCACCTAAAAAAGGAGGAACTTGGAGGTTATGTATAGACTCCAGAGCAATCAATAGGATTACAATCAAGTATAGGTTCCCAATCCCTAGGATTGAAGACTTAATGGACTGTTTAGGAGGAGCTAGATATTTCACTAAGATAGACCTAAAGAGTGGCCATCATCAGATCAAATTAAAGGAAGGTGATGAGTGGAAGACAATCTTCAAGACCACTGAAGGACTATATGAATGTCATGTCATGCCATTTGGCTTATCAAATGCCCCGTCAACCTTCATGAGATTGATGAATGAAGTCCTAAAAGAATACATTGGCCAGTTTGTGGTAGTCTACTTGGATGATATACTCATCTATAGTTAGGCAAGAGAATAACACCTCAAACACTTAGAAATGGTTTGCAAAAGACTACATGAAGAGAATCTCATGATAAACTTGGAGAAATGTGAGTTCAAATTAAGCAAGAACTAGTGTATCTAGGCTTTGTGTTGTCTAAGGGTAATTTGAAGATGGATCCAAGCAAGGTTGATGCCATCATCAACTGGCATACTCCGAGAACCAGCACTGAGGTAAGAAGCTTTCATGGACTTGCACAATACTATATAAAGTTCATTAAGCAATTTAGTGCAATATGTGCTCCTATGCTAGATACAATTAAGGGAGGCGTGAAGACAAAGTTTGTGTGGACTGACCAAGCTAACTGTGGTTTTGAGTTACTTAAGAAGAAGATTGCAACTCAACCTATATTGGTGTTGCCTAACTTTGAGAAACTATTTACTGTGGAGTGTGATGCAAGTAATGTAGCCATTGGAGCAGTCCTAAGTCAAGAGGGAAGACCAGTGGCCTTCCACTCTGAGAAGTTAAGTGAAGCAAAAAGGGAGTATTCATCCTATGACCTTGAGGTATATGCACTGGTCCAATCACTGAGGAAATGGAGGCATTACCTATTTCCTAAGGAATTTATTGTCTATTCTGACAATCAAGCACTGAGTTTTCTAAGTTCACAAGATAAATTGAGTCACAAGCATGTGAAGTGGGTTGAATACCTACAAGCATACACTTTCAACGTCAAACATAAGAAAGGTGTGCAAAATAGAGTTACAGATGTTTTGAGCAGAAGAGCATTGACCATTCAAGGGATTCAATTATAGAGCATGGGGATTGACAATTTCAAGGACATGTATGGAGAATATGAGGATTTTGCAGACATCTATAAGGTATGTAAAGAGTACAAAAATCATTTTCACAGTCAATACTCTGAGTATATATTGCAGTCAGATTTGTTATTCAAGGGAAGTCAGTTATGTGTTCCTAGAGGGTCAATTAGAGAGAATCTTATACAAGAAAAGCACAATAGTACATTGAGTGGCCATTTTGGGGTCAACAAAACTTAGGAGTTAGTCCAAAGATTTTATTTTTGGCCTAGGATGAATTCTGATATCCGAAAATATGTAGAAAGTTGTGTAATTTGTCAAAAGGCCAAGGGAAAAACTACCAATGCAGGCCTATATCAGCCTTTACCCATTCCAACCAGACCATGGGAATGTCTAAGTATGGATTTTGTTGTTGGTTTACCCAAGATGAAACAAGGGATGGACAATGTCTATGTAGTTGTGGATAGATTCAGTAAAATGGCCCATTGTATACCTTGTAGGACAACCAATGATGCTAGTCAGATAGCCAACTTATTCTTCAAGGAGGTTTTTAGAATTCATGGTTTGCCTTTGAGTATAGTATCAGATAGGGATACCAAATTCATGAGCCACTTTTGGAGAACTCTATGGAAAAAGCTTGGTACAAATTTATCCTTTGGATCTACCTACCATCCACAATCAGATGGTCAGACTGAAGTGGTTAATAAGAGTCTTGTAAATCTCCTAAGATGTCTGACAAAAGAGTATGGTCAGGTCTAGGATAAACTTATTAGTCAAGTAGAGTATGCATATAATGATACTATCAACAGGACAATAGGGAAGAGTCCCTTTGAGATTGTTTATGGTCTTCATCCTAAAGGTGTTTTTAAACTCAGAGACTTGAAGGATGGAGCTAAAGGGAGTGGGTATGCAGATGATTTTTCCCATTATATGAAGGAAGTTCATGAGACAGTTAGAAAGACTCTCATTGAGAATATAGAGAAGATCAAGTCAAGAGTGGATGAAAGAAGAAGGGATGTTCACTTTAACGTTGGAGATCTAGTTATGGTGCATCTTAACAAGGCCATATTATAGAAAGGCACACCTCATAAGTTGCAAATGAGAAGAATTGGCCCATGTGTCATACTAGCCAAGTATGGAACCAATGCTTATAAGGTAGAACTACCAGAAGACATGGGTTTATCTCCAATCTTTAATGTTGTAGACTTGGTGTTGTATAAAGGTCATATCCCTGATGCTGATAAGAGCCTAATTGAAGTGATACAAGAGGTTGAAGAACTACACTTTCCCTCCACACCAAACAAACAAGCATAGAAGATTCTAGACACTAGAGTCTACAAAAAGACTAGATAGAAGGAATATGTGGAACATTTGATCAAATGGAAAGGACAACCTGATGTAGATGCTATAGGGATCAAGGAGACTAAATTCAAGAAGTTGGGCATAGACTCAACTTTCTCAATCCAAGGATGGATTGAAATCTTTTGTTTAGGGGAGGATGGTGCAGGAGCACCTAGGCAATCCTCAAGCCTAGAAGTTTTTGGCTTGTATCTTACCTTAGCCAAGCTAGAGTTGTAAGTTTGTTTTGAGGCCTGAGTAGGTCATGTGGACTAGGTGAGTTATTATTAGAACTAAGGTCACCAATTAGTCATTGTTAGTTGTTTTGGTTAGTTTAGGATTAGTGAGTCTAAAGTTGGGATTTGGGTCCTTAATGTGTCCTAAACCCATGAGGGATGTAAAAAGATGATTTAAGGTCATTAATGGTGTTAGTTCATCAAAATACATAGCATAGAGGCCCTATATTCTAGTTTTCCTAATGAGTGCAAAAGATGCCAAAAGTTGTCATGACAACATTTGCAATTTATTGCAAATGTTGCATGCAACTCGGAAACATTGGATCCCCAAAAAGGTAGGAGTGGGAAATGAATTCAAATGGCCTAAAATGGTGGAGGATAGGATCTTAGACACTCTAAGGCTCGAATCCTAAGGTAGAGAGCATTGTAATCAAGTTCTTTTGGTAAGCAAGCAAGGAAAGTTCCTGTATACTGTGCACAATCTACTATTTTTGCATGTTAATGGTGTTGTAATGGATTAAATTTTGAGAGTTAGCTATGGATTCAAGTAGTGTAGTATGTTTTAAGGTTTTTATTTCTAGAGTGTTAGACTTTTTGAGTTAATCTTCAAGTTGTGAAAAATAAGTTTGAACTAGCCTGTCTATTGGTTACTTTTTACCTATTTTTACTTTCATGGCTCCCACTTGAGATTAAACCATTGAAACCTCACAAAGGTGGATTAATATTGTAGTGTATCCTTTTTACATACTGTATATAGATGTAGGATTCCTGAAGAGTTGAGCTTCTAATTTTATAGTAATGCCCTAGGCGAGACTAGTGTGCTCGGTTAGAGGTGTGATAGTGGAGAAATGAATGTTTACATGCAGGGGAAAGGAAGACTGTACGAAACAAGCATAGTTCTAGATAGAATATGAAGTTTCCAAATTATTTTGGTGAGATTGAGGATTTATCAATCCGTTTGGTTGGGTTTCAAGCAAGAAAACAATCAAGTCCTAGAAATCAGGTCTATTAGCCCTATTATCCCTACTTTGTAGGAAGCCTGTGTACGAAGGCCATAGAACCCTAATACCTCCTGAATATTTAGTAACTTCCAAAAGGGTATCCTAATATCCAATTATTTTTTTAGGTTGTTTGGGAAGTTTTGGCTTGGGATGGGAAAAAGACCCTGTCAAGGGCTACTAGAAGACTAGGCCTAATTAGGCCTCTATAAGACTAGTTCTTGAACCCGATTGAAAAGAGCTTTGAGATCCATCAAAATGGACTTAAAAGGACAAAAAATGAAAATTTTCAAGGTATTTGGTACCCCTATAATCACATTGGCTATTTGTGAGAGAAATGCACTTAGAGTCTTCTAGGTGTTTGAAAGCATTGAGACAAAACTAAAGGTGGATGTCCTTCAAGACTAAGCACAAGGAGATAGACTCTTAGAATAGAGTTTGAAGTAGTTTTAGGTTGGTCACCTAAGAATAGAAAGATCCTAGAAGAGAGTAGGATCATTTGGAGAGGACAAGCTAGGTCCTTGAGGCACTTGTGTGAGCACACCTTGAAGGACCTTACACCATTAGCTTATTTTGCAGACTTTGAAACCAAATGCCAACATGTATATAAGTTTAGGTTTTCTGCCAAATACTTGACATCAAAGGTTAAAGGTCTTTTGAATCTGTATAAGGTCAGTAAGTTGGGCTCTCCTCCCAACTCTCAAACAGAATAAAGGTTGTTCGAAGGTTTTAATTTCCTGTTGACTACCCAACACCGTGCATTGTTAGGTGGTATACATGATTCTTGAATTCACTACAATGCTCGACTTTGAAAATTTTCATTTGTGATGGGATGTGGAAGTGTGACCACATGCCACATGGCTTATCTAGCCCCACCAATGCAGATGGATCTTATGTCATGTCTTCACAGGGTTAACTAATGAACATGTTTAATGTCTCACAGTGATGCGAGGAGCTAACACATATCTTTGGATACTTCAAAGGGAGTGTGAAATGGGAAGATAATATATTTTTATAAAAAAATATTTTCTTGGTGAACTAAACAAAATGAAGGTAAAAGAATAATCAAGTGATTTTTTTTATGACAAGGAGAAATATTTTCAATTGGCCAAACAAAACTAAATGCAAATCAAATCAAGTGGTTAGAGACATAATATTTTTTGGTTTGAAATAGAAAGAGAATGAATAAGAATATCAGATGTAAAGGAAGGGGACACATGTCAACATCATAATACATTTAGGTTTCCTTTCTTTTCTTTATACTCTTCTTTCTCTTCCTTTTTAGGGGTTCCAATTTGAAGTCCTTTTTTGGGAAAAAAGGGCAAAGAGTCATGTACATTCAAGTGTTGTAATAGTTTAGTTAGTAATGTGTTTTTATTTCTAATAGAAATAAGCAGATCAACTTATGTGCATAATGAATACATGTAATATTGTTCATGTCTCTAGAATGTAAACCATTATATTCAAAATTTGAATAGTCTAGTACTTGGAAGATATTCATTGCACATTTTCTATGATGGGTTTTTAATTGATTGATTTTGATTAATGATCATATTAAATGTATTTTTAGTTGATTACTAGAGTTAGTATATTTTCAGTTGTTTTTCCCAATATTGCAATGCAATATTGATTTGATGACCATTGAACTTGTTTTTAGGTTGTTGTTGGAATAAGTATTATATTATGACTTTGTAATGGATATGGAACTAGTTTATAAGTGTTTCTCTTGTCAATTCTTGGCTGGGAACAAAATTTAAATTTAAATATTTACTTTCCTTGTTATTATAGATAGGTTTAATTTATTCATACAGTTAGTTGTGTGTTATAGGTATACAACAAGAATAGATCTAGATGATGTTTTTATGTGTTTTAGCTAGATAATATAAGAGCTATCTATTGTATGAAATATTTTTTATTAGTTGTTTCAAATTTATAAATATTGCAAGAGGTACACCCACCTAGGTCCTATAGAGCTTGAAGTGTAGGAGGATTTTCTTCTTTCTTGATAAATCCTTGTCAGTTAGCTACTCATCTAAGATATTTATTGATAATAGAGATAAAATCCTTACGTTTATCTTAGGAATTATTTGGAGGAACCAACACCACCCATACATGTTCTTCCACATGGTTCCTAGAAGAACTTTACCAAGTTCCATGATAATGGAAAGCAACACCTTGATGAACACATCAAGTATTTATTGGAGTGGAACATGAAGACATCTTTGTGATATTATTCATTGAAACTATACAAGGAGTTTCTATGGATTATTTTTACAACCTTGCACCATAATCTATTATTGGTTGGGCCACACTCAAATCAAAATTTTAACAAAGATTCAAATTGGTTGAAGATGTTCATGCCCAACTAGCTCAGTTGACACAAATGAAGTACTCACACAAACCCATGCACGAGTTCATTGTCGAGTTCAATAAGTTGGAAAATAGAATACCAACCATTGTTAATCCTATAACAAAGAATCTAAAGTTCTTTATCAATTCTCAATTACCTAAGGTGAGTTTTTTGTTAAGAAGAGAAACCCCAAATAATATTCTAGTTACACAAATTTTGGCAACTAAGATTCAGGATCATTTGATTCTTGTAGGGAAAATAAGAAGTCCATCTTTGGAATCATCTTCAACCAACATAACAAATCTTATGGTACAAAGGTTTTCTAATGAGTTTATTAATGTCATTAATTTTTTATATAATTATATTTTACAGAAGTTAAATTAGGATAATGCATTTCATAGTAGTTTGAATAGGAGACACTCGGGGAGTTTCATATCATGGCTGTAAGAGAAATTCCACCTTTGGTGGTGTGACCTAATTATCCAATTTTCATAACCGCTTATAGTGGAATGATAATTCCACATTTGGTGGGTGATCCACCTTTAGTGGAATTATCTATTATTTTCTCCCACCTAACTGTGCATCTCATTGAGCCACATGTCACCATTGTGTACTCTCTAGTATAATTTCTTGATGCAGAATCATACATGGTATTTTTTTCCTCTTACAATGGGAAGAAATCTAGTTTGATTTAAGTGAATCTATCAGACTAAGTTTACAAAAGATGGAAGCGTGGATGATTACAAATTTCATCTCATGTAAAAATGTTTCTCATAGGTTCCAGGTGTTGAATATACCGAGACCTTTGCACCCATAGCTAAGATGAACTCCATTCATTTTACTTGTCCTTAGTTGTAGCTCATGGATGGGTTGTAAATTAGATCGATTCCTTTATTCTCTTAGTAGTATTCACTAGGTGTCATTCAAATTTGAATGTCTACATTTTAAGATAGGTTGAATCTCATATAATAGTTGTGCTCTATGTAGATGACTTGATCATAATAGGGAGCACTTCATCCATCATTGGAAGAGTAAAATATTCTTTAGATGACATATTTTATATGACCGTCTTGGGCCATTTTTATTATTTTCTTGGGATTGAGATCATGCAATCTTCTTCTGGGATTACACTTGCTCATCCCAAGTATGTTCTTGACTTGCTCAATTTTTCATGACTAGTAGTAAGCCTGCACTGACTCCCTTCCTTTCAAGAGTCAAGCTTGAGGCTAAGTTCTCCAAACCACCTATCAATGCCACATTGTATTTACATCTTGTCAGAAGCCTCATCTATGTAACTCATACATTCCCTAACATATTCTTTATAGTTGGAAAGGTTTCTTTATCTATGTAAGAACCACATGAGATTCATTGTAAGGAAGTCAAATGCATCTCACATTACATACAAGGTACATATACTTATGGGATTCACTATGAAACATGCATTGGACTAGACATGGTTGGTTTCATAGACTTAGATTGGGCTTTCAATTTTGATGATTGTAAGTATACTTTAGGTTATATCTTTCATCTTGGTTCAGACCCTATTTTCTAGTAGAGTAAGAAGCAACATGATTTTTCTCTCTCTTCAACTGAGGTTGAATATCGAGGGGTTGTTAATGAAGCTACTATGGCTATTTGGATTTAGAATATTTTTATAGAGTTTGTTTTTTCCAGTCCATGGCCTACAATCATTTATTGTGACAATAAAAGAGCTATTTAATATCTCAAAAACCCTAGTTCATCATCAGTGGATCAAACACGTTGAGATCCACATGCACTAAATCATAGAGATAACATAGAAGGAGGTCATTGATTTGAGATATTTTCCTACTATAGAGTAAGTTGTGGACATTTTCACCATACCTCTCACTAAGAGAAAGTATCATCAGTTGCAATCTGTGTAGAATATTTCATTAGGGGGGGTATTAGTTGACTTCTCCATTCTCTCTTAATGGGGGGAGGGGACTTTTTTTCTCATGTGAGGTTTTATCTCTCTCATTCTTCTTGAGATTTATTTTATGTATTAATCTATCTTTTTGAGGGGGGGGGGGGTTTGTCCCCTTGGGTTTTACCCCTCTCTCCATTTTTAAGAGATTTCATTTTCATTTGTACATGGGTGTCTAACATGGCCTAGTAGCCAGTACCCATCTTAGAATGTTAGCTTGAGTTTGCATTCCCATGAGTTGCACTTAAGAGGGGGTGTTGGTGTAATTGATTTCTTATATAATTACACTTTACTTAAGTTAACTTAAGATAATTAATGTCATAGTAGTTTTCATAGGAGATGCATAGGGAATTGTATATCATGTTTGTAGGAGAAATTCCACCTTTGGTGGCGTGATCTAGTTATTGCATTTTCATATCCACTTATAGGGGAATGATGATTGAAACTTTTGTGGTTGATCCACCTTTAGTGTAATTATCTATTATTTTATCCTACCTCACCTTGCATCTCATTGAGCCACATGTCATCCTTGTGTACTATATTCTCCTATTGCCTTGCCTATGTAAGAAAACACATATATATTGTACTTAGTTTGGTAATTTGCATCTTGATGAGAATATAGTTTGTTCTTTTCTATCTCGTTCTCTCTTTATTTTGTGTTATTCATTTCCCTTTATATCTTAGGTTGATATAAGAAAATTCTTACAATTTTATAGCTCTTAAAAAGAAGATAGCTCAAGCTTCATTCTGAAATCCTTACAAAGACATTCCAAGGAGAACCTACCCAAATATTGCATAGGATTATGTCGTAGTGAATCAAAACAAGCTTCTTTGACCACTAAAGAGGATTTCTCTTAAGTCACCATTATCAAATGTTGAAGTGGTGTGATTTGAATCCTAACAAAGTGATATTGTTAATCTATTCTAGGAGAAGGAAGCTAACATAACTAGTGACTCTTATATTAGGTGAGTGAATTATCAAGAAATTGTTGAACAATAAGAAGGTGTTGAAAAAGATACCATGGGGAATAAAAAAGAGAGAGGTTAAAAGCCACATTCACAAGGTACTTGTAAATGAGGACAATAATGTTTTGAGATGTGGAAAAATGGATATGAAGGAAGGTATGTGTCAAGTTGAAAATAATGCATATATATTTCAAGGTCATGAACTTGAATATAATGTGCATGGTAGAGATACCAAATAAATTTATGAAGACCTTTTTACAAATATAATAGAGGAGTTTTGTTCAAGTCATTGTGACAGTTCTGTTAGGCCCAAAAGGAGGCAAACACAACTGAGAGGGGGAGGGGGGTGAATCAATTGTGTGTACCTAATACATTAATTTGATTTTATCCACTCAGATCTAAAATATAAACAATAATGCAATATCCATACCATAAAATACTGAACACAAAGATTTGTTATCGAGGAAACTCAGTTAAGGGAAAACCCCATGGGAGTCAAACCCACTAGATGAGTGTACTTTGTTAAAAGTACTACCCAGCTAAGAGAAAAATATAGAAAAAAAGATGCACTTACAACCATATGCTTACATCCCAATCTATAGGCTCACTACTCACAATACAATCCCAGATCTAGTCCTCAGTCAGGTTCACTGATCTAACTTTAATTACAAAGGGGTGGACATACATTCCTTACAACTGAACTGACAAATAGCATCTCCTATGCCAATACAATTCCAATGAAGTAAAAAATCTACCTTAAGTGAATAACACATATACACAATCCTTTCTCTCTCACACATCAACTACAAAATGATCTCTCATTTATACCGATTACAAAGAATAATCAACCACTAGGTCAGCTAAGACCTAATACAATGAAAGTTATAAACATTATGCTCAATTCTCAATGCGATCCAAATCAAGTCAGCTAAGAATTATATAGGACCCACATATTTATCCTTGAAAACACTATACCATCACCAATGCATCACCAAGAATCACAACATGTTACTCCATCAAGTCAGCTAGGACCTAAATGAAGAAATGCCAACATGCTACCAAAGCAACGAATTCGATCACCGCAACTAATGCAAACCAATAGAATGATCATCACACAATCCAAGAACACTAACAAGAATAATGAATACCATCCATAAACTTTTCATAATTTCTAACAAAAAAATCCAAACTCATCTTTAACTCTGATCAACATGAACACTAAAATACCAAACTCAAACATAAAAAAAGATATCTTGTTGTACTCTAAATCATGAACAACACCAGCTATGATCAAAATGATAAGGGATCATATAATAACCAACTTCACAACCTTTGAAACATCACATCCAAGTCATATCGAACCAAATACATAACCATTGTTCACAGGAACACTATGACACCAATGACCAAAAACTTGATCACATCTTACTTGAACTATAAAACCAACCTCTGCAAACCTATGTAGATTATCTACAAATATCCCAGAACAATACCTCACCATCACATCTCAAGGTCTTTAGTATAACATCTGAACAAATAAAATCCACCTTACTAAACATCCTGAACATATTGTCTAAGGCAATAACAAGTATGTTGACATCAATGAAAACATATTAATATCAGCACACCCAAATCCAAAACTTAGACATGCTCAAAAAGCTTCCAACAATATCCCCTTTAGCATTGATGGAAACATATGTAGCAAAAAATTGATCAATAAATAAAGTTAATTCTCTGTCCACCTGATCACTCTGAAATTATAGTTGTAATATATCCACCTGATCACCTTGAATATCCAACTTCAACACCATCTCTACAATATCTAAACTTTCTTTTGTTTTTCACTCAATCTTATCCCCCTTTGACATCAATGGAAAAGGACCAAAGATATAAAAAATACCAAACCAAGAAATAACCATAAGAATGCATCAATCCAATGCATGATGCTATGATAGATCTTATGGATTGATGCCACCCTTAGCATCATTAGCTCTTATCTAGAGGGGCTATTACCCCAAAATTTTCCCTAATATACTCAAAAGTATCCTTCAACATATGCTTTGTAAAGATGTCACCAATCTATTCCTTAGACGACACAAAGTCTAATTTCACTTCCTTTCATTTCCCTTATCCCTTAAGTCATGATACTTAAATAGAAATATGTTTTTTCTTTGAATGCAGAATGAGATTCTTTGAAATGTTTATAGCACTTGATTTATCATAGTGAATAAAAATAAGTTCATCAATTTTTATGTTTATGTCCTTCAACATTTTCTTCATCTAAATAGCTTGTTTATAGTTAATTGCACTACTAACATACTTAGCTTCATCATTGGATTGAGAAATACAATCCTACTTCTTACTAGTCCAAGAAACCAATTTCTTACCCAAGAATAATGCACCCCCACTAGTAATTTTTCTATCATCTATATTACATGTCCAATCGGTATCAGTATATGCACATAGAGTGAAGTCATCATCTTTCTCATACCATAATCCATAGTCAATTGTACCCTTCAAGTATCTAAAAATTATTTTCACACCAACCATGTAAGATTCCTTTGGTTCAACTTGAAATCTTGTAGCAATTCCAACAACAATTTATATATCCGGTCTAGAATGAGTTAGATATTACAGTCCACTAATCATAGATTTGTACAATGTCTGATTGACACAAGAAGAATCATCATCCTTAGTCAACTTACAACCAATAACCATAGGGGTTCCTATCAGTTTTGAATCTTCCATACCAAATTTCTTCAATAATTCTCTGACATACTTAGACTGAGTAATAAAAATTCCTTTATCTAACTATGTAACTTGCAATCCAAAAAAGAATTTAATTTCACCGATCATAAACATTTCAAATTCTTTTTTCATTTCATCGACAAAACCTCTACTCAACTCATCATTCCCATCAAATATGATATTGTATAAAATGAAATAGTAGTAGAAAAGGGAACATGATAAAAGATTTAAAGCATTCACTACACTAATCAACACAACATATATGATGAGACCTAAAAAATAGAACTAAAAACCTACAGGAAAATGGAAACCTCGAACTCCAAGTAGCTCCAATGTAGTTTGGATTTGTCCAAATAGAGGAATGTGTGCTCAATAAACTTTCTCAAGCTTCAATAGATGTGATGGATTTGGAGACAAAATGGCTTTATACCAATGTATTTATGGTGGATTTAGAGGCAATTTGGCATAATAATAATACATGAATGGTGGATGAAAATGAAGGAGTGAAGGGTTCAATTTATAGGCAAATGGAAGATAAAAAAGATGATCAAGGTGAAAACCTGAGGAAGGGTGTAGATGAATTTGAGAGAGATCACATGGAATGTGCTTTCTTAATTTCCTCTCATTGTGACAAGTGTCACAAGGAGAGAGGCTTGGAAGAATGGGGGAATGTGACCATTTTGGGAAATGTAAGAGGGGACAAGAATGTAAGAGATGGATGGAGTGTGTAAGAGGAATGTAAGAACATTTAAGGTTGACATTTAATTCATTTTGGTTGGGGAGTGGAGGATGTGATATGAGGGTTGACTTGGGTTGGGTTAGGATTTCTTAATCCGTAGATTATGATTGTGCAAATGTTTAGTGGATGATTAGGCTTGGATTAGAGGGCAAGTGGGAGAATTAGGAGGATGTGATGGGAGGAGAGAGAATGAGTGGAGGGTTAGATTAGTTAATCATGGGTCATTATCTAATTAAGAAGGATTAGTATGTGTGAATGGGTTGAGTTGGATTGGAACTAGGAGTTAGGTGGTTGGGATAGGCTAGGTTAGGGGTTAAAGTTAGGAGCCATTTGATATAATTGATTAAATGAGGGTTATTTAATCAAAATGGATATTTGGGAAATTAATTTAAATAAGGCTATGTATTTATTCAAATTAATAGAGGAATAGGGATTTAATTAATTATCAGGCTATGGGTTGCCATTTGGATAATTAATTGGACTATAGTTAATTAGTTAAATTAATTAAATAAGGGGATGACATAAATTAATCAATCAATGCTTTAGGAGAGAACTAAATAAGATTACTTAATTCTATAATCGAATTTAGGTGTCTATAGATATCATCAACAAATACTTTAGCAATCAAGGCATTATCATCAACTATTTTGAAATATAATTTATTGTTTGTCATACCTTTGTTGAAACCAAACTTTGTTAAATAAATGTTCAATCTAGCATACCAGACTCTAGGAGATTGCTTTAATCCATACAAAGCTTTTTGCAATTTGCAAACCATAGCTCCTTCTTCGATTAGAGTAAATCCATTATGTTGCTCAATATAAACATCTTCCTCTAGTTCACCATTTAAGAATGCAGACTTAACATTGATCTGATAGACATTAAATTTATTATAAGTTGCATATGCACGAAGTAGTCTAATAGCTTCAAGTCTAGCAACAGGAGAAAAAGTCTCAGTAAAATCTATACCTTCCATTTGTGAATAACCATTATATACCAGTCTTGCTTTGTTCTGAACCACTTTACCATCTTCACTGAACTTATTTTTGAATACCCACTTAGTATCAATCACATTTTTGTCAATAGGTATGGGAACAAGGATCCAAGTCTTTTTTCCTTTTTAATATGATCAAGTTAGTCCTTCATTGCTTTCATCCAAATCTCATCAATGCATGCTTCTTTAACATCTTTAGGCTCAAATTAAGATAACAAACAAGTTTTATCTATAGAAATTCTTCCTCTAGTCTACACACCTCTATTCTTATCACCAATAATGACATTTTTTGGAATGATTAATCCTTACATACATTTGAGTCTTCAATATAGGCTGTGTAGTAGACCCTTTGGTGTTAACATCCACTTTATTTCCTTCCAATTTTGTCTACTCTTCTGATCCATCCCAATTCTGATTTTGAATTTCTACAATCTAATTATCATCTTCAATCATATTATACCTGCAATTCCTTTCTGATCTCATTTTCATCAACTCTAACATTTGCACTTTCAACAGTCATCTTTAGTCTATAGTTATAACATTTATATATCTTTATCTTTGTCTAATAACCAAGAAATATTCCTTAATCACTTCTAGGATCAAACTTTCCAGTGTCTTCATCTCTCTTAATATAGCATTTACTTCCAAATATTCTAAAATATTTCACTATAGAGACATGACCATACCCCAAAGTTCATAAGGAGTCTTACCAGTTCCTTGTTTAATCTATACCCAGTTCAAAGTATATATATGGTTCACACTACTTCTCTTCAATAGACATGTGGTACTTTTCCTTGAATAATCATAGTCCTAGTTGTGTGTAAAATAGTCTTGTTCCTTCTCTCAGCTACTCCATTCTATTATGGGGTTCAAGGATCTAAAGTTTGTCTCTTTATCCCATGTTCTTCATAGAATGCATAAAACTTGTCAGATGTAAACTCTCCACCTCTTTCTGATCTCATGCATTTTAATCTTCTTCTAGATTCTATCTCCACCAGTATCATGAATATCAATTTTTTAAAAAAAGCTTCTAATTTTTCCTTCAAAAATGTCACCCACATCATTCTTGAATAGTCATCAACAAATAGCATAAAGTATCTTTCACCGAAGTAACTTCTTGTCTTGATAGGACCACATAGATCTGCATGCACTGAATCCAACAATCCATTTGAAAGATATGTCTTATTCTTGAAAGTAGATCTAGTTAGTTTTCCCAATTGACATTCTTTTCACATATTGTCAGGCTTTAATAGTTTTGGTAAATCTCTCATAACATGAGTAGTGCTAATATTCACCATATTATCAAAGTTTACATGACAGAGTCTTCTATTCCATAACCAACTATCATCAACCTTAGCAACTAAACATTTATTCTCAACAATCCTCAAATGAAATAGACTACCAACAATATATGTACCTGATGCAATAATATTTCCTATATCTTCTAATTATTTTGTAGATTCCATCCATGAATTCCAATTTGTAACCTTAATCCAATAGTTATCCAACTGTCAACAAGTTACGACTTAAACCTGTACACACTAAGATGTGCACTTCTCTAAATCATTGCTTCCAAGAGAATCCATGGATTGGAAACCTTGAGAAATAGATTTAGAGCTCCCTAGGCATGGAGTGCAAGGATGTTAAGAATGCTCTCAGCTAGAGCTATTAAGCCAATAACCTTGCTAGTAAACCATGCAATGGGAGATTCAAATGAAGACAAGGGCAAGAATGCCAATATCCCCAAGAATCAAATGAAAATGCAAATGCAAATTCAAGTATGCTAGAAATGGAAATGCAAGCTATGCTATGAAAGGAAAGATAGAAGTATTACAAATCCTTACTATTTAGACTATGTGAGATCTAAGCTAGAGCTTGAAAGGAAACTAATCTAAGAAAGCATAAACATGAAGCTAAGCTAAGAATGCAAGAATGAAAGCTAAATGTAGAAAGACCTCCAAAAGGCTCCAAAGTCTTCAAAAGCTCTAAAGTCTCCAAGAAATTCTGCAGCATAAAGTTAGCATAAAAAGTTGGGGCTCTAGAATGAAGAAGAGAGCTCTCCTTTTATAAGAAATGAGAAAGAATGGACCATGGAGATTAAGAGGCAAAAGATTTAATCAATGATGGAGCATCAAAAAGGAGAAATCCATGTGCACAAGTATCCTCCAATGAGAAAATAAGAGTTGACTTTTGTGCCCATATGAGACAAAAAGTGCTTTTTCCCTTTTTATAAAATGCTTTATTTGTGCAACTTAGGATAAGAGGAAAGGTGGGGGCTTTTTTATTTAATAAAAGGGGAGGAAATTCCTTTTAAATAAATAAAGAGTTAGGATAAGATGGTTAGCCCATAGAAAATAATCAAATAAATGATAGCACCAGGTTTTGATCAAGAATAAGCAATTGATGATTTTAGCAAATAATGCTAGAAAGGGGCTAATAGTCTAGATGACCATTTTTAGATGATTACATTTTCCCCTCTTTGACTAATGTGTGATTGATCTGGGAACACATTACATCAAAGAATAGATCATCCAAGAAGGCAATAGAGATCTGACTCCAAAAATGAAGTGCAGAGAGATAGCAAATCCTGCATGATCAGCCTGGTAGCGAAAGTACTGAACACTTAGGAAAGAGATGAACAGTGTCAGAACTTGAGACAAGAACTAACATGTCAAGTGCAAAGATAGATCGATCAGAGAAAATGGAATGGTCAAGCATATGCTCTGGAGAATAGCTGATAGGATATGATGTGTCTGCCCCCTCAGGATCAAAATTGAAATTAGGTAGAGGGAATGCAGAAGCAAGAGCAACATGATCAAATCACTAGAAATCATAATCGAAGATGAAAGATGATAGAATAACCATCAAGCAGTGAAGATATGCTCCAGTTAAGACCTCTGAGAGAGATGAATGAGATGAATGAAAGACTAGAAGGGTGAGAGAGATGGAGATGAAGAAGGAAAGGATGCCCCAGTGAAGATCGAAGGATCAGGCCTCAAATGGTCAGCCAACTGTGCAAAAGAGGGTGAAATGTGATTTGGACGATCAAGGTGAACTCGGATTTCAGTTTCGATCCCAAAATGAATAGACAATGATGTGATATGAAAGACAAGAAGTGAAAGACATGATCGGGAAGAAGTGAAAGGTGAGTGTAGTTTGATTAATAAGTCCGTGAAAGATGAAAGGAGAGCTCTCTCCATATGCAAGATGCAAAACTAACTATCATGAACCTAAAAATGCAAGCTACTATGAAAAGTGGTTTACTTGCAAGGTTAAAAAGCCATTAGACTCTAATAATCATCATCGAGCGTTATTGGTAGCGTCGCAAGATCATACAATACACACTAGTATGACTATGTGGATCTGAATATGATCTATATCAGATAGATATGTGGAAATCCCACCTAGGCACCAAAGACATGTAAGTCAAGATGACTAGTGCAGTGAGGTTCCCTAAGTTTGATATAGCAAGATTATGCTCGCATCGAGACACAAGAAAGTCAAGATGACTATAAGCATGCACTTGTGAAAACAATCAAGGATAATACCTTGTAGACCCCAATGTTAAGTGGAACAAGCATAAATGCTAATGACAGTTAGGATCAACAAAATATACCCACAAGTAGAAAGCAAATAAAACATGTCCTTGTGCCCTAGTCTTCTAGCTTGGCATCATCGAAAACTATTAGGGAGAGAACACTCAGCAAAGAAATCATCATAGACAGCACACACAGAAATAAAGTCAAGCAAATTTCAGCAAGTCAAGTGTTTAAGTGTGTGTGTGTAGGTCATAGAGTCAAACTTTGAGTATCGCATCGGCCAGTGAGAAATATTGCATCATCTAGACTGCAGGTAGGATATTGATAAGTGTTAAGAAACACTCGATGCTAGGGTAGTGTTGAAAAACACAATTGGGGTGGTGTTGAAAAACACCATTGGAACCAAGAGGCCCAAGAAACCCAAATGCACAAACAGACCCAAGATAAGCTAGAACAATGTATGCCCCCTAGACTAAGACAAGAGTCAATTGCAGGCTAGGAGAGGCAAAAAGCGAGAAGTGGAGCGAAGGAGTGCCATGCAAGACTGATAGACATAGGTGCAAGGGTCTCAAGCAGTGCCTGTTTCCAAGTTTTCACCACTTGATAGATTTTTTCAGGACTTTTTTCAATTTTTTTGTATTTTTGCTACCAAGGCGCCTGTTTCCAAGTTTTCACCAAGGCACTTTTTTCTATTTTTTTGAATTTTTGAATTTTTGAAAAAAAAATTTGGTGAGACATCAAAGCGCCTATTGCTAGGTTTTCACTAGGATGCTCATTTTTTTCAATACTTTTTATGCTTTTTAGGATTTTTTCAGCATCATATATGAATTTTTTGGAATTTTTTCAGGATCAATAAAAATATATACAAAGAGCTCCAGAACTTCAGACATAGTACTTCTTCAGATGTAGATAATTGGTAGGCCCAGTAAGCTCTACTTCCTCTAATGTAGATAACTAATAGGCCTTAGACCCAAATGTTGCAGTGATAAGATAAGGTCCTAACCAATAGTAGCCAGCCCTAAGCAATTTCCAAGCTAACGCAAGGTCGTTAAAGTGTGATCCACATATATCATCATGAACGTCGGCTAGCGCCTTCTCTGACTCCTCTATTTCTAGACACCTAAGGAGAGTTCCATCTAGACCCTTCCTATACAAGTCACTAGAGACAAGGGTAAAGTGTGAGGCATGATGGATGAGATGGTGCTTCATATTGTGTGTTAGATTTTCAGGAATAACATGATCTTGGAGATAGGAAAGTATGATGGCATTGTAAGGACTATGAGCAGGATAGTGTAATTCTTCCACCAGGAACTTAAAGTGTGATGTATGCTTTTTCAATTGTAAAATGGATGCTGAAGTAACCAAGGCATTAACATCTTTGATATGAGCTCTAGGAATGTGCTGAAATATGACAGAGGTGAAATAATTCTTGAAAAAGTTCACCATTTTTTTTGTAGAGAATCAGCTTGTCATCTTTTATTTGATAATCATCATTTTTTAGCAGGTCTTTATTTTTACTTTTTTTAGGTTCGAATACCGCCACAATGTGGTTTTCACCATCTGACCATTGCTCTTTTATTTTGATTTGATGATTGAGATACTTGATTTCTGATTCAGTCCTTTTTGTTGCTGGTTCGCTGGTGGAAGAAGTAACAAGTTCAATGGCATGTTGATCCTCGGTGGACCAAGCTATGAGATCTAATTTTGTAAGATGAAATGAAGTGATTGGATCAATAGCATTTATGCGAGGGATGTCATCTCTTGTGACAAGAGAGGTCGAGCCTATAGGGTAAGCTCTAAAAGTGTTAAGATCTAGACTTGTCATAGAAGGACCAACGTGGTCCACTAAAGCAATACATGGATTAAACTCATCAAACCCTATGCAAGACTCATCAACTACGTCAAGTTGGTCACCATAAGTATGAACCACATCCACTTCCATATCCACTGTGGAAGATCCATTGGAGAGAGTATCCCATTCATATTCATTTGAATTTATTGTTACGCTTCTACTGGGATGCTTGCACCAAGAAGGTTTAGGACCTTTAGAACTAGAGGCTTCAACATCATTATGTGTAAGATCTCCTCTTTTCATTAACCGTAAAATATTTCTACGTTGTCAGCTTCTAGGTGTAGCGGCTTCAACTGTGTCCTTAGCAGGTATGTGTTCTTCTCCCCAAAGGAGTGAAGTAGAAGGAAGATTGTCTCCCATTTGAGCCATAGTGTGCAGTGGTGACTCATCTGTATCTGTGTCTGAATCACTAATCATGGGAGCATTTCTAGAACATGTAGGGAGGTCATTATTGGCACCATATCCCAGACCTATTGTAATCTTAGAGGGTCGGCCATTAGTATGACTCAAAGGCTCGACTAGGGCATGTCCATTATCATCTATAGGTCCTTAACCTTGATAGCCCATTTGCTACAAAAATTTATAGCCTTTACCATAGCGCTTAGGAGAAATAGGAGTAGCAATAGTGGTACTATCTTCTTCGTCTTTATAGATCCATTCCCTAACAGCTTGTTCTTCTCTTTCTGCCTCTAAGGGTATGGATGCTTGAACAAAATTACCAAAGACTGTCATAGCAGAAGCAGAAGGCTTCGTCTTATCAGAAGGTCTCCCATATGATCTAGGAGAAATAGGCATAACAGCCATGGAATCTAGTGTGTATTCACCCATACCAAGGCTCATCATCTTAAAAGTTTTCTCAGCAGCAACCAAGGATGTAGTAGGATCATTAGAAGGTTTGTTATGAGGAACAAACATGTCAGCAGCAGCAAGAGCATTAATAGCAATAGAATGATCCCTTGGAATAACAATTTTAGCTCCGTTATGTGGGAATTTGACACACTGATGGTATGTAGAAGGAACAGCTTGCATGTCATGGATCCAAGGATGACCCAAAAGAATGTTATAAGAAAGTGTGATGTCCAACACTTGGAACATGATATCTTTCATGACAAGGCCCACTTGAACAGGTAGCATGACAAGACCTTTGGAAGATCTTTCAACTTCATCATATGCTTTTATAGTGATTTTTTGCTTAGGATCGACAACAAATTCTGACAAACCCAGTTGTTGCATGACATTGAAAGAGACAATATTTAACCTAGCACCATTATCTATTAGGACTCGGCGGACTCGGGTGTGGTAGACCATAACTTCAATGTGTAAGGCAAGGTTGTGAGGGTGGTTAAGAGATGTGTCATTTGCTTCAGAGAAGGAGAGATAGTGAGGTGATGAGATGTGGTTAACCATAGCCTGGAACCTATCTAGGTCAATGTCATTAGGGACATTAGTTGTACGTAGAGCCTTTTCAAGGATCTCCTTATGTAAAGGGGATAGCTCAAGCAACTCAAAAATAGATATCTGTGCGGGTGTCCATTGCAATTGATGGACAAGATCATAGCTAGACAAAGCTGGAGGAGCTTTTGGTTTGGAAGATGAGGCTGGCTTGAGATCAGGCACAGTTTTAAGGACTAGTTTAGCTTGACCCCTAGTAACAGCATTCAGTGCCTCACTTCAGGAAGATGAACTACCACGTGTTTGTAAGACCAACTTTGGCATACCCTGACTGACTTTATTATCATCTTGAGGTTGCATCATAAGAACACTCTCAACATGCTCTACCATGTTGATCACAGGTGAATCAGAAGTATATGTGT
Source organism: Chamaecyparis obtusa (assembly GCA_027943335.1). Classification (NCBI taxonomy): domain Eukaryota; kingdom Viridiplantae; phylum Streptophyta; class Pinopsida; order Cupressales; family Cupressaceae; genus Chamaecyparis; species Chamaecyparis obtusa. The sequence continues at coordinate 2,851,921 of BSBK01001966.1, forward strand.
AGTTGATCTTAGCATCATGATTCTTCTTATTTGGTTGAGAGGACTCCCCCTTGTCATACTTAGGTAGAGGATCTTTGAAAGCCTGGTGATCAAAGTTTTTAACTAAGCCATCTATGAGAATTGTGCCTCCATCAATGAGATCTTGTATAGCATCTTTAAGAGTGAAACAATTGTCAGTCTTGTGTCCCTTGTTTCTGTGATAGTGGCAGTAATAATCCTCTCTCCACCAATCTGGCTTAACTGGTGGATCATAGGGACGAGTTTTCTCAAGTAGGTTAAGATAATTATTGGCAACCAAAGTATTAAGAATCACATCATATGGTTCAACTAATGGGGTATAGACCCATCGTCGGAATTGCTTCTTTGGCTTATCAACATATTGAGGCTTAGGAGCATCTCAAGTGTTGGCAGCTTCTTGTTGTTTTTCTGCATAGATTGCATTAGAAAGGTTGAAAGTAGTCTCTTTAGCTTTAGGGATGTCCACCACACCATCATTAACAACATACTTGTTTCTATTCCAAGGTTTGTTCTTATCCTTTCCATTGCCTCTAGTATCTTTATTAATAACAATATCCCCCTTTCTTATTGCCACATCTTCAATCCTATATGCGCTTTCAACCATGTCATTGAAAGAGGAGAAAATTTGCTTCCTTAAATCATAATACAGTTCTGGCACAAGAGTGTTGACAAAAATGTCAATCTTTTCTCGTTCATCTAGCTGTCGAGGATATCAAGAATACAATGACCTCCAACATTGTAAGTAAGTGGCAAATGGCTCACCTTGATTTTGCTTTAGAGTACTGAGATCTATCATAGTGATAGGCTGTTGAATGTTGTATGAATAGTGTTGTGTGAAGCACATAGCCAACTCATCAAAAGTATTCAAAGGAGGTGTCAACTTTACAAACCATTCTAGAGCTTGTCATCTTAAACTCCTAGGGAACAATCATAGAATAAATGTGTCTTCACGAAGGAAGTCCATGCTAAGAGCGTAAAAGTGACACACATGGTCATGGGGGTCACCATTTCCATCATACTTGTCATATTTGGGAACCTCAATATCCCTAGGAAATGGGACCATGTATAGACTCCTATCAACAGGAAGAGCACAAATGGATTCTACGAAAGAAACCTTTGGAGGTTCTTTTTCTATTGCCATTTGAGTAAGACATTGATTTGTCCGACGTAGTTCTTCCTTAAGGACTTCCAATTTAGTTGGTACTCTTTGTTGGACAATTTTTCTGACATCATAGCTGGGAGGAAGCTTGTATGCTCTAGAAGTCATATATTGGAAATATTGGTCTCCATTAAACTCTAAAAGCTTAAGCATCTTTCGTTGGGAGTCCTCATCTTGTTCAAATGAAATAAGATCCTCACTAGAAATATCATCAATGACCTCTTCCTCATGGTGAGAGGGAGGTGGTCTAGGAGGTGAAGAAGGTACAACAAAAGTTCATCTTAGAGGAGATCTAGGTGGCGTGTTGTTGCCATAGTTGCCATTAGTACCAAAAAGTGGTCTATGCTCATAACCACTAATCTCGGGTTGCTCATGAGATACTCCTCTCATAGCCATGCATCTGGCAGCATCCATTTTGTCTAAATGAGCTTGGTTGTCCTTATGCTCAAAGTGTTCTTGCAAATGGCAGAACTTTTCTTGTTCAGTGAGAGTGAGTGAGACACTATTTGTGTTTTTGGAGGACTTAAATGCGGAAAAGAGGAAGCCTCCTTTGTACCATAGGGTGGCCTTAGAATCCTCAAAACTAGAACTAGCATTGCTAATAGGCTCTCGTGAGCATCTAGTAGGAGAAGGTAACTACGTATAATTGAATGGAGGGTGACTCCTCAAATTGAGACCGAGTTGTAACAGGCATGAAAAAGAATGTTGTTCAACCAATAAAATGAGACAAAGTTTCTTAGATGTTGAGATAAGAAAAAGCCAATGATGATCACTTGTCAAGATAGAACAATAGAGATGGCTGGTCAAAGTGCTCAAGAACTTACAGCAGTCAATTGACACAAGCCTAGATGTGAGCAAGAAGCTCGATTAGCAAGTAGCTAGATAGGTAACCGTGTTTTGACAAGTGATCAAAAGTGACATTCGATAGGCTCAAATCCAATAGTTTTAGCTCATTTGTTTCAGTCTAGAACAATCCTAAGCATGTAGGTAACAAACCAGCTTCAGATAAGAATAGAAAAAGACACTCTATAGTAGGTTAAAATGTAAGTGTAATAGCTCCGAATTGCAACAGTAGCAGGACAACACAATAACTTAGGATTCTTGGTTGAAGGTATGTAATGATGTTTCAGTATTGTATGACTCTTGACCAGTGAATGTGAAAAACTCAGTTTTGAAAGCAATTTGGTCAATGTTGTAGATTGCAAGTACAATAATATCAGGAAGTAGACAAGTTTGCAAATAGTAGGTGATCAAACATGTCATCAAACACTTGTGCAAGAGCAAAAGCAACCTTGCCAAGACAAGCAATTGTGATATCAAAACTGAAAATCTATGAGCATTACTATGATGTTTGTATGTTCAAGAACATTTACACGGGTATATAACAACGAGAACAGTTCAAGCACTTGCTAGCCTAATAAGACAAGACATCATCAGTACTATTTTTACCATCAAGAGTAATAGATGCTTTCCCTTTAATCAAGCAAGGCCAATTGTTACCGAATCTAACAATAACTCCATCATATTCCTCAAGCTTCACAAACTTGTCTTTATTACCAATCATATGATGTGAGCATCCATTATCAATAACCCATTCACCTCTTTTAACAACTCTTGAGACTAATGCCTTTTCTTCATTGGGATTTTCCTATTTAATAGAAATAAATGAAATTTATTCCTATAATACCCCTCCCATAGTTTTCTTTTAGTTTATATGGGAAAACTCTTTTAGGACACTCTTCATGCTGATTGTCCACATATGATGATGTTATTTATATTCATGGTTTTACTAACCCCATAGTTTCATGTGTATGGTTAGCATGTATATTTTATCTTTCTATATGATGTGTTTGATGCAGTTGAGGGATGGAGTCATAGTTACTTTCTTGTGAGATCCACACGATCAGTCGATCCTGTTGGTTGTCTTTTCTTTCTACTTGCAGGTTTACACTATGATTGACAACTTAATGTCACTAACTCTATCACCACTCCAAAGTCTGCAAGGAAAAGGGCCAATTAACATGGATCAAAGAGATCCTCCTACACTTTGAGCCTAGATGCTCAGGCGGGTGTACCTTTGATTCACTTCTTGAAAGGAATCACAAAATGTTATGCATTATACCCTTTACAAACTGATTGAAAGATTTTATCATTTATATGTATGGTGGATGATGATGAACTGCTTCCAGAGAAAGGATCAGTGCCTTAACCTAGGGCATAGAGTCACCCAATAACATAAATCAATTGAAAATCCTAAATCAAATACTCCTAAACTCAGGATAAGTGCTTTGCCTATTATCCCTCTCACTCCCAAACCTGATCATCAAATTCTTACCCAACCATGAACTCACTGAAATCACCTTAAAGACTTTAATCCTAACCTTGTTAGGAACTCAAAGATAACTGCACAATACTCTTTGTTTACCATATGCTAACTCACTTTGTGACATTAACATATATGAGCCCAAGATCAGAATAAGAAGACAAATAAGAATCTAAGATTGGAATTAAAGTGCATTCTCATTAAAATCTTCAGAATCAGTACATTATCTGAACAAAAAAATGTTAGGAAATAAACCCAAAATCCAGGCTCTCCTTGTTCAGTCCTTTACCTTGACTTTCAATATATCATCAACAGTAACATCATCAACCCATAACAAAATCAAAAGTTGACCATATATACCCCATAGTCATCTTGGAATCCCAAAAATAGGATGCAACAAGCTACAGATGACTAGGGCAAGGGTTTCAACCACCAAACCAACCAGAAATTCAATCAAAATTAAATTTATTGGAGGGAAAACCAAGCAACCTGGAGCAAACAGATCCACAATGATCTCCACTTATGTTAATTCCTTTGACTTGTGTACTAAAGATCATAAATTCATGAATGTTACCATTTTAAACAAGCAGATTGTCCACCTACAACACACCTCAAGCAACTCCATCATAGTACAAAAACCCATGCAATCAGTCATCAGACACCTTGGGCCACTCCGTAGCAATTGGTGAAATCAAATCCTACCAAACCAACCGCTAAAACATTAAAAATCAGTCCTTCTGTCGTTGGAAAACCCTCTAAAATTTTGAATTTCAAATAGTAACAGTTAACCAACAAGTTTAAAATGCGGCCGTAGATTTCACCCCTTCCCGACAGACTGAGCGGTCATCATTAATCTTCGTAACAGTCAAAAGGCCCTTCTGAAAAGTCTCTCACCACATTGCCAAACTGTCAGCCAATCAGAAATGAGCATGTTAGCACCACGTAGCATCACAGACCCACCTTGACTTTTCCTTACCTTCGCATCAGACGATAGGCACATGATCGTGAGGGGAAAGAATATTCCTCACAATCAAGCACCCATCGTCGATCCTTTTGACAACTGTCAGACCACTGGCCTCTGCAAAGAGATGGTCCCACTAACAACTGCCATGTCACAAACCTATCGACCAATGAAAAGCCTCCATCTCTGCAACACCTGGCACTGGACCCACTGACACCATCCCCGGTCAGATTTGAAATCAATGGATGTCGCATGATCTCATGTTGAAGGAATATTCCATGAGATCATACGCCCGCCGTAGATTGAAAGGGGACTGAAATGCTGGGCCTGCTGGGACAGATGGCGCCCTATCGTTATACCGTATGTTAGAAATTTTGATGTTAGGAAACCTTGTGGAGTAACGATAGCCACACAAAATTAAAAGTTGAAAATTAGGAAAAATAAAACAGGAGACCTAGGCTTAGACATAAAATATTAAAGGGGGTCTCGCTATTAAAACCTAACCACGTAACATGCAAAGTGGTCATAGTGAAATTTAGCACATGGGCATTTTAGGACTTTAGTGACCAAAAAAGGTAATGCATAATCAGAACAGGGCTAAGACAGACTAGGGTTTCCCCTCCAACGACTAGATATTTCAAATTTTGACCTAGGGTTTAAGGGCAGAGACCTAGAAAACACTTGCAGGGACTAGGGAAAAACTACAGAGTCATGAAAATTTTACAGGTGCTAATAGTGGCTCTGTCTGGGGATGATGGGCAACCTGTGGCTATGTAAGAATGCAGAATTACTAGGTGAAGCAGACCACCAACTGGACAAAAACCTTGAACAATAGAGAGCAAAGGAAAAAACCCTACAAGCTAAGACAAAAGAAACAAGGAACAGTCACACCACTATACAGAATGTACACCAAAAACAGACCTAACTACTATTCATGGAAAGAAGGATACCTTCAATTGAAGTATTTCTTCAAGAATTGTCCATGAACTGGCAATTCCTGAACATCACCATTTAGTTCTTTCACAATATAAGAATCCTAGCCCCATTTTTCATGAATTAGATATGGCCCTAGCCAAATTGGGTCAAATTTTCCATGTTTCCCCTTATCCTCCAATCTAGCATTCCAAATTAATACCAAGTCACCAGGCTCAAACTTCCTGTCAATGATCCTTTTGTCATACAAATTCTTGACTTGCAATTGCAACTTGGCATTTCTTGAAACTGATTCTCTCCTAGTTTCATCCAGCCTAATAAGGTCTTCAATTCTCAACTACATTTCATCTTCTATATCATCATCATATAATTGAACAAACTTATACATTTCTAACAAGTTGTTCTAAGGCATCCTTGCATGTATCCCATATACTAAATCAAACGGTGCACAACCAATTGCCTTCTTCACAGTTACCCTATTAGCCCATATAGCTAATGGCAATTTTGAATTCCATGCTATTTTATTCTTATCAAGGATCCTCTTGAGGATTTTTATCAAGGTCTTATTTGTTGATTCTGCCTGTCCATTCCCTTGTGGATGATAAGGTGAAGAGTATGACATCTGAATTCCTAGACCTTGGAAAAATTCCTTGTATTCAGTAGACCTAAAACACATGGCATTATCACTAACAATCCTCTCTAGACAACCAAACCTTGTGACAATATTATTCAATAAGAAATCAGTCACCACCTTACTAGTTGAATTCCTTGTGGGGATAGCCTCAACCCACTTTGTAAAATAATCAGTGGCAACTAATATCCAAGAATGTCCTCCACTAGACTTGTTTGGTATTTCCCTTATGAAATATATTCCCCGTTGTTGGAAAGGAGCTTGCACCTCAACTGGCCTTAAAGGTACATTACCTAAAAACTTAAGCTTACCAGAGAATCTCTGACAAGCATCACATCTCCTTACCAACTATTCTACATCCTTGAAGATTGTAGGCCACCAGAATCCTACTCCCAAGATTTTTTGAGCAGTAGTTTTACCCATGTAGTGTCCTCCACAAACTCCCTCATGCATTTCTTTCAACAACTTGTCAGCCTGATTTTCATCAACACATTTCAAAAGTATGCAATCTAAATCTTTTCTGTATAACTTGCATTTTATAATTACATACTTGATGACTTGTAGTTTCAAAGTCCTTTTCTTATTATCATACATTCCTACTGGACATTTCATGTTCCTTAAGTAAAATATAACATCTTGATACTAGATACAATCATCCATATCACAAGTATAATAAATCTCAGTCTAGTTTATCTGGTTTGCATCAAGATTGGATTGAGCCATCAATTTTGCCAATCCTTGTCCTCTGACCAACTTGGTAATCTAGATATCGATATTGAATTCTTGAATTCTATTTATCCATCTGCATCTCCTTCCAGACACCTCTTGCTGTGAAAAAATATCCTTTACTACAACACTAGGTACAAAAGCAATCACAATTGCTCCCATCAGATAACACCTAAAAGCCTTGACAACCTTCACCAGTGCATAAGCTTGTTTTTCATTGATATCATACTTTAATTCAGCAGCCTACAAAGATTTACTAAAAAATGCAATAGGCTGCTCATAACCTTCATTATTCTTCTGCAACAATACTGCAGCAATAGTATGAAAAGATGCAAAAGAAAAGACATGCATTGGGACATTGTAATCAGGTGCCTTAAGCATAGGTGCATCTTTGATAGCCTACTTGATATTCTTGAAAGCTTCATCAGGCTCACCTTCCCATTTGATCTCAGATCCTTTCTTCAACATCTTGGATATTAGCCTAGTAACTTCAGCAAAATTTGTAACAAATCTTCTCAAGAAATTCACCTGACCAAAGAAAGACTGAATTCCTTTAATATTTTTTGGTCTAGTGATCTTATCAATGGCTTCCACCCTCTTAGGATCAATTCTAACTCCTTGCTTTCCAACCAAGTGGCCAAGCAACTTACCCTCAGTAACACCAAAAGCACATTTCCTTGGATTTAATGAAATGCCATATTCCAAAGCCCTCACAAATATTTTTTCTAGATGAGTACAATGGTCTTCTTCCTTCTTGGAATAAGTAGTTAAATCATCTTGATAAACAATAAGGAAATCATTTATAAAATCTGAAAAGGCAACATCCATTGCCCTCTGAAAAGTTGCACCAACATTTGTGAGACCAAAAGGCATTTTCACATAAACATATGTTCCCCAAGGTGTAGTAAAAGCTGTCTTAAATTGTTCTAATTCTTTTACAATTACTTGATTATAACCAGAGAAACCATCCATCATAGACATTAATTCAGATCCGGTCACTCTTTGTAGCATAGCATCCATATTAGGTAGATAATAGTTATCCTTGTGTGTGTGAATTTTGTACCTGATCTGTAGACACAACACTTCAGTAAAACATTAGAGGCTAGCAAAAATTAAAATCATGCAATGAATTGAAAGCTAAACTAACCAGGCAATTTACTACCTTCTAATAGGTGCTAGTATGATGTTCTCATATTGTTATCGAGATTAGTGACCTTGAAGACACCTAAATGAAGGATTTGAATGCAAAACTGATATGAAATATGAATGCAATTAATCTATTTTTTTGATTTTCTATGCAATAAGATGAAAAATGATATGAAATCTATGATATGTAAAAAACTAATATGCTATGATATGCTAAATGATCTAACAAATGAAAACTAATATGATATGAAAAACTATGCAATATTGATCTCACAAAGCTTGGATTCGCAAAGATGATTCTTCAATCTCCAATTCGGCAGCGTGATTATGCAATTCTTGTAGATTTGAGAGATGATTTGTGAAGAGCTAAAAGCCTTAATTTATAGAAATCCGGGGCTTTGGAGGTGCATGAAAAAAAGCCATAAATCGCTCAGATTAACTCAACTTGATTTTGAGTTATTTTTAAATAAAGGATAATTTAATTCACAAAAACATGCAAATCATGCAAAAATAGCTTTTTAACTCAAATTAGAAGTTCAGATCAACTTTTGAACTCAAAAATGATGTTGAGTTCCAAAAAGTCAATAACTTGCATTGATTTTCTGAGTTGGAGTTTAACTGCTCTTTGATTGTGCACATGGATAATTATGAATTAATAAATAAATAAAGTGATTTATTCTCAACTTAACTGATTTTTGAAATAAAACAATTGATTTATGGGTTAATCAATCATTTAATCAAACTTTTATTCAAAAATAATATCATCAAATATGACAACTTGCTTTAATTAATTAAATAAGAATTTAATCAATTAATGATAGGAATTTTGATTTATTGTCAAATTTAAATAATAATACTTAGGAATAAATACAATTAAATTCAATTAAATAATTAAGTGGCAGAATTAAATTAATTAATTAAATATTCATCATATTCAATTAATCAACTTTAGGATAAGTGTGATTTATCACCAAATAATCATTAAATTAAAGATAATTAAGATGATTAGGAATATTACTAGGAATATTCCCCGATGTAGAATTTAAGATAATCAATTAGGATTCGATGATGTTTAGATGTGCCTTAGGTTAGGACTTTGATGTCAATTTCGTTCTATATGTTGATATAGAAGATTAATGAACTTATAGCCCATTTTTGGGGTATTACAATCCTTTAATGAGCTGATGTTCAAATTTCTAAAGTCCACACAAAGTCTGATGTCACCATTCTTCTTCCTGACAGGAACCAAATTTGAAACCCAAGAAGAATGCCTAATGGGCTTGATAATTCCAGCATCTCTTAACTTCATTAATTCTTCTTGCATTTTAGGTGCCAAAGTAGGATTTATAGGCCTTTGTTTTTGCCTAATGGGTTTGGCATCTTCTTTCAAAGGAATAACATGTTGGAACAAGTCTTCTCTATAAACCTTTAGGTCATCATATGACCATGCAAAAACATGCCTAAATTTTCTTAGTAGCTCAATCAAGGACTTCCTCACTTTATGAGACATATCCTTACTAATGTAAACCTTCTTAGGTGCTTCTTGTGTTCCAAGATTTATTTCTTCCAAATTTATATGATCCTCCTTTTTGGTACCTATCTGAACTATGTCCTAATTATCAAACATAATTTCTAGAACAAAAAGTCCCTTAGGAACCTTGTTAGTTTTAAGTTGAATGACCTCATTACCAAGGACAACCTCCTTTCCTTCTGCAGTCTCAACCAGGGCTGAACAATCTAACTCCTGACCATGATACTGATCTTCACAATTCAAAAATCTCAAGATATCCTGGTCATCTTCAAAAACTTGCTAATTCTCAACATTATCTGGTATACTAGGCCCAGTCTAAATTTCAACTTTAGAGAGGCCAACAAAAGTAATATCACTGGGATTGATTGCAATATTGGCTAACAAATCAACCATCTTGTTATTACTTCTATCCTTCCACTCAATATTGAAGGCATCAAAACACTCAATCAAATCCCAAACAACATTTATGTATTGCTTCAACCTCTTGTTCTTGGAAGCATATACTAACCTTATTTGGGACACCACTAATTCAGAATCCCCAATAACTTTTATACATTTAATTCCATGATTTTGTGCCAATCTCAATCCTAGCAATAATGCTTCATACTCTGCTATATTATTGGTACAAAAGAAATTCAATGTGAAAGAAAACTTGTAGGTGTTCCCCTTAGGAGAAATGAGTAAAATACCTGCTCCTACTCCATCTTTGCAGCTAGCACCATCAAAGTACATCACCCACAAATCACCCTTCACAGACCTAGAACCAACCTCATCAGCAATACATGGCAATACAGGCTCCTTTTCAAGTACAGTTACCTCAACTCTAAAAGCATTGACATCAGTATCTATAAAGTAGGTAACCTCATTATCAATATCCTTTTCAATCATATAATTTACCCTTGGTTCTCTTTCAATCCTAACAAATTGATCATCAATCTTGAAAGTTGCAGAAGAGAGATCACACTGCAAACATCCACCCATGCAAGCACTCCATTTCCTAGATAATAGCATACCATAATGGGGTGGAATGTCCACCAGCAAGACACTCATGGTCAATTCTTTCTCTGGATAGGCTGCCAATCTGTATGACATTGCATTTATAGTCCCAATGACCGGTACTTCCCTCTGATCTATTGCACAACATCTGCCTTGATCTGTATCAACCTTGAGACCTAACTTTTCCATGATCTTAAAAGGCATAATAGTATTAGAAGCACTAGAATCAATCATGCAATCTCTTAATTTCATCCCATTCACAAGAATACTCAAGAAGAATGGATCTATATTTTCAAGGCTAGCATTGATAGAATTATCCAAGTAAATAGGTGGTATGTGAGATACCAGTCCTTGGACCTCCACTTCTTTCAAAACTTTATCCTGAGGTTCATTGCATGCAATATCATTACTATGAACATTATCTACCCATGCAATAGCCCTATCATTATGTTCAAGGATCCTCAATAATTCTGACAATGGAACCTTGACAGTTATCTGAGACAACACAGCCAACATATCAACATGAGTAGAGGGAGGAATCTCAATCTGCATTGCTTTATTGTCTTTTTGTTTATCTGATATGTTAGTTGTAGTTGTGACCTTTACTTTTTCAACTTTAGCCATTGTGCCAATTGGATTTTCTATTTCATTAGAAATTTTTTCAATTCCAACCCCCTTAGGTTCCCACATATTACCTTTTACATTTTTGAACCTTGCCATATGATCATCCCTTGATCTATTTCCATTGAATTCCCCAGAGTTGGTGTTCTTCATAAATATTCCTGCAACTTTCCCATTTGTATCCCTTGCCACCATGCCTCTAGTTTGCACTTGGGCTATCATTTCTACAGTAATTCTATCCATTTCTTCCTTTGAAGGTCTTCTCAAATTTACTGTTTCCGAGGAATAAATCATATTACATGTCTTTTCATCAATGTCATCATTATCATAAAAGACCTCCTGATGGAAAAGTGCCCTATTGTGTCTTTTCAAACACACATCTGCTTCTTCATCAATATCAAAATCATCTTCATATCCCAAATATGAAGTTGCCATGTTGCAGTCAATGTCATCATGATTTTCTTCTTGATCTAACACCTCATTGTTACCATCTTGATATGCTGACATGGATTGTGCAACCACACAATGCTCTGCAGAATGAGGGGACTGACATGCTATACACCATGGTGTATCCTCTATGACATTTACAAAGGATCTTTGTAAAGGATCAGGGATAACTTTATCATTACTTCCTCTTGCAGCAGGGACAATAGGCTTTCCATCCTTCCATTGGGTGTTGTAGGGATAATTCTGCAATCTATTCTGCCTGCTAAAATTGTTGTTGAATTGAGGCTTTTCATTGGCATGATCACTATTAATTCTATTAGCAGGTGCTCTTAAATCCTTTAATGCATTCAACACCTTATCCAATTTATCTTCCTCTTGTTTCTTACTTCCAACATTCCTCTCATTATCCTTTTTATATTTTATATCTCCAAACAACTTTGGATCATCTCTTTTTCCACCCAAATTTTTTGATATTTTCATATTGTTTTCAATATTGACAGCAATCCTAAAAGCATCTCTGAGAGTTCTTGGTTCTTTGTCCCTCAACAAATATCCCATCCTTCCATCAAATGCATTGAAGTATGTGGTCATACAAACATTGTCATCTAACCTCATAACTTGAAACAACTTATGCATACCATCCTGAAATCTCATATTGAATTCAGCTGCAGACTCATTCTGATTTTTCCTTATAGTGTTGAACTCATTCAACATGAAACTAGCATTCGGCCTGTCACCATACTGTTCTTTGAAACATCTCTCAAAAGAATCCCAAGCATCAATACACTGGTCAGGGAGTCTCTTAAACCAATCTCTAGCATCCTCCACCAAGGATTGAACAAATGGTTTCATGACTACATCCTCATGCTCAACCTCATAATCATTTAATACATCAACAAATAACCTAAGGTGTTCTTCACAACTAATAGCATTATTACCAGCAAATTTAGGTATCTTATCTCTTATATCAGTCGAAAAAGCATTCGGGTAGCCAAGTATACCATCAAAACTAATTTTCCTATAGCCTTCTAGTTGCATAGGTCTTCTTTGAAAACTTGAACTAGTGTTAACCCTAGGATCAACATTTACATTTACATTCCCATCTACTTGTGCATTTGACTGTTGCCTAGGATCAACACCTATCTTAGCAGATGAAGAAGGAATTGAACTAGTAGTAGCATTACTAAGTGGAACAATAGTAGTCATAAATGGCATACCTAGTTCAGTATCAGATGGGCCAAGAGCATTTGCAAATGAAGCCTTCAAGAACTGGATCTTTCTTCTTTTTTCTGTAATGGAAGCTTCAATTTTAGCCTTCTCTAATTCTCTTGCTAGGTCCTCATCTTCTTTTCTTCTTCTTTCCATCACTGTATCCTTATTTTAATTGGGTGGTGGGACCCCTGGTATTGTCAATGATTTGCTTGTTTGGTGTCCCACCATCTTTTACTTTCCTTTTTCACCAACAGCAACAACATGCCTAGTAATCACATGCCCATCTTTGTCTTTAGGGAGGGAAGCATAACTTTGAACCTGTCTAACCACGGGGCCCTCTTTATCAAACTCATGGTCTTGTAGCAAGCACTCCTGCTCACTTCTCAAAGCATCAAGATCACCAAAGACATCATGTTGCAAAGTCTTAGGAGCAGAGGCAAGCATCTTGTTTCTCTCCTTCAACTCATTGATCTTTCTAAGAAGAGACTCTTTTTCTATTAGAGCATTCACTTTTTTAGCTTCTCTCTCCTTTTGTAACCTCTTATGTATGGCATCCTACTCTACCAACTGTAACCTTAGTGCACTTAAATCATTTGGGTCTATCATAATATCATCAAAACTTGATGATACATCCATATCAGTGAGATTTTGATATGGGAAATGGACCTATCTTGGTCTCATGGGTTGCCTTCTAAACATATCTTCATCAAGATCTAAATTTGGTTCAAAACCCCTTTCTCTGGCTTGTTCATCCTACCCTGCAGGTAATGAACCTTTGTCTTGAAAGACTGCCTCTGGGGTATCATAAAATTTGTCTTCAGAGCGACCACTCTCTGATTTAGAACCTTTGTATTGTGAATCTTCCTCATTAGAGGATGCAAGTGGTGCTCTATTTCTTCTCTCATGGGAGCACTAGTAGACTCACCATTTCTTTTGATCCAACTCTTCTTTTCCTGTTTGGGTAATTGTTCCAGAGTAACCTCTAAATTTTTCTTAACAAAGGACCTAGTATTCCTTCTTTTGTCCATGATCTATAGTTTATACACTGGTTCTAACCTTTTTGAGTTGCCACCCACCAAAGTGGGAAATCCTTAACTGAATACAACAGGAAAAACAAGAGTCCACTTAAAAACTTTATCTCTAGACTCTCCCCATCAGAGTCACCATTTTGTTGGTTGTCTTTTCTTTCTACTTGCAGGTTTACACTATGATTGACAACTTAATGTCACTAACTCTATCACCACTCCAAAGTCTACAAGGAAAAGGGCCAATTAACAAGGATCAAAGAGATCCTCCTACACTTTGAGCCTAGATGCTCAGGCGGGTGTACCTTTGATTCACTTCTTGAAAGGAATCACAAAATGTTATGCATTATACCCTTTACAAACTGATTGAAAGATTTTATCATTTATATGTATGGTGGATGATGATGAACTGCTTCCAGAGAAAGGATCAGTGCCTTAACCTAGGGCATAGAGTCACCCAATAACATAAATCAACTAAAAATCCTAAATCAAATACTCCTGAACTTAGGATAAGTGCTTTGCCCATTATCCCTCTCACTCCCAAACCTGATCATCAAATTCTTACCCAACCATGAACTCATTGAAATCACCTTAAAGACTTTAATCCTAACTTTGTTAGGAACTCAAAGATAACTCCACAATACTCTTTGTTTACCATATGCTAACTCACTTTATGACATTAACATATATGAGCCCAAGATCAGAATAAGAAGGCAAACAAGAATCTGAGATTGGAATTAAAGTGCATTCTCATTAAAATCTTCAGAATCAATACATTATCTGAACAACAAAATGTTAGGAAACAAACCCAAAATCCAGGCTCTCCTTGTTCAGTCCTTTACTTTGACTTTCAATATATCATCAACAGTAACATCATCAACCCATAACAAAATCAAAAGTCGACCATATATACCCCATAGTCATCTTGGAATCCCAAAAATATGATGCAGCAAGCTACAGATGACTAGGGCAAGGGTTTCAACCACCAAACCAACCAGAAATTCAATCACAATTAAATTTATTGGAGGGAAAACCAAGCAACCTGGAGCAAACAGATCCATAATGATCTCCACTTATGTTAATTCCTCTGACTTGTGTACTAAAGATCATAAATTCATGAATTTTACCATGTTAAACAGGCAGATTATCCACCTACAACATGCTTCGAGCAACTCCATCACAGTACAAAAACCCCTACAATCAGTCATCAGACACCTTGGGCCACTCTGCAGCAGTTGGTGAAATCAAATCCTACCAAACCAGCTGCTAAAACATTAAAAATCAGTCCATCTGTCATTGGAAAACCCTATAAAAATTTGAATTTTAAATAGTAACGGTTAACTAGCAAGTTTAAAATGCAGCTGTAGATTTCACCCCTTCCTGGCAAATCGGGCGGTCGTCATTAATCTTCGTAACAGTCAAAAGGCCCTTCTGAAAAGTCTCTTGCCACATTGCCAAACTGTCAGCCAATCAGAAATGAGCATGTCAGCACCACGTAGCATCACGGACCCACCATGACTTTTCCTTAGCTTCGCATTGGACAGTAGGTGCATGATCGCGAGGGGAAAGAATATTCCTCGTGATCAAGTGCCCATTGTCGATCCTTCTAACAACTGTCAGACCACTGGCCTCTGCAGAGAGATGGTCCCACTAACAACTGCCATGTCACAAACCTATCGACCAATGAAAAGCCTCCGTCTCTACAACACCTAGCACTGGACCCACTGACACCATCCCCGGTCAGATTCGAAATCAACAGATGTTGCATGATCTCATGGGGAAGGAATATTCCATGAGATCATACGCCCGTTGTTAGATTGAAAGCAGACTAAAATGCTGGGCCCATTAGGA